>WIPJ01067466.1:6829-17612 GCA_018155075.1 Cassiopea andromeda
CAAAGTGACAGAGAGCAAAGTGACAGAGAGAGAGAGAGAGAGAGCAAGGTGAAGATAATCTTATTTGCATTTGCAATTTACAATATATACAAAGCTAATAACTAATCTTTACCAAAAAGCAGATAAAAATAGCACATAAATTAATGAAAAATATAGAAATTAAATAAATATGACAATGCAAGTATGGTCTCTAGTTTCCCTTTAAACATTGGAAAAGTATGAGCTGGCAGTGAATTCCAAACTTAGGCCCACTCCCTCATGTATGAAAAGCTGTTCTGTTCAAATTTTATTTTTTAGAGCCAATACACTCTAGATTAAATACCAAACATGAAATTTTCTTTTTATTTGATATTATCCCACAAGCTTGTGATAGAAGCTTGTTGTTTTTTAGCTAAAGTTTTCCAAGTGTAGGCATTTTCGCTTAGTTGTAAATTGCAGTCTGTGCGAATTTAAACACTGCAAAAATTTTAGTAACAGTAGGACAGGGCTTTGAAGAACGATGCAAGTAGAGCTTTTGCAACTTATGTTTCTGCATGGGCCAAGGCTGTCCCATGTGTTGCAAGCTCGATTCACGTATCGATGCTTTACTTGAACATAACTTTATACTCAACACACTGAACTGTAAACGATGCCTACGAACAGCAACTAAGAACTGACTAGAAACGATAGATACATAAAACAGATAAAAGAACTAGAATTGACTGTTGTCAATTAACGAAATCAGTCACTGTCTTAATTAAATGTCACTATATAGTGCCTCTCTGATTTGCTCTTGCTGTTTAGCATCAGTGGTTCCCATCATGAACCCTACATATAAACGCAACGAAAAGTTAAGCCAGTTGTTCCGATTCCTCTTTTTGCCCTCTAAGCGCTACCATTTTGAATGCTCATGTTTGCCTCATGTCACATGATCGCACCCTCATTCTAGTCCTATTATTTCTATAATTTTTACGCTGCAAGTAGAGCTATTTATGCAAGAAATGTGAAAGTAGCGGAATTATTAGTAGCGTTGGCGCACACAAGTCTTATGGAAATACTCCTAGTTTGGGGCTTCATCGATTTTGCCTCAAAGCTTTTCTGCATTGATCCCATGGTGCTGGGAATTTTATTCGCTTTTCCTATTAAAGCATGCTAGATGTGTAGAAAGTATTAAATATTTTTTTTCAACTTCTAGATTTGTTTTCACAATTACAAAATCAGAATAATTTTGTTGACGAGGAAAGGATTGGGTTTTTCTTGCAAGCATGCTTGAAGGTAATTTTTGAAAAGCATTATTAGTCTCTTGTTCATTCTTTTCATACTTACTCAATGTGAAGGAAGATCCACTAGTAAATTTCCAGGGGATGTCAAGAATTATTAAGAGATTGTTTGCACAAAGAAAATGCAAGAAAAATTGTCTATGTGAATCAAAAAAGCAAGAAAAGCGCACCCAAAATATTATCAAATATGCCAAACATTTTTCATGAAAGTTTTTCACATTTCTTTTCTCACAATTCTTGCAGACCTGATAATCCAAGTCCGGAAAAACGAGAGTTGGTTAAATTAATAAGTACTGTATTCCGTCCCTAAACTAGCAGCGACTTAGTTTGGATGGACTTCGTTGTAGTCGATGGAAGTGGTAATGGCGTGATGCCTTTCTTGGACGCTATTGGTTCTCGCGTGTTGCCTGCACCTAGGTTTGAACCCAAGACCCTGTTGAACGAGTACAGTACCCATCTGTACAATGATAATTTATAATGACCCGTCTATTTACAGAAGAAGCTCTAAGTTTATAAGTATGAGCTGAAAACCAATAGTTGAAGTCCTAAATATTAATACAGTGTCCATCTGTACAATGATAATTTACAATGATCCGTCTATTTACAGAAGAAGCTCTAAGTTTATAAGTATGAGCTGAAAACCAATAGTTGAAGTCCTAAATATTAATACAAAGTCCATCTGTACAATGATAATTTACGATGATCCGTCTATTTACAGAGAAGCTCTAAGTTAATATAGGTATGAGCTGAAAGCTAATAGCTTAAGTCTTAACTACCATTATTTGTATAATAAATATTGCTAAGCAAAGAGAAAAGAGATAAAAAGTTGGAATGCAGTTTTGAAGAGTAGATTTTATTGTATTTACGTGTTTCGTTAAAAACCATGGATGCTGTATTTTATATTCGATCATATGGATTAGCATTTATTATTGTTGACATTCAAAAGCCACTGAAATGCTGCCATTGCAAATAATTGCCTAATTACCATCCCCCTGCTAATTAATTTTTAAATTTTTTCCAGCCCCCCGCTCTTATTAGGGCTCCCCGTTTATTTGTTTTTATGTAAAATATTTTCAAAACCTATTTTCAAATATTTATGAACATAGAAAGCTTCATAACAGTATTATCTTAGATTTGAAAACATTTATTCTACCCCCTCGCTTTTTGCGACCCTCTGCTTATTTAATTCTTCTAATGTTTCCGACCACCCGCTTTTTCCGACCCTCCTGGCAATTAGGCACTTAAGAGTAGCTACGGTACAATGAAGAAGTTCCAAAAAGAGCACTACTTAAGCCTAGTTTACACTGACAATTTGCCCCCCCCGCCCCATCTTGGTGGCCCTGCAGGTACCCTTCCATCTGCTCTTGAAATGGTTTGAAACCTAATTGAATTTCCTTGTCTAGCTTGTATCTGCTTTAGCATCCCTCCCCTTTACGGCTGAAATTTTTTAGAACTAAGGCCTTGTTTACACTGGCAATCTTCAATTTGCAAACTTTGACAAGCTTCAAGTTTGGAAACAAAAGTTGTCAAAAGTTTGCTAGTGTGTAGACGGTTTGACAAACTTTGCCAAACTAGTTTGCTTAAGTTTGGACATGCACATTATTGACAAACTGGTTTGCTGAAGTTTGCAACAAATCAACCAATTAACTGATAGATGGTAATCTCGTGTGTGGGTATATTTGGATACAAGTCCCGTTTGGCTGAACTTAGGTACCAACCAACAAACTGGCCGTCGCAGCGAAACCAGATCCAGACAAGGACTGGAGTTATGAAGAAGTAGAAGATTTAATTACTGTGTATGAGAATACCTTTGAGTACACAACGCTGCAATTACTGAATTTCAGAATTTTGTTGAATGAATGTTCATCCATGCTGTAAAAATTCTTTTGGCCTAATCTATCGGATGCCTTCAACTCTTGTAGAATCGAAGGCCTAGAACATGAAAGACGTGTTTTCTTGCTTCACATGCAGTGGTGGCGTCGAATGGCTATTCCAATAAATGCTGCTGAAGTAACCAAACAAGCCCTCCTCCCTTCGTTCTCCGTTTTGTTACCAACTGAGGGAAACTAGCGATTACTCCTGTTTCCACCATAAATTTGGCGATTTTCACTAAACAATTTTTGCAAAGTTTGCTCAAGTTTCACAGTGTAGACAGGTACCGCAAACTTATCCAAACTACGGCAAAGCTGGAGTTTGCAAGCAAAAGTTTGTTAAAGTTTGCCAGTGTAGACAAGGCTTTAGTAACAAAGAAAGCTAACATCAGTGAAGATTCTAAGTTCAACTATTGATTGTCACTGACAGGGAATATTTTCATCTTATTGCAGATCCCAAAGTACCTGAAAGAGCATTTGTCATTCGGAATAACTAGCATTCAACCAGCGATCAGGAACTTCTTGAAACAGGTAATGTTGTCTAACTCTTGTGGAAGATTTTACAGCTTAGATGAGAAATTATTACTTGGCATAGTTTTAGGTTTGCTATGTCGCAATTGTTGAGGGCTATCATTTAGCATGGTAATCTTGTTCTTTGCTGAAAATCCTTCTGTAAACTGTAGTTAGTTGGAACTTGCCGCTATATGGTGGTTATAGGTGTTTTATATGGAGATCATTCTGCGTCCCAATTTGTCCATATAACTGTTTTCATATCCCAACCTTTCCATATAACTATCTTGTGTTGACCGTTGGTAGTTATCACAATTAAAATGATAGGCCACCCCAAGCATGGTAGTAACTATTGATTGTTTTATTGTACATCAGATAGACGGTCCCACCATCTCCCACTTCTCCTTCAGGTTTGTGGTTTGTTGTAGAAGTGCATAGAAGAATCTGGTTTTTCTTCCTACTGTTTTCTGAATATTTCATAGATTTGATGCTTCGTTCAGTAATACATTAGCATATATTTTTCGTCAAAACTTTGCCTTTGATCTATTGCAATCTGGCTTCTTTTTAATGCTTGTTGTATTTACATTTTTTCTTTTATTTTTAGACAACAAATGGAACCTATGGGCTCAGTAATGACTTCGTTGAATGGATGTTATCAGAACCCCAGCCACTTGTTTGGATACCGACACTCTACAGACTGGCAGCATCTGAAACAGGTGTTTATTCATTGTCATGCCTTCTTTCGTGTGGGGGAAGGGGGGAAGGGGGGAAGGGGGGAAGGGAAGCTTGACGAGGGTGACAAGATCTGGACTAAAAGATGCTACTAATGCTTAAAGCTAACTTGTGAATTATCGAATGACGTTGTTTGCCCATCCCTGATAATGTAGCCTTGTAGTGTGCCAAAATTACACGGTTTTGTGAAGATGTTACTGACAGCTATCTAATAACCAGTTTAGTGATCACCATGGTGAGTTTTGTGACCTCCCCGTAGTCAATTTAGTGAATGGCATAACAATTTCGGTTTAGTGACCGTTTAGTGACCGGTCGATTGAGTCGTTCATTGATAACTCTAATGAGCTTATTGACCTCCTCGTTGTCAGCTGCGAGTCTGGCACGATAACCTTGTTGACTATCTTAATCAGTCTTAACCAGACCAGCCTTGTGACCTGTTTAGTGATCAGGTTTCTCATTTTTCTATTGTACCTATGCCCAATTTGGAAACTTCTTTTGTCTTAGACCTTCACCAATTCGTTAGTCATCATTTATCCTGCGCATGCTTATTGTGTACACGGAGGACAGCGACTTTTGACTTTCCGCTGGTTTCTTGGTAAACTTTTTTGAACGAGATCTACGCCATCTTCGAACGATGAGCTTCCTTGTTTCCTTGTTGAGAAATATGTATATGTACGGATGGATTACTGTGTTGCACGTGATCATCAATGCGCTAAATATGGAATACCATTGGCTTATAAAGACTGTGCCATGTACCAGGACACCAACATTTTGTATCAAGTAGGGCAGCCAGAATATCAAAAACGCGGTAACCATAGAAATGCAAAGATAAGTTGATTTCAGTTGTAATGTCTGGTAACTTCTTCGTAGTCTCGTATTTTGTCGTTTTATTTTATGAGACTGCGTTCGCGCCTCGCGAAATATGATCGAATTTGCAATGATGAGCACAAAGAATCCAGCAGCTGTCATAATGGATGTGACATAACGCCATTTGTCATAAACTTCTGTGCTCATTTGAAGAGAGAGCATTACGGCCGATGCAAAAGCAAGTATGATCCCAATTGTCCAAGTTACGATCAAGATTTTATTGACTATTTTGTTGTCAATGTTTACATGGTGCGTGAAGGTCAGTTTTAGAGTTATGATGCGGTCTACCCAAATCGAACATAAGTTCAGAACTGTTATCGTCATCGAGACCACGGGCAGTAGAAATGCGACTTTCTTCGCAAGAGATTCCGCTGTGATTGGAATCGTAGCTGCGATGCCAATTTCGATCAGAAGATCAGAGAATAATAAGCTGCATATGAGCTTGTTCGAAGGAACAGATCGTAGCCGTTTCGAACGTATGAAGACAATCAGTAGGCTCCCATTTGTTGCTACTCCAAGGATTACTGTTACAAAGCAGAGTGCTGTTAGGACCGTGACTTCCACTGATGTCATAATGCCCTGTCTATGGCATGTAGGCTCACGTTCGTTTAACACTCCTGCACTTGTACTGTAGTTGTGATCGGAGCGTTGCTGAAATGTAGCGAATGAAATATCCTCTCAAATAGTTAAGCTCTTGTATACTAATGAATCTTATCCGCTTATTTCATAATTGTAAATTATGTGCTAGATTTGGATTATGTGTGTGCAGGTACTCCCTGGAAATACAAGTTTTTGTAGTACACACTCAAAGCGCTCCGCTCAGCACCAGTGTTCTGTTTCAGATTACTTCATAGCATATGGTTGACCTGATTTTATGTCACAAATACTCTCTCTGATGGTAGTTGATAGCTCTGTAGCTACCTACGTTCAATTCGGATTTTTCATTTGCTTTCGATCAGCACCCCCATATATAGATACCGTTAGGCAGGATGTACGTCTTATTTATTTTAGCATTGGTGTGCCATTGGCAATGCATTGATTTTCCATCGATAATAATACAATACTCTTGGCTCAAAAGCTCTAGATTTTTATGCCATCGCTTGTAAAGGAGAACTCTTTTCATTTTCAATCATGGTTTGGAATTGTTTGATTTGAAGATGCTTGATCAGACTAAGCTAGCTTGTCTCCTGATAGTGTTATGGCTTTGAAAAAGTAAAATTTTACCTAAATCAGTCCACAGTATTCAAACTTTGACATCAATGGCCAGTATGTACCTTTTTGAAGTTGTGATGAATTGGATACAGTAGTGTGGAGGTCTTTCTTTTACAAGCAATGTATGCTAGTGGAGATTCCTTCTAAGTGTCTATAAATAAGCCTCATTAATTTATGTGATAGGTAAGGTTTTATTGCTTGCTGTACCCTGAATGATCTTGAGAAAATACTGTTCCCACTCTATCAAGTCTACAGTTTCTTTATATCTATATTTTAAATGAAATGAAAATTTTGTGGCGGATGTTTCACCAATTTGTAGCTCTATGAGGTAGCAGCTCGCAGTCTACAATTGTAAAATATTGACTGCCTTCGATTTCACCGTTAATATCTTTGTGTATATGGCACTAGACTCCTTTGATTCTCCATGCTCAGCTGCACAGTTCAACGATGGGCTTTCTGTTTGTTCTTTAGCATTTCATCTCATTAATGTAGGGCTTCTTTCTTGTTTGTTCAGTGATTTTTGTATTCTGAAAAAGAATTCAATTCTATGTTATTTCATTCTGATACTTAGCGCATTTTGTGATAGTGTAGCAAATTCAAGAACTTCTCAACTACGGAACACATTGCCTTCCCCTGCTTTCCCCGAAACCTACAACTTATCATCCTTCAAATCTAACATCAACAAACTTGATCTTATCTCTCTATCCACTTAACCTTTCTTCCTTTTTTAAGTTTTCCTTTGTTGGGACATTGTTATAGGCCCTAAGGCCTTTCCCCGTCATTACATACTAAAAATAATTTTGCCATATTATTTGTGTAATTTAGCGAAAATAGACTACTGTTTAAGCATTGTTTGCGAAGTAACGCTGGATATCACACACAGCTCTACTCTGTGAATCAATATAGAGTTATTGACTGTAGGAAAGGTGAATCGAACAGCGTAGCATTCTCCGAGCTATAAACTTCAACTGAATCGTCACGATGGGACCCGGGCTGCTAAGTATCAAAGTCCGTAATGGACATGTCATGTCTCCTCTTGTTTGGATGCAACCCTTGTAAACAGCTTGGTAGCGTCTTGTATGATTATGAGACTAGCATAGGAGACTAGCATCTCGATCTAGCCTCCTTTTGAACAGAAATATTAAGTGAATGTCAATTACTGACTGAAGACAGTCGATATTGTAGCGAAGAAATGTAGAATAGAAAGACTTGGGTCCTTTAGTTTGATAACACACATCAACTTATCTCTTGTATACTGTCATTTTAAATTTGACCTCCCTATTAGCCGGCACAGTGTATAAAAAAACTCTGTTTATTGTTCATCACGCTGTGTTTCTGTGAACGATTCACTATAGAAAGTGCAAGCGTGGGCAGCTTATCTTACTTTTACATCCTTTTTCAATTCAGTTCACCTCTGTTGGTCATTCCAAATATAGCTGAAATAGCGCAGTTGTATACCTGGAAAACCATATGTCCGATAGAATTGTGTAGAATGCCTACTCTCAATGACTGAGTGCGGAATATTGCCATTTACGTGATTCAAGAATTACAGTTGCATCAGTAATAAAGCATTTTGAAAATAATTTTTCTTTCCACTGGATGCTACAATTGTGTGCAGGCTTTGACCCACTTAGAAAGCACAGTCTTGTTTGTTGAGCAGATCATTACTGTTCTAAGGCGCGTTTACACTGCTACGGATCATTTTTGATACGGATGAAAAAGTGATCTGTAGCAGTGTAAACGAGGCCTAAAAGTGTTAGTTGTAGCTAGTCCGGATCGCTTTTGATCTGTTTGCTAAAAGGATCAAAAGTGATGCGGTGAACCGTATCAGTTTTGCTACGGATTGCTCGTAGTAATATAGAAAGAGGGCCAATCCTTACCATTTTTGTGATGCGGATCAACAAGTGATCCGTAGCGGCATAAGCGGGGCCTCAATGAACGTATTCAATATTGCTCGAATTGATTTGATGAGTAGGGAAGCCAAGATAAGCACTTCTACACAGTGGTGATTTCTAGGGGGGTGGGGGTGGGAGGGGCTCGGGCAGATAGGCTTATGTTAGACTTTTTGTTAGAAACTAGCTTTAGTAAGGCACATTATTTATAAGAAACCCGTAATTTTGTCTGAGCCTCAGTTTTCCGAGCTTTTTCCGAAATTGAGCCTGAGAGTTTCTTAAAATTTTCGTAACTTTTGCGGAAATAAACTAGCTAAAATGGGTTAGAATTTCTTTGTTTATCGTGTATACTCGAAGTTCAATTACAGCAAAGGTTGCGCTTAAGTAATGCTACGTTACTAGATCCTTTAGTACAGCGCTTCAGATTGTATTCATGGTGTACGCAGTCACTCAAATGTACTTTGAGAGGTAGTGAGGAATCATTTCCCAGGTATTTGCTATGGGTGGCAGCTTGGCAAGGTAGAACAAGTTATTTTTTTGATTATCGGTGGATAACGAGTATGCCAGTTGCAGTTTTTGAAGAAGTATCAAGGTATCGGTGCTGAACTTTTCGAGAGTTTTAGAATTACGCGTTTTTTTATAGAAGAAAAAAGGTTATAAATAAGAAGATGAGGTTCAAATTGCCAAAATCGTAAGAAAATTCTAAGGAAATCACAAGACTCAAGTTGCAAAGCTCAATTTATTTACTTGCAAAAGCTCGATTTGACCTCATTCTTACATTCGAAATATTGGAAATACAATATAAATTCGAGTTTGCAAGATTAGCAAAGACAGGTTATTCCGTTTTAGTCAGCTTTTTCAAGAAAAAGTTAAGAAAATATTAAGAAAATCTCAGTCTCAATTTTGGAAAAAGTTAAGAAAATTGATGTTCAAGTAAGAACGTAGTTTTCTTATATAAAAAAACCTTTAGCCAAGTATTTGTCGAGTATTTAGCCTTGATCAACTAAATTTGCCGAGTATTTGCCGATCGATATAGGAGGGCACTTTTCTCCCCTTGCCCCCCCGAAAAAGTGCTAGCGGAATAAACAAGCAGGAAGATGTGCCACCTTAGAAATATATCCCAAAAGTTTGCTTTTATCATTGAATGATCTTCTCTATGTTCTTCTCTATGGAGATGCGAGTGCTCTATGTTCTTACCTTAGTATTTGTAAGTCCCAGAAAATTATAAACCAAACAGCCAAGTGTACAACCAGACTTGCCTTATGTTCTTGAATCCAGGATCAATGATGCTTTCAGGTGATTCATGAAATATTTTGAATACCACAAACTTTTTCTTGTATGTCAGAGCCATTAGCAAACAGCACAGTATTTTGCCGTGTGGGAGCTAGAAATGCCATATCTTGAGTCTCTGTGCTCTAATATGTCAATGATGGCGATAGACTGCTCAGAGTATCTTCTCTCTTGTATACTTCAGTGTCGTTGTGTTTGGATTTTTAGTGCCAATTCCACTGTCGTGAAACTTTGCTGAGGCTACGTAGAGCTCATTATTTGACTCTATCATTTTATGATTGAACAACGCGTACTGTTACATGTATGTATTACTGGCCGTGCGATCCTGCCCTGCGATGCTACAAACACAAGCCCGCAGATTATCTTCTCTGCTTTAGTTAACATCTATAGGATGTTCTCTTGACCTTGATAACATCTGTAGGATTTTCTCTTTGTGGCTTGTTTGTAGGATTTTCTGTTGGTTTCCTACAGTGCGTTCCTTGCTGACATCAAATGAACAGGCATTGACTAGCGAGATAATTTTGATTTAGTTTCCAAACCATGCACTTCTGCTCGTGCCGTGGATGCTGGATTGAGATTTGAAGAACATCTGTCTTTACGCTCTCGTATCTGCCTAGACTTTCTTTGCCGTGAGATAAGCGCTTGAGCATGTTGCCCTCGTCTATTTTTTAAGGCGAAGAAGTTATCCAGTTTCCCCTACACACTTCACCAATGTAATCAATGTTGCTTATTTTACTCTTCTGTGTGTGTTTTGTTATCTGCTCCTTCGGTTATAATTCTAAAATGCTAGAGTCACGAATTAAGAAAACTTAGCATTCTTCTTTCTTTGCAGTTTAAAGATCGTTTGCAGATTTGGAGTTTCAGACCTCAACAAATCTCTTCTTAAGGCTGTTTTTATTTGCTTGAATCAGCGGCAACCAGTGCTATTAAATTTTTAATATTAAAGTCAAGTTTGCTTCAAATTTTGGTTTTCGCAAATGTTTTCAAGTTTTCACGTGACAGAAAAGAATACATTAGTTCTTCAAGCTTGTCAATATGCCATTATATATATATATATGCCTGTTTTGCAACATTAAACAAATAGTCATCTTTTTACGCATCATCTTTAGCTTTATTTTAGTGAGAAATTTCGGAAGATATGTGTGTGTGT
>WIPJ01067466.1:32581-44839 GCA_018155075.1 Cassiopea andromeda
TGTGTGTGTGTGTGTGTGTGTGTGTACAACGAGCGGATATTTTTCATCAAACTTTGATGTAAATCTTTCTGTTGCTATAGAGTTCTCAAGCAAGTGACCTGAAAGACGTAAAAAAGATGTTCAAAAACAGATTCTTCAAAAGCAAGAAAAACAAAAAGAAGCAGAACTCGAAAAGCCGTTTTACTGAGATACCTCCGGATAAACAGCATGTTGGATCAAAAGACTACGAAGGTATTGGTATCAACGAGGATGAAATTGTTGCGGAAGAAATGTCAAATGTTCAAGCTGCAAGCGAGTTTTCTGAAGATTTACCGAGCATTGTGAACAATAACAAAGCTGTCGAGTAAGTGTGAAGGCGCTTTTACTCTATCAATGAATATTCCAAACAGGCTACCGTAAATCCTTGGCTAAGCCCCACCTCCGAATAAGTGCTCCTCCTCGAATAAGCCCCACCTCCGAATAAGTTCTCCCCCCTCGAATAAGCCCCAACAAACAATCATTTTTTCTAATAAGCCTCCCCCCTGAATAAGCCCCCATGGAGCCGTTTTTGAGGGAAACAATTGTAGAATAATACCTTATTTCAAGGAATAAGGCACAGGACTTGCTTTTGTACGCTAAGAAGCCTGAAGTGATGATTAATAACAGTCTCAATTTTGACGGAACAGACCTCAGAGGAGCCTCAATATCACGTATGAAATTCTCGAATGTAATAATTGGAGGCTGGAATAAGTGTAGGGAGAGGGCAGAAAAAATTTCAGAAACTAACTACCGGGGCGGGGGCTATTCTTCGGTACTCAAGAGCAAGTTCTGGATAGAACAGGTTACTGCCAGACGCAGTGCTTATTATCCTATATGTTAGAATATACTCAGAAATATTTTTCAATTTATTGCTTCTAGAATTATGAGCTTTTATGAGCTTTAGTTTTCTGCTTTCCTCGTTTTGCTGCAATTGAACAAAACTATATCGGAGCACCTATTTCGAAATTACCAATTTCTGTAGTAATCGTGGTTTGGAATTTGCGGTTTGAAATTTAAAGCTCTTTTCTGTGGTATTAGGATTACCATATATCATGTCTAGAAGTATAATGTATACCATATATCATGTTTAGGTGTTTAATGTTAAACCTATGGTTCTATTTTAAAGTGAAATGATTGAAAATAACACTTGGGAACCAGAAATACAACCATTGCAAAGGTACTGTCCTTGGATTGCTTTATATTTGAGTCACTCTTCTTCACGTTGCGATGCAATTTTTTGCAATTTTAGTACTTGTTGCCGATATTTTTGTTGTTGTTTACTTTTTGAGATGCAAATAGCGCGCGATTTTTTAAGGGAGAACGCATACATAGTACCAACAATGTTGGCTGAGGTGTTCAAACGACCCAACATTTCATCCAACATTTGAAAACAATGGAATTCTTGGCTACCGTCACCCAATATTATTGACTAGAATCAAACTTCACCTAACATCGGAAAAGTTAATGTTGGGTGACCCAAAATGGTGTTCAAATTTTCAAACATGTCACCCAACATCAATGCTTGGTAAATGTTGGGTGAAGTGTTGGATCGTTTAAACAGGCCTTTACATTATTCTTAAATTATTCTTAACTGTCAGCGATTCTCAACCTGAACATTCTTATGAACTTTACTTTCATAAAAAGAGTGTGTTTTTTGTATTCAATATAAATTTCTACGATTACGCATTACTTACTATACTACAAATAACTAACTTGACTATACTACAAGAACGATACCACGGAGTGTAAGATATCATGACAACTCCGTGGCCATTAACATGAATAACACAAACATGACAAAAGTTAAGACACAGCTACGAAAATACATATACATGCACATAAATGACTTTACTAATAAATACTCAGGTTTACTCCATATTGTATGCTGGGTTAACCTAGAGCAATCGAATTAGTTTTGTTCGATAGAGTGTATACATTGCCTCATACAATGAGACATGCACTTATTGTTCCTTCTTACTTTATACCATAGTAAAGTTCATAAAGATTGCTTATGTTGTATTTATTATTTTGAGTACTTCGTTTTTTCTTCCTTTTGGGTTGCTTCTATTTGATTTGGGGTGAATACGTTTCTAGCGACTCTTATGACTTGTTTCTATTGACCAGGCCTCTTTTGAAACTCATTTTTAATTGGGAGTCTTTTGCCAAGCTTCAGTTGTTACCGAGAATGGTTGATGATTGTTTTTTAATCATAATATTATGTTTTTGGTAGCTTGCTGTTGTTTTTTAGGCCACAAAGTATAGAGTCATTACCCATGGAAAAGTAAGAGTGCTTTAAAGTGATTTTAAGTCAATCATCATTTGCTTCACATGATTTTTATGAAACATCAGCACAATCTTGTTATTTTTATTCTACAGCTAGTAGTTTTCTCTTATGCTTAATCTCTTTAGGTAATACTTTCATTTTTGCTTTGTTTGTTTTGTCAACAATAAGTACATATTGAAAAAACTTAGCTAGAGAATGTAAAGTATGGTGGGAAGTTTGTTGAATGACCATATTGCATAAATTTTTCAGTTTGAACGACGAGCCTACGGATCTGAATTATGCGGTAAGCAACATAAGGCGATCATTGTTTCTTTCCTTCCTTTAACTTTCCTTCCTGTCTTTCTTTCCTTTCTTTGCATAATGGTATGAATAGCTCTGTTAGTATTATGTGACACGAAAGTATAAAATACAGTTAGATTTTCTTAGTGGTACTGTTTTTGATGGAACTCCAAATTGAAGAGCTACGTTACATTGACCTAAACTGTAAAGCTGGTGTTCAATATAGAGCTCCCCATCATGGAGAATGAAAACTACTTTTCTAGGAACTAGGTTTCCCATTAGGTATTGAATGAGAAGTCTCCCCCAATACAGGTGATAAAATGGGAATTTTTCTGCAAAACTCCCATGATATCTATAAGTAGCCGCAACTATGATTTTGATTGAGGAAAGGAAAATATTATTTTAGAATAACTTTTTGACTTATTGCTATTTGAGAAGTAGTGACAGTATTTAGGAACACTGAGAAAACCAGCGGATTGTGATAATATTATTATCAGAAATCACTTTCAAAAAACAATCACTAACAACTTTTGGCTCCCACGCTTGCAGTTAATGGGGTATGCATCAGCCATTTCATCTACTAGGCTGTTCTTCTATTCTTAAGTAAAAGTATCTAATTGGGACTCTTCAAGTAAACAATGGTTAATAGGTCCTAATTGGCCACTCTTAGGGCCAATTAGACGCAACCTATCTCATGTAGCGGCATCTGGATATATATTTCGGTTAACCTTAAGGTCACTACCCGACGTTTTCAAACTCTGATGAGTGTCGGAAGAAAAAAGCTTTCAGTATGTGAAGAGAATGTTGCCGCTTTTCGTGCTGACTATCTGTCTTTTTTCTAGGAAATAACTGGAATTCGAGCGGACTTGAGACCTCCCCCTCTCAGTTCAGACCAAAGAGATGAGATTGATAGAGTTGTTTCAAGCATTGAAGAAGACAATAGGTTAGGGCCTTCTGTGTTTCTTTGCTCTATCATTATTTGTCAATGTAGTCCAAAGCATTGTTTAATCTATTATCCATAGTACCGTATATCCTCGAATAAACCCCTTTGGGCTTATTTGCAAGAATAAAATTTTGGATGGGAACTCATTCGAAGGGAGGGGTTATTTGAGAGGGGGGTGTATGTCAAAATTTGGCAGTTTCCTTAAAGATTATTGTCCTAGTTTTATATGGAATCACCCTGTGATGTAATATTTGAAAAATGTCCGTCGGACTCTGGTTGAATACTAGGCTACCATTGCCACACTGTAGAGAAACTACACATCATATGAGAGCCCCTGTGTTCCAAGATTATGATCTGAATACTTTCGAAAAGATTTTGCATATTTCTATCTCGCAAGAATACGTGCACGTGAGCATAATGTTTTATTACGTGCCTTTTGTTTATGGCCCACGGCCTTTGATAAAACGCATAATTTGGTCCATATGAGAAAAAGGTTACCCACTCGTGCTGTAGATGTTAGACATCTTGGCCACTGTCATGCCTACAATGGTACTTCTATTGGTGCTCTCTGACAGTAAATGTTATACTATATACTATTGTCTATATATTGCAAAGTTTTTACGGGTCTTTCATTGATAGAAGACTTTTAGTGAACTTCTCTATACATCTGCTTTGCTTTCTGAATTTTTTGCCACATCAGAAATTATGCAGAGACAGGTGTGTTGGATTGTCTGGCTTTTAGCAGCTCAAGCTGGAAACTTTTCTTCGGTCTTTCATAGATTGAAGGCATTTAGTCACTAGCTAAAAATATATTTTATTTTTTGAGTCTTTGCCACATTAAAAGATATACAGAGATAGGTGCGTTGGATTTTCTGACTTTTAGCAGCTCAAGCTGGAAACTTTTCATCGGTCTTTTATAGATTGAAGGCATTTTAGTCACTAGCTAAAAATATATTTTATTTTTGAGTCCCTTTGCCACATTAAAAGATATACGAAGACAGGTGTAGAATACTTTTCCTGCTTCTAGCATCTCTAATTGCAATTCTGCTAAATTCTTTGCAAGAGTTTCAACATCTTATAATTGAGGTGCCAATATCTGGTAGAATCTTTATTGCTAAAGTTAGATTTCATTGAGAATCGATAAAATGTTTTAATGAATTGCTGATAAAGTCTGAAGCTTTGTTGCTCATTTCTTTCTTTTTTTTCCTTCTTTTCTTTTCCTTTTCTTTTTTTTCTTCTTCTCTCACGTTGCACCTCTGACTGGCCTCTGTTGGTCAATGGATCATATATAAGTTATGTGAAAGAGGCGATTGACTCAGCTATACTCAATTCACCCGGCTACCCCAACAGATTACTGGAATGATTTGTAGCATGAGCCATATAGTCTACTTTCCGTTCAAGGGACCTGTTTGGACAGTTTGCCAAAGGTCATCAATATGTGTCCCAATTCTGAATCTCTATGAAAGGAATAGCTATCAATTTAGGGGGAGTTGTCTCTCTTTGCCCACTCAACGCTACGAGTAGGTCTCCAACCATGGGCTAGCATCATCATCATCTTCATCACCACCACCATCATTATCATACTGATTGCACTTTCAAAATTCTGAAATATTTTGAATTAATTTCTAGAGAATTTCAAATTCAAATTGAAAGAGCACGAGAGAGCCAAGAGCAAGAAGAGAACGGACAGATGATGCTAATGAGTGAAAATGCTCGACTAAAACTTGAAAAGAGAAGAGCAGAGGAGAGGCAGTGGATTCTCGAGGAGCACAACAGAGTTTTGGAAATGGAAATGCAGAAAATTCGACTCCTTCTTCTGCAGGTACATGATGAAATTCGATTGCGGAGGGCTTTTGCAATGTCATCAAACATGTTTTGAGACCTAAATGCATTGTGGCTTTGATTTCAGTCAAGCTGCAATTGAAAGAAGTATTTCACACTAAGTCTATCTGTTCTATTTGTGAATGCCCCTTGCATCTCCACACTTTTTTAATCCAAAATCATTTTTATTAATTAAACCAGGCATCTATGTTTTTCATTTACATATAATCTTTGCTTCGTATTTTTAAACCTCTATGAAAACAGCGAGCATACGCATGCTATTTCCAGTAAGCGGTGGCAGAAACCTTGGGGCAAGGAGGGACGGTAGCCCCCCAAATAATTTCAAACGTAAACAATTTTTACTAAGCTACATAGAAATGATTCAAAGGTAGGAATGATCGACAAATTTCAAGATGCTTTCACTCCCCCCCCCCAAATAATTTCCTAATTGTCCGCCAGTGACAGTAGCATCAAGATAATTCATTTTCATTTCAATCTTAACATAGCCTGTTTGAAAATTTTTGGACTGCAAATGAGTGAATAATTAGAGATCTAGATGTAGATGTAGCGGATGTCCTCAAGGAGACACTGTTTGAAGTTGCAGATTTTTAAATGATGCAATGGAGGAGAGATAGTTGTTGCTGGTTGCTTCAATGCTCCGATGTTCTTGTGGTTGGTACTTCTCCCATGAGTTGTATGCCTTAAAATCGATTCCTGGCTGTCAAACTCGACTTCCTGTGTTCTATTTTCTCATCGCATGCTTTGATGAGGTTCTGACTCATGCTATAGAATTCCTTTCTCCAGTTGGTCTCCATCAATAGGTTAGTTTTCATAAATAGTAGTCCTGAAAATGAATAAGATCTACAACAAAAAGCATAGTTACAGTCATGTTAGAAGAAAAACTCAAGTAAGAGCATAACACTTAGCAAATATCGAATAATTTAGCTTCTCTACGTTAGTTTTTCGTAATATCCTCTTCTAAAGATAACAAGTATTTGAAGTAGGGTTTGTCGCCAGAATAGGGCAAGTGATCTACAGCCCCTTCCGTCACAGAGCTCTAGACCCCCTCACAGATGCCTGGATGGCGCCCCTGGTTGAAAACAATTTTATTAAATAAGTTAATTATGGTAAAAATAAAGACTGAATAATTTTAAATATTTGAACTAAATAACATATGATTTTAAGCAATTCGATAAATTGATTGTATTGTTACCCTAAGACAATTGCATCTAAGATATGTACTGTGCCCTTCTTAAATTGATTGTGTAGTGTGTTCACATAACTTATTGTATGATATATCCATTTCGTGATATATTCACAAAATTACATAGTTAATAATATTATTGCCCTAAAAATTCTAAATACAAGATATGTAGCGTACCTTTCTTAAACTTATAACTTACATCATAATATATTCGCATAATTAAACATGTGACGTATCATGTCAGTCTCATTTTAAATTTGCTGCCATTTTGAATTCCTAAATTTCATATGGTATCTAATATTTATTATAGAGTGTATATTATAAAATGCCATTGAAGTAGATTCCCTAGATTTTTTATGTAATATATAAATAATGCTGCATTTGTAAACTTTTACTAAACTAAATTATTGTAAAATAGCTTTAAAAAATACTTGAATGCGTTATCATTGAATTCATGCGTCTGATTTGAGGGATATATTTATATAAAATAACAAGGAGTAGAGCTCACTAGCAAGAAAGCAAACACTCTTTTAGTATTTATTGTACCAACATGAAAAATCGATGGCCTTTTGTGTGCCCTTGCAAAAGTATCCGATACCCTGGCACCATAATTATTGGCCGTCTAGTGAAGTTAAACTAATATTTATTATCGTTTTTGAAATTTGCCGACAAGGTAGTCCATGCTTTAATTTCCCATCTTAAGCTTTAGTTCTAGCTATTGCAAGTGAAAACTAATTTGTTTTTCAACCTCCCAGCGATCTGAAACACAGGTATGCCAGAACTCATTTCAATGTGGAACACTATCATAAGACGGAAGCATTTCATTTTATTGACTGAAGAACATTTCAGTTTGCATGTGGTAGTTGCAGGCGCGCAACTAGCTGGATCTTGGGGATAAAGACCCCTGCCTTTTTCAGCAAATGAACAAAAGTACTCTTTTTGTAGTGCCATCTTTATATCAAAAAGGGCGCTTCCCTAAAATGGAAAAGGGGTGATTCCGAAAATTTTCGGGAGCTTGGCCCCCGCCCCCTTTTCCCTCCCCTGCCTTGATAAGAAACAGCAATAAGAATCATTGGTCGTGAGAGCAACGATATCAGTGAACCCCCACAGTATTTTGCCCACTTACAAATCTGAAAAACAATATTCACAGGCAGCATCTTCTTTTAAAAAGTTTTGATGTACCCTTTTTCGTGGATTTGACCCTTGCCCTTTCATATGACTAGGACCAGCATGGGTCCGGTTGGAGTCCCACAACTTGCCGTTCATGGTGTAAGGAAGGGCATCCGGTAGTCAATACTAAATTACGCCCCTAGCCCCAAAATAGAAAAAGCAAATCATCAGCACACCATTGACGTAATAGAGACGCTCGATGCCCTATCTTATCTTCACCCAAAATAATGCAAAAAGGTTTTTCTCCTAAAAATCCCTGAGGTACTTCCTTAGTGGCTCAAAATCTTGGGGACCCCTTTGAGTTTTGGGGCTATCCGCCCGTAAATTCTCGAATAAGACCCCTAGGGACTTTATTTTTTTGAATGTTTCATGGGGGCTTATTGGAGAGGAGGAGTTATTCGAAGGGGGCTTTAAAAGTTTAAAAATATTTGGTGATTTTTCATTTGAAATTTTCGTTCTAATAAGCTTGGTTATTGGTGTGGCTGGAACACTGTATTAGATGTTTTGAAAATATTTCATGAATGATTGCGTATAAAAAAACATGTGCTTACATGACAGAACTCGCTATCTCAAGTGATGAGCTTCTCCCTGTGTTAGTAAGAAAAATTTTCACAATCATTGTTCACAAAGTGTCCATATTTATAACACTACTTTTAATGCTACAAATGATAGTAGCAGGGTGTTGTCAAAGTACATATGATGTTTCATCTTAGCGTGTTTCCAATGGACGCACGGATTTTCCCAATGGATATATGATTTTTCGTTAGAGTAATGACTGCCCTTTTCTTCGTAACTCTATAAAACACTGACAGAGTCCCAAATAGCTACAGCCACATGCATGGATGGGGCTTATAAGAGGGAGGCTTATTAGCAATCTGTAGCTCTAGGGTGGGAACTTATTTGAGGGGGCTTATACGAGGGGGGCCAACTCGAGGGCTTACGGTAACCCTAACCTACATCGGTTTGTTATTTTGCATACGAAATGATAGACGGGCTCATGCTATCAGGGGACTTTTTCCTATGTGAACTTGCCCCCTGATAAATACCGATCACTGTTTATTTCACCTAAGGAATCTTATTTATATAAGAATCAAGCGTTATTTGGAGAGGAGAGGACAAATATTTGTTCGAAGTAAGCTTAGACGTAGTATTGTTGGCGTTTTAGTTTTAAGCTCCCTGTAAACCAAGCGACTTCTGAAGATTATGAATATTCTTTGTTGGTTTAAAATTGCTTACGTCAGTGCTAAATATGCATTCGGTTTAATAATGGTATCTAAGTTAAAGGTTTACCATAGAATCATTAAACTTTTAATATGGTGTATTTAGATGCTAAATTTAGAGATAAGGCTTTGAAGTGTTTATATGCAATTTGAAAGGCTAGTGGCTTGCAATTGACTTGAGTTCTTCTCTTTTCTGTTATTCGACTTGCCATCATGTAAACCCCGTTGATTTTCCATATTTAATCTAAATTGGCACAAAGGGCTTCAATTTTGATAACAGTCTTTAAAGGTTTTATTGTGGGTGCTCTGTCAATGGGCCTTTCTTTCCTTCTCTCACTTCTGATGTATCATCGATCATCTGTAGTGTTCCTTTATGCTTTGCTTTATGAATGATCTGATCATCAAGGATGCTATGAATTTATTCTCTAACGGTTCGTGTTTTTGACAGATGGTCCACATTGCCTGCTATCTTAACCCTAAGAGGTACTACGGACGAAAATTACGAGCAGGCTACTTTCGATCTCAATAGTCTTGTTAGCTATGGTCAGTGAGGCTTTTTGCTTACACACAAGTGCAGGGGTGACTTGTAGGGGGGCTCAAGGGGCGGAACCTCCCATGTTAAAATTGTTGTACATTTATTTGTGCATTGATCATGCTTTTCAAAGTCCATTGACCTTGCTATATCATTATACTCGATTTTACTTCCACTTCCCCCAATTTCTTGGACCTTGGAGGGTACCTGTGAGAGGACTTTAGTTCTGGCGCGAACATTTAGGACCGGGTGCCCTTCCTGACGTCACCAATGGCATGCGGTGGGCCTTGAACCACGGACCATGTTGGTCTTAGTCGAGTGCATTACCGCTAGGCCACGGCTGCTCTTTTTGACCTTTCTATATCGCTATGAAGAATTTCCTCACTGCTACATGGCTATTGAGATCTTTCTAATTGTTGGTTATATTACATTATGGTTAGACTAAATTATCATGTCTCGGTCATTGAACACATGGGCATAATTGCAACTAGGCCACACCAATTTTATGACATTGCACCTAGAACCCCATGTACAAAACTTTTAGAAATCACCCGTGCACAAGCGATTGTTGTCGTAGCTAAAGCTGGTTGCAAGCAATTTAAATTGGTGGTGGGGGCACGTGTCCCCTGTCGCCAGGGGTGATTTCTAAAAATTTTAACTAGGTGCGATTTCATAAAGTTGGTGTGGCCTAGTTTCAAGCACGCCATATTGTAAAGAAGGAGACATCATAATTTAGTCTAAATATTATATAATATAGGCAAAATCTAGAAAGATTGCAATAGCCAAGTAGCAGTGAGAAAATTCATCGTAGATATACAATACAAAACATTAGAAGCAAAGTCAGTGCACTTTGAAAAACAAGAGTAACACATTAAAATTGTTGGGGGCGTAGCCCCCCAAAATGGACCAGGTGTTAGCAAGGAGGCTCCGCCCCCTGAGCTCCCTAGAAATCACTCTTGCCTGTGCCCCCAGTTCCTAAGTCCATGAGCTCAGCAAGCATCACGCCGTAAGCCACGGAGCACAGGAAGAACACAATCGGGAGTGGTGCTAGGGCGGCTATTGCCCCCGTTGGAAGATCCTAGCCCCACGTCGGAAGTTGATAGACAAGTTCTTCGGAGATTTTTCCATTAATAGTACCTTTTGAATCGTATTTTAGCCTCCTTATCGGTAGAGTCAGCCCCCACCGGAAAATTCATGGCGCCACCCCTTAACACAATTATCATTCTCTCATTTCTTCCCAATGACTTTAGGGTGAGCCACTTGAAGCGATATAAAAATTTATTTATTGAAGACCACTCTCTTGTTGGCCTTAGCTTAGTACCCTTACTTGCTACAAGTTTTGATTGTTAAAGTTTCGGCTCAAAATGTAAGCTTGAATTAGATTTGATTAGCCGACTGAAGTAATAGATGTCATTTCATTTGGGCTTTTAATTAATGGGCGTGTCGAAAAAATTAAGTTTGTTTGTCGTTTCCTTTTGCATTGTCATTGTTTGACGAAGACCATCCAATTTCCTTTTTAGATCTTTATAGTATTTGCTTCTTTTCTTACAAACACCGAGTCCATTACTTTCAAGATTAAATTATTCCTGACATTCAATAATGGAGGAAGACGTAAATGATAAACTACTGCCAAATGGCTGTTTTAATGTCAAACATTTTGACTTAGGTTACGCAAGCCCTTTCTAATCAGTTTCCCTTTCCAAAACAATGATGATTGATATTTTTACAATTTCACTGTTAATGTTCTAACATTTAATGCGTTTGACTATATGCCTACAGCCGTGGCCTAGCAGTAATGCAATCGACTCAGACCAACATGGTCCAGGGTTCGAGGTCCACGGCAGGCCATTGGTGACGTCAGGAAGGGCATCCGGTCCTAAATGCTCCTGCCAGACCTAAAGCCCTCTCAGAGGCGCCCTCCAAGTCCCAAGGAGGTAAAATCGAGTAATGACAACTAGATGACTCCATGCTCATTAGAGTCCATTAACTGCTGCTAACACAGATGGTGCTAATGAAACAATTTTTGAAATAAGACACCTTCATCGTGCACATTGGTTGGTGCATTTTTTGTTTTCATATATCCAACTTCACTCGACTTCTTCAGGTTAAGCATACTTTGTGATATATTGATCCCAATTATACTACTATATATTTTTTCTTTACTCACATGTACACAGGGATGTACTGATGGGGGCATAGGGGCGTCAAGCCCCACCAATATTTTCAAATTTGCAAGAAAGTTGATCAAAAGTTAGGCCAGGCAGCAAGAGGGTTGGCCACAGTATTTTCTGTGACCTTGTTTTAGTAACAATTTTGTAAAAATAGTTCGTTAATTGGTCAGATAGCCCCCCCCCCAACAGAAGGGGTGTCTCGACACATCACTGTATGCATACATAGATGTGCATATACAACTACATCCCAGAAACGCATACGTAAATACACGTTTTTTATAAGAAGAAAGATTATAAGAAAATGAGGCTCAAATGGTGAAAATCTTAAGAAAATCACGAGGCTCAATTTCCAAAATTAAGTGATTTTGTTGGCCAAAGATCGATATTACGGCATTATTATATTCAAAATGTTAAAAATGGAATTCAAGTTCGAGTATACAAGGGAAGCAAAGAAAGTATACCCATTTTAGCCAGTTTATTTCAGTAAATGTTAAGAAAATTTTAAGAAAAGTCTCAGGTTCAATTGCGAGAAAAGTTAAGGCAAAATAATGATTTTCCTATAAAAAAGTGTATTCATGTACATAATTATGTACATATACATATATATATATATATA
>WIPJ01067467.1:0-22466 GCA_018155075.1 Cassiopea andromeda
CTAGAGAAGACTTATATCTAGACAATCAGAATACTCTACAGTTTAGCTTAATAAAGGTCCATGTGATACATTGGGGCGAAACTATTTTGCAAGGACATCACATTTAGGGGGCTGTAAACTTTCTGTAATCCTTTGGCCTGAATGTTCTATTATTCATTCAGGAAATGTGTATGAGGGAAACGGACATCTGCCCAACTTGGGGCTTGGGTTCCTCTGCCCGCCACTCCTCCTTCACTTCTGCTTTCCTACACCAAAGGGGAAGGAACCAATCTCGTTAGTCCAAATACATTGAGGTCTCCTCCTGAGAAAAACATCTGCTACAGTAAAATCTATAGATGTATTAATTAAGCATTTATTGCTAAAGCTAAAGACATTTTTGGGTAGCTTGCCTTCTGCTTTAGACCGCAAAGAAAAAAGTCAATAATTTAGATTTCTTTTCGAGCGAGATTCTAATCAACTGAAACTTCTTCTATTTCCAGATAAAGTAATCTTTTTGATATTAGCACTGACTATTCTTTGATTTGGCCACTGCTCTATGTTAGCAATCCACATGCACAACATTAGACAGGCAGGATATATGAAGAGAAAACTTGATGACAATGTGTTACGAGTAGGAGCTATACAATAGTTTAGAAAATCATGGACTCAATGACGAGTAAATATTTTTGGGCACCTATTACCATGGGGGTATACTAGGGAGAGGTTCTGGCATTTTGTTGCCAAAGCATAGTTTGGGGTGTGTTTACAATTGGAATTTTGGCATCTTTCTCTATTATCAGTGTAGTATTGGGTGGGGTTGATAATAGATGGGAAGTAGAACTCAATAAACAGTATGAGAACATACACAGTTCAAAATTGTAACATATATGTTATGCTAAGAAATGAAATTAGGTTAACAGTTATTAATCTTCTTTCAAGTAGTAAAATGCATATCAATGTCTATAACAGCCTATTTTTCAACATGTCTACAAGTGTATACAAGTTTGTCTCTTCATAGATCCACTGTATTTTATTCATTTTTTTCAGAACTCGGAAATGCTTATTTGGGATGGGATGTTAGCAAATTTGTAGAGTTGGAATTGCTACACAATGTTGATACATGTGGATCTTACTAATTGAAAATGGGTGGTGAAATTTTGAAACATTTGCATTTTGCTCTCCCGTCATTAGGCTTCCAAGAGTAGAGGATTGAGCAGCAGTTTGCTACAAACTAAAAGTGTGCCTTTTCAATATTGTTTCTGGGGATAAACTTCTAATCCCCTCTTTCACTTTTTCAGAATACGTGGTGTTGGAATATAATGTTAAAATAGGAACTGGTTTGGGCTACCCTCAAAAGAACTATGGTGTCATCATGATCATAATAATAAACACTAACATCCATGTCATCAGAATCATCACCACCACAATAATCATCATCATAACCATCACTATCAGCATAACCATCCACATAAGCTTCATCATTGTTATCATGATCATCATCATGATCATAATCATGATCATCATCATCATCATCATTATGATCATGATCATCATCATCATCATCGTAATCATCATCATGCTTACCATCAATTTTCATTTCTGATGCTTCCTTCAGATTTCCCTGACAAATCTTCTAATATTGCCTTATTTATCTCTAAGATGAATTAAAGGAGAGGTACATAATCCAGTACCAAAAACACAGCATCAACAAAGTAGATATAAATGGCAGAATTGTCATGAAAGCGGTAAAGGTCCAAGACTTTGCTGTGAAGTTAAAGATAAGTGAAACCAGGCCTGCAGCTGCAACATTCAGGGATGAAAGAAGACAACATTTTGAGCACCTCAAGGGTATGGCAGGTAAAGACATTGAATTAAAAGAACTACTCAATCATGATGAGCGAGTTGTTCTTGTTTGTGGTGTGGCTGGACTAGGTACGACAGTTTTAACAAAACAGCTAGCATTTTTGTGGGCAAATAACAAAATTTACACCCAATTTAAATTGTGTATTATAATGGAATGCAGAGACATCAACCACTTTGTAGCAAATGAAGGAGCTGCTCTGAAAAGGCACGAACTATTCAGTGAATTTCTGAAAACGAAATTTGGGTATGACTTGGGGGGTGGGGTATCAACACTCCTTATTATCGATGGAATTGATGAGTTGGATGGAATTCACAGCAATGACTCCGTGATTTGGCAACTGTTGGATGTTAAGCATGCCAAATATGCCCAGGCAAAAGTTATACTTACAGGGAGACCCCATGTTGAAAGTACACTTGAAAGAAATGGTAAAGACATAGGAGGCCTGTACAGGTGTGAAATTCAGGGGCTAAGTGACGACCAGATACAGGATTATGTCAAAAAATGTGCCTCTTGCAAGGAAGATTTCGAGAAAATAGATAAGGCAATACATTCCTCTAAAGAACATGTCAAAATATTATCTATCCCAGCTTTTCTAAATTCAATGTGCTGTGTTACACTTTTGTCAGATGTGCAAACTGTCAAAAACACTGCAGAATTATACGTTTGGGTTCTATATTTACTTTTGAAAGAACATGTTGAGAAAGATGGGCCAAGTCCAAAAATGTGCTGTGAAATGTTTGAGGAATATTCAAGTGACTTATGGGTACTTTGTGAAATATGTCATCAGCTACTAAGTGAAAACAAAATCATTTTTGAAGGAGATGTTAAGTCACGACTAATGAAGTGTGGCAAGGGGACAGAGTTCCTTGAGTTGCTCTTTGCTGATATTTCAGATTGCCGTACGAAGAAATATCAGTTTAAACATGTAACTATAATGGAGATCCTCTCTGCTGTTTATATTAGTCGCAGGAAAAATCGGATGGAAATTATTGAACACAATTTAAAGGCTGGATTCTATCAAGTAGTGATGTTTAGCTGTCAGCTGATTGGTGGCTATAAGTATGATGGAATTATTAAAGACATGTTTGGAAATGATGAGGAATTAAAAGCAATTAATGTGGAACAATTCTTGCCCAGGGTTTTGGAAGTAGTGAGTCAATGTGTATTAATCATGAACTGGAAGGGATTGAACAACGACAACAACTCAACTATCTATTCCAACTATCAATTGACATTATTATGTGTTTTATAAATAAAGATGTAAGTAACAAGAATTTTATCATTTCAACTGTCAAAACATTACGTTATAAGATGGATAGATTAAATGAGGGGAGCATGAGAAAGGTGAGTGAATTATGTGGCCATCTAAGCAGTGCATTCAAATGTGATGAAGAAGACCTTAAATAAACATTCGAAAATGTTCTTGTTGAGGAGGTTGTTGTTGATGACGTAAAATCATTGACTTGCGTTAAGTATTTGCTGAATGTTGAAAAACTCTGGTTCTTTGGAAATGAAATTAAAATTAACTCATTTCGCATTCGAAGTGAAGCCAATGCAGTTGCAAAATGTAAAGACGTCACAATTTATGATTGCAAATTCACTGATGATGGGATTATGGGAAATAATATGGCAATAAATGATCATCAATTGAATTGGTTGTGGATAGATGAATGTAAGTTGAATAAATACAGCTTCATTAATGTATGCAATTGGGCATTGGAGGCATCAGTTAATACTTTTACATTATGGCGCATCCACAACATTGAACATTCATGGTGGGGAGAATTAGTTGATTCCATTCAAAATGCAAAAGCAACGAACAATGGAATTTTGGCATTGAGGAGATTGGACATAATAAATTGCACTCAGAAGATGAGTAAAGAAATGCAAATGAAGGTTAGGAAAAATTTACTAATTAGCTAATTGTTATTCCTTAACTATTCCAGTATATAAACATATGCAAATATGTCAAGTCATTTGCTAACTTAGTTGACAATGAAATTCAAATATTTCTCACATACAATTTTAAAGCATATTTGGTTAACATGTACACAGTTGATGAAAAAACATTAATTTTTACATTCAATTGTTAAGAATTTCATTGTGTTCAGTTGTAATGTGTAGGCTTATTGACATTTCTGATACTATGTGTTATGGATAGTTCTAATTTGAAGTTGCTTGATTGTACCAATAACAAAACAAAAAAAATAGTGAAAATTTAGTTTTATATGAGTTACTAAGTATTTTTATACTGTAACCATCCATAGCTAGAAAGGTGGGAATTTGAGTAGATGAAGATCAGTTGTCTGTCTATGAAAGACAAGTTAATATGTTTTTACTATTATGGTTTTATAGTTATTTACAGTATAGCTTGTGGGGTGTTAACATATTTGATAATAATAATTGAACATTGCAAATTACTGAAGGTTTTAGCTGAAATGGATATTCAGTCTTTGCAATAGCCAGAATGACCCTTGCTCATTGACATGGACATATGAATCATTCAAAAATTGGGGGTTGATGCTTTTAAGGAAACCCCTTGAGTATAATGGAGCAGATTTGTAAACTGAGAGGGGACACTTGAGTTAGACATATGAAGTTGTGAGGAGAACATTCCGCTTGCACCCACATAGGTCCTACAACCATGAATAGTGTGTTGAGTATTGGGAGCAGGGTCAGCTACCGCACAGTGATATCCATCTGTGGTTTTCCTTAGTTCTTACAATATTTATAAGTTATCAAGTTAAACTAATTTTATTCATAGCAGTGTTTCCAATACGATACTTTTTGCAAAGCATTTCCATGGAAGGAAAAACTAATAGGTGCCCCCCGTCACTTCTTACGGCCACTATAAATGGAATAAGTGTCTATAAAAATTGCATTCATGTGCCTGTTCTATACTTTCATATGCGCTGGTTGTGCATTGCTTAGCACTCCCTCAATGGGCGTGCATTCTATTTGAGATAGACTTATAAATGGCAATTGAGAAGTGGATGCTGTCAACAGACAATGGCACAACCAAAACAAGCTAGGATAAGCACACCTCCTATAGCCCCCCATAGCCTCTGAGGGCATGAATTTAGCTTTCATATGATTGCAAGGAAAGTTCCTTACGATACCTGTCGATAAATTTGATTTTGATAGTAATTTGCATAGCACTATAGTATTGATAATCTCTTTGCAAAAGTCCTTAAAGAGACCCAAGCTTTTTGGTTGTGCCACTGCTCCAGACTGGAAAATATGTAATGCGTGCTGAAGATCGTTTTCTTGCAAGCAAATTGCAATGCACTCAATGGCCAATCAAATGCCCAAATTTCAAACATATACTGTAAAAATATTACAGTACATATGCGAAGGCATTGTGAGGGTGGTTTTTCCAAGCATGAAAATTGGACGGGAAAAGCATGTTCCTCGCACATTACACAAACTTTCCAGTCTGGCCACTTTCAAAAGCTAATAATATCATTGCTTCCATAACATTATCACTGCCTCTACTACAGAATAAGTTAACACAATCATTTCTTACCCTTCCATGACATGACTTGCATGTTGATGTTATCCATTAAATTCATTTACAGCAGCAATAACTTTATCCATTTGGAATACAATACAATTAATTGATGTACAATCCTAAAAGATAGTGCTCAGCTATGTAATAAATATCCATGCCGATTGTCATTGTAATTTGTCCGCTATTGTTGTAATACTCCAGTACATAACGTCCACAATACAAATATTACAATGCGATTGAGTAAATGTATAACATGCTTTTCTCATAAGATTCCAGTACAGTTCCATACGGCTGAAGTTTTTTCAAAAATCTGCGTACTTGCTTTACGCTCCAAGTTGTCGCTGCTTCCAATACTTTCACGTTAAGTTAGGAGGAATGTAATTTTCTCCTCCATATTCATTCTCATACCAAATATACCTGTAGACATTTGCTTACTTCACTGTTTCCAAATAGCTGCACAGTTGAGCTACAAGTTTGAAGTGAATTCATTGCCATCAAATGTCTTGCGTACGTATGAGCACTGTGAAGCTAAATTCATTTCTTATTCATGCGTACATTTCTTTGTAATAGACATTTCACTTATTCATGCGAGCTGAATGACCTTTACTACCTGTTATTAAAAGTTCTTTCTAATGACTTGAAGCGAAGAAAGATTACTCGCGACTGTAAGATTTGCAGTGATGTCGTGATTATGAAACTGGCGCGAATAATGTGCCCTGGGTTCTAGTATTCTTCATATACCTGCAGCTGGAGAAGAACTTTTGTGACGTCTACATGTGATTGTACATTTCAAATGGTCAGTTGTAAATTTGTGTTTTTGACAAAATCCCTGCTTTATCGTCAAGCTTTTCCTGCTTCAATTTTGTTCAAATTGACATGTGTAGTGTGTGTAGCATGGAGTGTGACACATAATTGGCCTTGAAAGCTGTGGGAGAATTTGTATGATATCAGTCTTTGCTGCATGATCCAATAATTCATGCTGTGTCAGAAAATCATCAAGATTCTTCCATATTTTGCAAAGATAAGTGACGTTCAGTTATGATGTTGCTATATAGTAACCTAAACAACACAGTAACCTTACAAAACACAGTAACCTTACTCTTATTAAAAGTGTATTGTCCTCAGGCGGCTCTAATGGTATGTTGCTTTTAGGAGTGACATCCATTAATTTTTTGGAACATTGTTGGTTCAAGCTATTCTTTGTTCACATGTGTTAAACAGCTGCTCCTCTTTTAAGCAGAATCTGACGAATGTTGTTGCAATCACCAGTTGTTAGTCTAGTTGTAGAATATACAATCTAAGGAAAGATCATCAATGAAGGATCTTCTTTGTGCTTCTCCTTTAACAGCATGCGCAAATGACCCTCGTTACTCATTTAGTCTTAATTTCATCTAAGTGAATATATGCTGTTGTACTACTGGGACACAAATGCTCAAAAATTTATCTTCCTCTACAACTATTCTTTTTCTTTTATTTTTTACATGATTTCATGCTTACCTAATTACTTGGTGCTTATGCTATGGGATAGAGTTGGTTGGAAACATTGGCATAGGAGACAGAGGCAAAAGGGCACGTAATCCACTTTCCAAACAACCACTCGTGCAAGGCTCCCCTTGTCATGTAACTTGGTAGCCCTTTTGAACACTTTGCAAATCCAACAATCTTCACATCATAACCTTAGAATGCATCTGCTCATGAGAAAGTTATTTCTTGCAAACGGAGGAGGAAACAGCAACCATTCATAACTTGATAGGTTGTATTCAACAGCAGCAGATTTATGTTTTGAAAGAATACTTTTTGTAACTTTGTTTACCTTTTAGTTCAAATATGATGTAAGGCTTTCTTTTAAAGAAGCTTAGCAATTGCGCTTTGTCCAGTTGACACTCCATTTTAATCGTAAATAAGCTTGGTCTGTATTCTGCCTTGGGGCGAAAGTTTTAGGGCTTTGGGGGGTGAGAGACCCCATCCCCAATATAAGACTTTTCCCAGAAGTTTGAGATTTTGACGGTAAATTTAGATCTGTATTGTCTACAACTTTGAGCCTTCCTTTCGGTTTCTATTTGCCTATGGATTATTCTACTGTTATATTGAGTAGTATTTTTCTAAGAATGAATAAAGATATACACTTTTCCTGCGAACTCAGTGGATCTAACTTAAATGTCATGGTTTTGTGGGAGAGGATGCCCTCAGAACCCTTGGCTATTTTACATTTAGGGTCTGGCGCAATATCAAACTTATTTTCATCATACCAGATGATCTTTTGCTTCATTATGTGCGTTATCCCCAGGAAAAACACCAAATTTTACATTCCAGAACACCTGCCAAGGTGCCCTTCACTCCATGTGTGAGCCAATTTTATACTGCTTCCTGCCTCCCTGAGACGTAATGTCTACGCCAGCTTTTCAGTACTTTTGTCAATTTTTCTAAATCACTTTTAAAGCCATTAATGTGGGGCTGATTTATCCCTGAATGCACTACAACGCCTACTATTCGTTTTTGGCAAAATATGGTAATCGTATGAGCACAATTGATTAACAGTAGTTGTGTGATGCTTGTTGATATAACTGTGAGGGACATTGATGGCGCCAGAAAAAATTGCTAGAAGGGGCTAGATCTTTAAAAGTGCTGACAGTGAGCATCGTCCAATAATCTTTGCAGACAATGATTATCGTATTGCCTCCTAGAAAGAGTAAGCAGAAAGTCCCAGATTTTATAAAGTGCAGACGATGCATTGAAATTTAGGTGACGATGGGAGCTAGCAAAGATTTTTGGGGCTACAGCCCCCAACCCTCTCCCCGCTGGCGCCATCCCTGATGAGTGATGGAAATAGTAGGACCTTAATGGCAATTAGAATAAGAGCAATAACGCACTGCTATCGTTTTTCGTTTGCCTACTACTGACCAAAGTGGTCCCATGGAGTAATGTGGAGAAAAATAGAGCCCTCACACTGAATGTTATTGGAGTTTGAAACCGTTGATGAATGCCTTTGGATCACTCTTTGTCGAGCAATGGTTATTTGTACACCTCCCTTTATTGAGAAATTGTTGATTAAATACAATTTAGCATGTTCAAAGTTGTATTTATAAATTGAACTTGCATTTTACTTTTGGTTAAACTTTCTGACATGAACATTCATGATCAATCCATAATATTTGATGGAATCCAATATTTGCTTCTGGTGTTGAAAGTAAAGTATGCACTCGGTGATCATTACTGCACAAAGTACCACTGTATCAGAGGGGTAGAGAATTTGTTATGGACAGGGACCTAATTTGATGCATAGTTTGAGAGGGCCTTCAGATGTGATGAGATTTTCAAAGTACGAAATGCCAGTATGGCATTATCTATTTTTAGGCTAGGGATCCAAGTCTTAAGACTTCCATAAGGTTGAAAGTTTAAAAGTGTTCTAGAAAGCGGACATTTTGTAGCACAAGTTAATCAATAAGTATTGAAGTAGGTTTGGGTAGTCTTCTTTGTAACATGAATAGCATCTTCATAAAGTACTTCCAATTTGCAGAATATGATTTTTGCTAGAATTTATAAATGAGAGGTTTGAATAAGCTGGGAGGGGCTCAAAAATAGCTTAGATATTACTACTTTCAAGTGCCAAATAAGTTGGGAGTCCTAATAAATAAAATGTAGTAAACGGTGGTTCAAAATAAACGTAGGGGTAGGAATTTGAGAAATTGCTTTTATATTATTACAAAACGATGGAAGGAACAAAAAACAGATTTTCATAAAGCATAGAGCTAAAATATGTACCAACGCGCTCCATTTTGCCTTGTAAATAAGTTGGAGGTCCTAACAAGGTCCAAGAGGCTGGAGAAAATCGAAAATTTAATAAGCGGGGGAATTTGTTTCGCTCCTGAGAGTAAGACTCCTCATCTTCAACTAGAAATTCAGTATTAATATTTCCCCATACAATAGCAACTTTTTATTTATATGTATCTAACTCATGCCGCATCTGCTTCGTGTATTAGTTTCTGTATGAGACAGCTGTTTTTAACATTCATGGGCTTCTATTGGAGCCCCATTTTAGTCATAAGTTGCTTCATAAACAGATTTTAGTAAAGAATAATGACCTATTATTGATGGATACCAAAGTTTCTGGAGTGGAAGCCGTGGCTTCTATTAGCATTTTTATGTAATATTCTGCGGCTTCTAATTGAGCATGGCTTGTGTGGATGGCGGCTTTTTCTCACGTTTTCAGTCATTGCAATGAATTCGCGAACCCACTACATTGCATTCGAATGTGTTTCAAATTCAAATTTGTTAATGTTTCAAAGAATGCAGACTAGTGACGTGTTTCTGATAAAGACTAATGACGTCTTATTTGTGCTGTTTTTGGAACTTTCTATTTGATCAAAGTCAGTACAGTTATCAAATTGATAGTTTTGTTTGCAAAATTTCTGGTAGATCTATCCATCTATGAACAGTCAAGAAATGGAACATACGTATATGCTAACAATTGTCAGTTTGGAGAGTAACTCTAAGGCTTTAAATGTATGTTCAAATTAGGTCATACTCTCAGGTGCCAAAAAAACGTCCCTCACTTATAAATTTTTTGATTTGTTTCTAAACCTTTGGATCTTATTGGAATTCCCCTCATCTATTAATTTTAATAGATTAATAGATATTAATAGATTAATAGCTTCTTTAATTTTAAAGAAACTGACTTTCTTTACAAACCCCTCATTTCATTTCCTTTCCATGTTAGTACTATTTACGGCCAATTTCAAAGGCAATTTATTATGCTCTTGCATACATGTTAGTTTTTTGCTTTATGACAACCTGCTATGTTCTTTCCATCTTTTATAGTCATTGAAAACCTTTGCTCAAATTCCGATCCACCCTGTATATTTTGACTCCCCATTTATTACATTTTAGAATTTGCCTCCTCCTGATTTTTAGGACCCCCGTTTATTTAGCACTTCAGATTAATTTGTATTCACCTGTGTTCAATGGCTTATATTGGATGTTTTATGAAGTCAGCTTTGAGCATACTGTGCCATTCGATAGCTGTGGGGTTTGTTTCCAATAGACCAATCAATAGAAACTAGCTGAGGAAGACTCCCCTTCTTCTTTTCCGCCATTTATTGTCAAAATATTAGTTGATTCTAACTAGGCGTAGCAAATGCTCTGAGATATGACGGATCCTGTTTCAATCATCAACTATTAGTCCTGATGTAGAATATTCAATCTCAGGAAAGATAATCAATGAAAGAAAGGCTTCTAGGTGCTTCTTCTTTAATAGAATGCACAATGGGCACTCTTTACGTACTCATTCAAAATTTCAGTTATGTGAATATAAACTTTTACACTACTGGTAGACTACTGCCCATAAGTTGCTATATCTTTCTCTACGATTATTGTTTTTCTATTATTTTTACCAAGATTTCATGCTTTCCTAAGTACTTTGTGCCCTTGCTAGGGGGTGGAGTTGTGTTCCCCCACTTATCAAATGCTCAAGCAAGGTGCCCCATTTATTTAAATTGGTAACAATTTTTGAACACTTTACAGATCCAAACATCTTGAAATTGTAATTTTAAAGTACTTCTGTTCATGAGTGAAGTTTTATCTTGCGAAATGAAGAGGGAAATAAGCAGCAATTGGCATCTTGATAGACTACATTCAACTGCAGCAGATCTATATTTGGTAAAGATGAACTCTCGACGCATCGCTAATCTTTTAGCTCAAATATTATGTCAGGTTTCTGCCAAAGAAGTTTGGCTACAGGGCTTTGTCTATTTGGGACTCTATTTTATCGTAGCTAAGCTCTGTCTGTGTTCTGTTTTTGGGTGATATTGTCGGGGTGAATTTAGATCTGTTGTGATTAAAAGTTTGAGCTTTTCTTTTTGGTTTCTATTTGCCTATTAGGAAATGAAATGTTAGATTCTGTAGACTTTTTCAAAGAGTACTTAGAAATATATACTTTTCAGGTGATTTCATAAGATCTTATCAAAAGTTCATTGCTTCCATGGGGAGCATACCCTTGGAACATCCTAATGTTTTTACAGTTAGGGACTGGAAAAATATTTGCTAATTTTTATCATGCAAAATGATTTCTTGTTTGATTAAATGTGTTATCCTAAAGACAAAAAGCCAAATTTTACTATCTAGAGCACCTGCCAGGGTGTGCACCCCGCTTATAAATGTTTCTATGTCTTTCCAAACCCCGTACCTTATTAAGACCCCCATTTATTAATTTTAAGTCAAATGGCTTTTTACCAACCCCTGATGGCATTGCATTTCTGCTTTAGTACTAGCCACGCGCAATATCCAAGGCAAAATACAGTGCTACTGTCTATGTTTTAGCTCTATGCTTTATGACTACCTGGTTTTCTCTCCATTGTTTTATAATTATTTACAGCCATCTCACAATTTCCGACCCCCGTTTATTTTGACTCTTCCATTGTCAATCCACCTATTTATTAGCACCCCCCTTTATTAAGCAATTGAGAATACAAACATTACCGCATTTTGTTGTTGAACAATCAGTGGAATGTTTTAAATAGGACTATTAACCAATCTTGTATCATCTCCATTGTGGCCTTGTTTCTTCATTTCGCTATTTTCAAACTGAGTTGCTGTAAGAGACTTTCTGTCTCACATCTCTTGCCCAGGAAAATATTTATGCTCATTTGCAGCAGCAGCGACTTTTTATTTTCAACTTTGTATCTACAATTCTGATGGATATCTCCGAGCCGGAAGTCTAATACGAATGTTTTCAAAGATCTTCGTGGTGGATTGGCACTAGCACCTAATCTACTTTCCTACAATTGCTTCTACCTAACCTTATTTCAATTTCCTAAAAAAAGTAAAACATATCTTGTGCGACACTGAATGTGCATTGCTTGGCAAGCTTTTTCTACGCAGATGCTGCAAAGTTAGAATTTTTATCTATCGTTATTTGTAGCCTCAATCTTTGTAAAGGTTGCAGTTAAAATTGTTGGAAAAAATTGCAGAAAGGGCTTTCCCTAACTCTTTTACGTCAAAATTACACTAACGAAGCCAGTTTCAAACGTCACGTTTGTGATATCTGTAATGTAGAACGCAATTTACAATATTGAAATTCGGAAATTTGACAATTTTGCAATATTATCATTTATGCAATGAAAACAATAGTTTACACTTAGAAGCGTTCTTTGCTTAGAAACTGTTAAACGTTGTTTGGATAGTTCAGACGAACGAGTTCAGCACGGAGTTTAAGGGTTTTTAATTGTTTCAATTTTCAAACACGCTTAGAAATCTAATGACTCTGACTGAAACTGGCGTATAGTACAATCTGGAACCTTTTTCTTGTGTATCTACCCAAATGATATTTCACCTCCTAAATCATAATGTTCTGGTGTTGGTGAGTATGTCATATATTTATCACGGAAATATCTAATTTAAGTTTATTACCTATCAAGCCATATTCTTAAGTAATACAGAGCCTTGTTCATGACTGGTAGAAACCACTGCTTTTGTGATAGTAGCATTGGCATTGGATTGGTTGGAACTATTTATAGCAACCATACAGCCTTCATCAGTACTATATTATGCGTGATATTCATACCATCAACATTGTTCTCAACGATTGCTGCAAAAACTCTATTACAGATTTGTAAGGCATCTAGACACAGCTTATTGCTTTCCACATAAAAGATTATTCGTAACTCAAGCACATGGAAGGGAACGTACCTTAAACCAGAAAGCTTCTTTGATCCATTCTGCAAAAATATACACATTTTTTCTATAAGACAATCGTTATTTTGCCTGAGGCTCAATTTTCTTAACTTTTCCCAACATTGAGCCTGAGATTTTCTTAAATGTTTTTTAACTTTTACTGAAATAAACTGGCTAGAGTGGTGTAAACTATCGTTAATAATATTATATACTTGAATTTGAGTTCCATCTTTAACATTTTGAATGCAATAACGACGAAAAACCGATTTTCTGCCTATAAAAACACTTAATTTTGGAAATTGAGCCTCGTGATTTCCTGCGAGTTTCTTGAGATTTGACGATTTTAGCCTCATTTTGTTATAAACTGTTTTCTTATAAAAAACGTGTGCAAGCACTTTTCCCAACTATCATATGCATAACTGAATGCTTCCACATCTACCATGCAGCTAACAATTAATGATACTTAGGCCCCAAGATGAACTTGTTAGCCCAAACTATCCAAATAACTGTTAACATGCATTTTAGCGATTTTGATCTGAAAGGCGCCTTTTACCACAAAATCCTTAAAATGCATGTTAAATGTTCTTATTCTGGTTTATGAAATTTTTAAGTGTTGGTTATAGTGTGAACTCCCTTACCAACAAGTCCATTCCCACTATTATCTTCACGTAATCTATTAAGCTGTTTTGTTTGTATGTAATTTCTTAAATGTTATGGGATATAACAAAAAGCTTTTAGCCGTTTCTTAGAAAATAAGGCTTCTAAAGTCTGGTATTCATATAGCCGTAAGATGCCCTAAGGTTAAGGCGGCACTTGCCTGTACCATGGATAAGGGCATTTAGAATTATATGGAAACCACTTTTCAGAGTGTCTGTACCGTTGGTTACTGCAGCCTCAGCCATATAAACTATATGGAAACCACGTTATTAAGTGCCGCAGGCAGCCGTAGCCATGATTATTCATGTGCCGCAACCAATCTGAGAAGTAGAATTATTTCAACTTTTCTCTATCCTGATGGCATGGTACCTGCTGCTGCAACCACATAGCGGCATTTAGAATTATATGGAAACCACTTTTCAAAGTGCCTGTACAGTTTGTTATGTCACTCAGCCATCTCAAATTAAATGGAAACCACTTTAGCAATTGACGCCGGCAGCCGTAGCGATGATAATTCATATAGCCCAACCATCCTGGAATGTAGAATTATTTCAACGTTTCTTACCCATTCGGCACGGTACCTGCTGCTGCAGCCATAAAATGTTATATGGCTACGCTCTGCCTGCCGGTAACTATGCTGGTATCTATGTAGAACTGAGCTGGCTATCGTTCTCATTAATTAATTACAATAAACCCTTGTAAGCCTCAGTATCAAGTGAAAACATAAGAACCTTAGCAGTTCAACATTATTGCAATTAGTTAATGCTAAAAGCTGAAATAGATTAACAGTTATTTCCCTTGCTGCAATTACCAAAGACAATTTGTACATTCTACTACTTCTTATGGTTTGTTTTGATATTCTTCCTTGTTATTATTGATTTGTGTTCACAACGCCATTGTAGTTCATTTAATTATCGTTGATATCTTATGTTGGGGAGAGATGACATCTTTAGTAGGGGTGGGATGCAAATACCTATCGGGGTTGAATTTTCTACAACATTCTTTATCTACAGGGTGTTCATAGGACGACAATGCTTTTTTAGTATGTGAAATGAATGTTGCCGCCTTTTCGTTCTGTGGTAACAAAATGTGTGAAATTGCCCGCAGGTAACTTGCTGCAGGAAAATTCTTCTCATCCAAAATTTGTGTTTTCTACTTATTCTTTGAATAGCGCATCGTAACTGCATTTACTCCGTATGAGCTAGAAGTAGATCTTTTAGCAAAACATTATATCCTTTTGCAAATTTAAAAAAAACCCTTATTAGTTACCGGCAAGCAGAGCATTTCTATATAACAGCCAGTACCATGCCGTAAAGACAGAGAAAAGTTGAAATAATTCTACATTTCAGATTGGTCGTGGCACCTGAATTATCATGGCTAAGGCTGCCGGCGGCACTTGCCAAAGTGGTTTCCATATAATTTGAGATGGTTGAGACCCCGTATCCGCTGACCCAGATATTTAAGAATATGGAGAAAAATTTATCGTTTGTTTAGCACATTAATTGGAACAGCAATCTCTGTATATCTGTTTTCAGCTGCTTCCACTGACCCAGTTATGCGGAATTTTTCCGGATATTTCACATTGAAGTGAGATATATTACGGCAATCAAATATGAAAAAGGCTGGTCCCAGGAGTTCTACATTTGAGATCATAACGGAATAGGCCAATGCTACGCACAAAAATGAGATATCATACATCTATTTAAATGCTTCACTTAGCAAAATATCAGGAGGAATATCGAAAAATGACAATGAGCCTTCCTTTCCTTTCACTGATAACGAAGTCGAGCTGCTTCTCATTATTGCAATCAAGTGCGATGCACACAATCGATGTTAAATGGCATTGACTGGGTACATTGTCCAACAATGTACACATATATTGCTGCTAGATTGACTGGAGCATTGGGCAAGTCGAAATCAAATGACAAAGAATCTTTTGGAGATTATTTCTGAAGGCCTCGTCATTACGCTTTAAGCAGTTTGGCGCCAAGTTAATTAAATAATGCTGTTGGTGTTGCAACGAATTCCAAAATATCCAGGCAAGGGTGTTTTCACTAATACGCTGAGTATTCAATTTTCTCCAGAGCCAGAAAAATACGCTCCCCACATCGTATTCCAAAATCTCCGTATTGCAATATATCAGTGGAAACGCAAGGCCGAGTTCGAAAATTTTTTTCTCCGTATTTGCAAATATCTGGATCAGTGGAATCAAGGCCTGAAGCTGCCGTAACCAATGGTACAGGCAATTTGAAAAGTTTTTGCCATATAATTCAATACACGTTTTTTTTTATAAGAAAAAAGTTTATAAGAAAATGAGGCTCAAATCGTCAGAATCTTAAGAAAATTGTAAGAAAATCACGAGGCTCAAATTCCTAAATTAAGTGTTTTTATAGGCCAAACATCGGTAATTTCGTTGATATTGCATTCAAGATGTTAAAGATGGAATTCAAATTCAAATATACAATAGAATTAACGAAAGTGTAAACCACTCTAGCCAGTTTATTACAGCAAAAGTTAAGAACAATTTAAGAAAATCTGAGGCTCAATTTCGGGAAAAGTTAAGAAAATTGAGGCTCAGGCAAAATAATGATTTTCTTATAAAAAAAAAAACGTGTATACCGTTACCCACGTTACAAGCAAGTTCTGCCGGCACCTTACGGCATCTTATGGCTATATGGAAACCAGGCTTTAGTGTAAACAACCATCGGCTTTATTCAAAATGGCAATATTGCAAAATTCTCAGAGCTTTGAATTTCAATATTATAAATTGCTTTCTACGTTATAGATATCACAAAATTAACTTTTGTAACAGCCTTCATCATTGCTTCAAATTTCTAGAAAAAGCTGTTTCCGCAAATGTTCTTCCTATTCCACTTCTTTTAACTAGAATATTTTCAAAGATTTGAAGCTACAAATAAAGAGTGATAGGAAATATAACTGTGGAGCATGATCGTAGCGACAGGTTGCCCAACTGTACCCTCAAGAGCTCTGTCTTATCATTCAAGAAAATTTGGATAATGTAAACTCAATTTCATTCAGGCTGAAAGACTTGCACTCTACTCGCTGCTATGGAGTGATACGAGTTCCCCTACTCCCGCCGTATGTGAACCCTAGTAGCACCTCAGAAAGTTCCTTTGCAATTCATGCTGTTTATCTACATTGCTACCCTATTCCTTTTGCTTTGATAATGTTCCTGCGATACACAGTATATTCTCGTACACGTTTTCGAAAGAGTGATTCGCTCTTTGATTTATTGTACATTCTCTCTATTCGATTTCATTTGATTCAAACAGAGCCTTTATAAACTGACACCCTGTTGGTGCAAAGTAAATTGAGAGCTAGACAGCAGAAGGGGGTTTGGTGTGAATAGACATACTATCACTGCATCTCAGATGAGGGTTGGAAAATTTACTGAAAAGTCGTATGATGTGCTGATGATACTTTCCTAACCTAATACTGATAATGCTGAAAGCATGCAAGATACCTCTTTGGCCATATCAAATCATCCAATACAGGCTACATTTTGTGCCTACAATTTGCAAAAGCTCCCAATAGATAGTGTGAAATGCTGATAGAAAGCAAGATTGTCAAGGAAACCTTATCCATCGGAAGTATGAAACCCCCACACCCCTTTCGACACAATACTGGGCATATGTTTAAAGTTATCGTTGTCAGTATCAAACTGAGACACTTTACAAATATTGCATTGATTTCAGTTTGAGTTCCATCTCGCCCTAACTTTGGTTCCTCTCGCAGCTAGCATCTTTCCAATTCAAGCCACTTGCAGCTACACATAGGAAAAACATCCATGTTTTCCAACCTGAAATGTTACACAGGAAATACTTTATTTTTGCTTTGATATTGAAGTGAGGTTCGGAAGAAGCACTTGTAGGACAATAGATTAGATGTGAGTGGTGCTCCACGGGGACTATCTTTGAAACATCTTGTGACACACCTTAGTGCTCGGAGATCTCCGTCAGAAATGCAGGTACAACGTGGGGCCAAGAAATTGGTTGTAGTATCTGAATGTAAATTTTTTCTGGGGCAAAAGATTTGAGTCGTGAAATCTTTTACAGCGACTCGGTTTCAAAATGGCGAAATGAAGAGACAAGGCCAAAATGAAGATACAAGATTGGATAATAATTCTATTTTGAACAATCTTCTGATTGCTCAATTTTAATATGTGGTCCTGTTTTTGTTACATCTTTTTGATAGCAAATTTATTTTCAATATGGTTTTCCTTGCAGATCCTGCAATGTGGTGTACAGCTGAAAATTGATTTCAGAAGAGTGGAGCTTCCTTTGCAATCAGCATGTTATTGTTACAGCATTTACCATGACCGCTGGCCATTCTTCATTCTGTTAATTTCGCCCAAGTCAGATTTGCTATGTCCTATGTAGGATAACTTAAGATTAGATACACTGTCCCGGTCTACTTGTTGAAAGTCCAACATACGCTTAGAGACATATGTTAGATGTTTTATAAAGTAAGATTGGGTATACCGTTAGCCATGGAGATAGTACCCGTGCTGAGGGTACCTCCATGTTTCTTTTTAGTCACGTCTTTTGCACACATAATCTTAACGCAAAGCACCGGCATCACATGCTCACCAATCCCAAAGTATTTGAAAGAGAAGGATATAATGGCTTCGGTAAGCGAAATAGAGTCATACCTTATTACTAAAGTGGCACCTTGTTTCCACCACTCAACAATTAGTAAATATTGCGACTTAATACAATTATTTTTTAATTTATTTGATACCATTCTTGCTTTTGACTTTTTGGCCATAGTAAATCTATATTCGCTATTGTAAGTGAAAATGTATTATACCTGAATCTTGCAAGTCAGATGTCGCATAATTTAGACAACTTGAGCTCCTCTATTGACACATTTTCTAGATAATCTAGATCCGTATAATCTAGATCTGTAGCAAGGTTCTCCACAGGCATAACAAGTGAAAGTATCTTTTGATTAGTCTAACTCGCAAGTCAAGAATTACTAAGAAATCCTCATGCAATATTAATGAATCTTGAGACTGATGCTTGGAAAATTATCATTACCACTGAGATATTTAATTTCCTTTAGTTTGGTCTTGAAGCTCATTGTAGAATTCATGAATATACTACGTATTCCCAATTTTTCTCTTCATAACTTTTCATTCCACCTTTGCATAATCTAAAATTTCCATGCCTATAAAATAGTTACCTGATGCAGAAGATTTGTCTCTTGCAGGGATGCAAAACAAATAATGAGCAATCTTTCATTTTTCCTACCTCCTAAATAATTTCTTTTTGGAGGGAGGGGTATTGACCCCCGTCTGTGCTACAGCTCTATCACTAAATCTCTCCTTTCCATAATTTACTATGTCTATTATGTTCTTAACTAATCCATCATCATCATTATAATATGCCTTGCCATTCGCTCTACAAAATCCTTGCAGATCTGTAGCCACCGCAGTTTTGTAGGGAGGCAATGGACGTGGGTGTTCTATGGGAGAGACGCCTAAATGCTAACTAGAAGTGTGTAGTACCACAATGTGTACAAAGCTGCAATACTATTAATGATCATGTAAAGGCTTCTGTATCCTTTAGGTAACAGTGCTATCCTAACCATTGTTATACACAGCTGACCAAAGTTTTGGCAAAATGCTTAAACACTACAGAAACATAACATTTTCTAGGCACATCATTGAGCATAGCTACTCCGAGCATAGTAAAGATGAAATGAGCGTGATAAGCATAAAGCAGTACAGGAGTAGCAGGGAAAGCCTCCATGAACACATTTACCAAAATAGATAGAGAATGCGCACTGATTAAGAAGCACAAAAACTTTGGAACATATAGACTATAAGGAAAAATGGTTAGAACAAATGAAAGTGACAGGAACTATAAATAGACAAAGTGCAAGAACCAGACTGTTCTAAGAACCTTTTGGCTTGGGGGTTTCAAGGTTCAGTTTACCTGAATTTACCTTGTTAGTAAGCTGTGCTATTGTCACCAATTGCAGTTCACTGTTGTAATCTGGAGAATGTTTTTAGGTTTTTTTGTATTCAGTAGGGTCAGGAGAGCTAATCATAAGACTAGTAGAGCAAAAAGAGCTTTAATGCAAACAGGGCTGTCTTATACTTATAATGTGCTAGACATTATCAAGTATCTATTGAAGAGAGCCATTCCACTGACCTCTTAAGCTGAACTTAAACAAAATGTGCTAGACAGTAGTTCATATGCAAAGTCCAGCATAGGTCCCACCATGGTTGGGCCCGGCCAAAAATTTTCAAAAGATTCTCAACTGACAGGAAAGCGCAATTTTAATACTGGTATTTGCAAATACAGTTAAAACTTCCTGCATTTATAAAATGTTTTACTTGTTGTACAAGCATTATGTAGCCTTCAACTTTTAAAAAGTTGCTTGTATTGATAACGTAGTGATCCACTTCTACCTGAATTTTCTCTAGTTCCAAGAGTTGGGGTTGTGACATTTCTCCCTTACATTCCTAGTGGCTACTATATCCGTGGTAGCTACTTTGTGCGAAGACGGAAAGAGGAATCTGCTCGTGAGCAGAGAAATAGTGGAATGGGGCGTGCACACAAAAATTGTTTTTTCTCATACACTCTGGAATGTGGGAAAATGCCCCTTTTCAAGTGAGATGGAGGTTATTTTCATCATTGATCGCTACGCAGAGAAGAAGAGTGATCCTACAATCTGTTTTGGTTGAAGTTTGAAGGCTTAATGTGCAAATGCTAGAGGTTTGGTATCTTTCGGAGATGAAAATACCGAAAAAAGCAAATGATACTTGCTATGAAATTTTCTCAGAGAGGCACAAATGTACACTTTGAAAGCTCATGGGGCCTTGCCCCTAGGCCACCCTTGTCTACTGGCCTGATTTCTTCCCCTTCATTAAAAATAAGTTGATGTGCCTTGAATTTGTGACATTGCTTCCTATTCATATTGGCCAGATCTGTTAGCTCTAAGATGGTGTTAATTACGTTGTTGCCTACATCACTCTGAAATAAGCATGAAGTAATTCATTTTCTTCATCATTAATCATCTGCTGATTTCCCTATATTGGATTCATCTTCATCATCGAATTCTTCACTCAGTGAGAGCAGTTCATCTGAGTCATTGGTATGATATGACGTGATACTATGTTTTCTTCGTGCAGCATATTTCTGTATTATGAATCTTTAGTTTGTTAAATATCATGCTCTACAGGAAGAAATTCAGTGCTTTTCTCGTACACCTGTTATTTCTGCTTCCATTTGTAAAACATTGGAAAAGCCTTTGTAAGATGATGTGAGTAGAATACAATTATGGTTATGCGAGTACATAAAATTATGGTTATGCTCAAGAAGTCAACTATTCAAAGTGTCTACTTTTGGGTGCCTTACAGACGTCTCCAACACTAATTTATTTTTCAAAATTTTCCACCCAGTATGTTAATATTCCAACCCCTCTTCTAGTACTCTTTTCAAGAATGAGTCACCCAAGACAATTTTCCTGGAAAATTTTTTGGCAAAGAAATAAGAAAAAATCATAAGAGAAGCACGCTAATTGCATGTATTGTATGGCAAAACATAAAAACATGGGCTATGTAACTTCAAGCTTTTGCAAGCTAGTACAACGAACTTAAATTCCAAACTGGAGACGAGATAGAACGGCAGTTTTCCCTCACATTCACTTTAAAACAGTTATGAAGTAATTGGCAATTTAATTTGGATAGGAAATCAAACTTCTATTCCATTAACTGTCCCAATCCTTATTTCATCCATCAGGGGAATATTTGGCGTCTATTTCTTTGCAACTTCAGTAAAATTTTTGCTTGAAAGGTGTCCTAATTGGTTCTAAATTCTTGATTTCGACTTTCTTTACATGTCCTTGATGGCACTTAAATACGAAGTAGAGAGTTGATGACAGGTTATAGTAATGGAAGATTACTGATACTCGGCTTCAACAATAAACAGATGCATAAGATCATCCGTACTGCTTTAGTGCAATCCTTCCGTGTGAATTTCTAACTTCATAATATATCTTGGACTGCAAGCTATTAGGCCTGACATCATTTTCTATTTGCATTGTAGAACCGTTCATCGCTTCGATGTAATATCAGTTGAAGAGAGTATTGGACAATTGTATGTTTCAATAAAACTATTCACGTTTTGTAGAGCAAGTGGAAAATTGGGTACCAATGAAAGCAAAAATTTTTAGCTATACTAGTATATGCTTATCATTTGCTAGTTCATTTTACGTTGAACTTATTGTCATGAACATTGAATAGACACTGTTATTTTGGAAAAGGAGAAAGCATTCATTTAAGGTACATTTATAGGTGATAACTGCAGATCTGTAAAGATCACGCAAGAATATAATGTGAAGATGGGTGCCTATTAAACTGGGAATTGTTACAAGATTCAGTCTGTTGTTGTAAACAGACCTTGCTGGTAATTTTTGGATGTGTTCATTGGTGTGATTACAGAGCGAATGCGTTCTCAGCATCATTTTATCAGAAGTGAACTTATGGAGTTTATCATTTAATTTCAAGTACTTTAGGTATCACGGACATTATGCCCTAGCATTTGAATGCACAGTTTATATCAAGATCTCTCCCACAGCTAGTTTAATTGAGCTCTCATTTGCATGTTGTTTATCGAGAGGAGAGATACTTGATAAGTAGTGGAGGTCAGTTTATGGATGGAATGTATTTGAGCTGCATATCATGTAACCATTGTATGAATTTGCTCTTGTTCCTGGAATCACGTGCTTAACAACATTAGTGTTAGGAACCCATTG
>WIPJ01067468.1:9624-22687 GCA_018155075.1 Cassiopea andromeda
ATGTATATGTATATATAGATGGATATATGTATACATACATATAATACATTATATACTGTAAAGCAGAAGGAAGCAAAGAAGACAAGGGTATCCGTTGAATTTTTTACCTGATCAGTTCCAATGTAAATCGATTTAGCATGCGTCAACTCCACGTGAAGTGTTGTCGCATTACAGATTTTCACTTGATCCATTGAAATGTACCTTTAAAATGCAAATTGCGTGAAACTAGTTGCGATATCTCCATCGTATGCCATAATTTTACTCTATTTTTTGAAAAATTTTCTGACCCCCCAGTCTTACTAGGCCACCCCTGCTCATTAAATTTTCGAATTTCCTAGAAGAAGCCTGCAAGGAAGTTGATACTGTCGATTAGTCACCCTAATAATGAATGGGTGATGCGCGCCAAGATTTCGAAAAGCAACTGCTTGCAGTGACGTTCATCGGGGATTTTTGTATTAATGCCGGCTGGTGTCCCGTTAGTCTAAACTTACCACCCACCACACTAATTCTAATCCCCGCTTATTTAATTTCAAGCAATTTTCCAGCTCCCCTGCTTATTAGGACCCCCGCTTATTCTGGACCAAAGAGTTCTGGGTTCCTCTCCTAATCGCTTCGGCGTCTATAAAAGTTCTATGATTTTAGGTGCGGCATTCACTGAAGGGGGTGCATACAAGAAGACGGTATTTGTACATACGGGGTACATTGGAAGGTGACATTCATTGAGTGTAACGCCAATAGAAAGAAATACAGTTTAGTGGAATCACTGCTTCCAGATACCAAATGGAGATTAATTTCTTTCCTGTACCACTCCCTACCAACAAAAACTTGCTGACTTGGAAAGACCTTATAGGTACTAAGAAAACATCTTAAAGAACTATAACTAGCTAGATTACGATTAGGGCTCGCACAAGATTCTCCGGATAAATTCCCTGACTTTTCCCTAGCTTTTCGTTAAAAATAAATGATTTTCCCAGACCACTTATAACATGCAATAAATAATGTTTCTAGAAACAACAGTCAATTATAATGCTAAGAATCTAATGGATGAAAGCTTTGAAAGTTGGCTATTTGTAAAGCTACTTTGTACTGTCAGCTCAGATTTTGACACACTGCTTGGCTTTCAGAAACATTAAGAATCCACTTCAGATTTCCTTGGATTTCTGCTTTTTTTAGTAGGTAATGACGAGGAAAGGCCTTAGGTCCTATAACAATTCCCCGATAAAGGGAAATAAAGAAAAAGAGAAAGGCTAAGTAGATAGTGAGATAAGATCAAGTTTGCTGATGTTAGATTTGAAAGATGATAAGTTGTAGGTTTCAGGGAAAGCAGTGGACGGCAATGTGTTCCATAGTAGAAAAGTTCTTGGAATGAATGCTGATATGTGAGATTGAGTTCGTGAATTAGGTAATGAAACATGGAAAGGGTGTGACTGAGTAGTACCTCTGGTGGGTCGCACACGCCTCACTGGATTAGGAATAATATGTTTGGTTACAAGAGCCCCATGTCCGTGAAAATAACCAATGAAAATGGACTTTCCCTGACTTTCCAATAAGGAAGCAACTCCCTGACTATTCCAGATTTCCCTAGGGGCTAGCCAAGATTAGCCTAGTATCCAGGTTTTCCAGGTCCTGTAGGAACCCCGTGCGATGTGAAATTGTTTTCATCATGAATTGCTATTGAATTCTCTGAGGAGTAGGGGACACTGCAGCTTTTACAGAGAGGCAATTTCTATATGGCGTGAACATAAGTTCATTATGTCCGTTACATGAGATTTACAACACACCTTTTTGGCAAATTTGGTAATATTGTACCGCTTTTCACCAGCTTCATTTTCCCACCTGGTAGCAAACCTGAAAAAAATAATTGCATTGAGATGGCGCTATCGTTCAAAAGAATACCTCACAGTTTTTACGTCTCTTTCAATTACAAAGTGTACAATTGGCTGTCTTTTGCAATTACAAGAGACAATTAGAAATAAGATACAAAATATCTAGAGATATATTTAGAGGCGAAACAAAGAAGGCTTCTCGTAAACATATCGTCTTGAAATAATTCTTGTCGTAAACAAGACGAATAGTAAAAAAACAGAAAGTGTAGCTATAAACATTAGCACTTGAATGTCGAGGTCAAAAATGATACTTTATGCAAGGCAACAACTGGGCTTCAGGCAAAAGAGGTCTTGCAATAATTCATATTGTAGACAAAATTCAAATGGTCTTGCATACCCCGATGGGGGCTATAGCTCCTCAGCCCCCCTAGAGCCACCCAAGGCATAAAAAACAATGTAGCAATAAATCAACATCAGAGAAATTAGATTTTGTTGAGGGTACCGAGGATTGCCCCTATTGAAAAACCTATAGATAAGCTGTTGAAGTTCAAAGCCAATCATTGGCTGGTATCATTCTCAAAGAAGATAAAGGATTGTAAACTGGACAAAGTCAGTTACTATTAGTAAACATCGGGAACAAACAAGCATAATCTTTCTTCTTCCCAGCTTTTCCTTATTCGGGGTCGCCGTTGTGAATGAGCCTTCTCCACGCATTTCTGTTGTTAGCCATCACTGGGTTCAAATTCCTCTCCCTTAAATCTCCGTTTATGCTGTCAACCCACCTTCGCTTGGGCCTGCCTCTTCTTCTATTTCCCTGCACTTCCATTTCCGTAACTTCCCTTCCCACATGGTCTTCCCCCACTCTTCTTCTCAAGTGTCCATACCACCTCAATCTTGACTCCTGGATCTTCTTAGAGATTTGAGTTACCTTCACTGTCCCTCTTATATAATCATTCCTAACTCGATCTCTTCTGGTGACTCCCACCATCCATCTCAACATCCTCATTTCCGCCACATCCATCTTCTTCTCTTCGCTCTTCTTCAGAGGTGCCGCTTCAAGTCCGTATGCCATTGCAGGTCTGACCACTGCTTCATGAACTTTGCCCTTCACTCTCACTGGCACTCTCCTATCACATATCACACCAGAAACTTTCCGCAAGTTACTTCAGCCACATTGGAGCCGGAAGTTCACTTCGTTTCCCATCTCCCCTGTCTCCTCCACCATTGATCCCAAGTACTTGAGAGATTTCACTCTCTTCAACATTTCGCCATTTAGTCTAATTGTGGCCTGTTGGTCACCACTGGCATCTGTCGTAAAATATTCCGTTTTGGACCTACTAATCTTCATTCCTCTGTATTCCAAAGCAACCCTCCATTCTTCTAGTTTTCTTTCCAGCTGTCTTCTCTCCTCTGTCACCAAGACAATGTCATCAGCATATAAAACACACCATGGTGGTTCCTCCCTGACATCTTCTGTGATGACATCGAACACTATATTGAAAAGTAGTGGACTCAGTGCAGATCCTTGGTGTAAGCCTACCTTCACCTGAAAACTGTCAGTTGTACCAACCGTACTCCGAACTTTAGTTGTAACATTCTTGTAGCATTCTTGGACAATTCTGACATATTTCTCTGGCGCTCCTCTTTCTCTTAGGCTAAGCATAATGATTATATTTATTTTTAGTAGTCATCCTTAGTATTTATTTTCAGTTTCTAGCTGCTATTAATTGCCATTGATAAGGGTTCTGTTAATACATATTCTAATTAAGTAGCTCTTGTGAACCAATAAAGTTGGTTGACAAGATTCAAGGTATTTTAACTAATTAGGTGATATATTAATATACATCAAACCTATTGGGATGCAATTTTGAAGCCAAAAAGATAGGAATCAGTTATCATTTCTTATAAAATTTGATAGAGAAGAATTACTTAGGATGTTATTTTTTGGTACATGTTTTTTTATAAGAAAATCATTATTATGCCTGAGCCTCAATTTTCTTAACTTTTCCCGAAATTGAGCCTGAGATTGTCTTAAATGTTTCTTAACTTGTACTGAATAAACTGGCTAGAGTGGTTTACACTATCGTTAATATTGTATACATGAATTTGAACTCCATCTTTAACATTTTGAATGCAATAACGACGAAATACCGATTGTTTTTGCCTATAAAAACACTTAATTTTGGAAGTTGAGCCTCGTGATTTTCTTACGATTTTCTTAAGATTTTGACGATTTCAGCCTCATTTTCTTATAAACTTTTTCTTATAAAAAAAAAACGTGTATTCATTTTAGAGAGTATTTTGCAGGTCCATATCAGCTCTTCTGAGCTGCTTCAGCCAGACTTGCATTATCAAATAAATGTATGTACGTATGTAAGTATGATCTGAGTCAAAAGATTAAGCAGTTGTCCTAGAGGGAACAACCTATCATATTTCATTGAAAAAGCCATCTTAGAGAACATTCGGAGACTTCAAAATGGTGTGCTAATGGAATACGAAACACATGTACTCTTTTGTGCTTAATGTAGGGGGGTCATATTGCAACTTTTCACCCCCTGTAGCACTTTATAATGATCCCCCATTTTATCAAAATGTGGGTATTATCACCATAAACAACATTTCTATTGTCGTTCTTATCCCATTCCTCATCATTCTCCTCATCATCAAACACTTCACACCCCTAATCAAGGGAAATACTGTCAACCACTCCATCCAATGTTCATTTAACAGCATCTGTTGGGATCATCACCTCTTCTATTTCTTTCAGGGTTGTTGGAATTTCCCCAGATGTCATTTTATCATCAACCCACCTCACTTTATGAAAATCTAGAAAAATTTCCACTCCCCCTGCTTATTCGACCCCCCTACAATAAAGCACAACAGAGTACAAGAATACAAAATTTGTAGATAAGGGAGGAAACATGCTTGCTGGAAGCTGGTTTCTCTACATACCCAAGTCTTGTTGAGACCCTCCTGGATCAGGACTGAAAACCTCGATAACAACCTACAAACAAAAACAGCTAAATCTGAGCAGGATGAAACACGAGAGTGTTGTGGAACGTTCCATATTGAGTGCTCTAACCTCGGATTGCGAGGTGGATAATCCTTAAACAGCCAATGAACCCACTTACACGAGATTCGAACGGTTCCAGCAGGGTCTATTGTAGAGTGGTCTTGGAAATTTTGAGTGCGTTCTTGGAAACTTTGAGTGTATTCTTGGAAAGTTAACATTGTGGTCAACTTTGTCGTTGTCATATTTTTCTTGTTTTGCAGAAGTCTTTTGCTCCTTGGTATATTTATGCGCCATGTAAAATTCAAGAACAGTACAACATATGCTGCAATGCGGTATTAAGAAACGAAATTTTCGATTGTTCGAAATGTGTGGTTACCAAGAAAGCTCAAGTAGGGTGCCGTCAGCCGTTATTTTAGCATAGTGTGATATTGGAAAATTTTCTTAAAATAGGCCTTGGTTTACAGACTGTCCTTCACAACTTTTCTGAACCATAGCGAAGGACATCAAAGTGTACATTACTGCCTTAACCCCTGTGTAGTGAAATTTGCCTCTACATTCATTCTGCTGAAACCCTGCTATTTTCACCTCTATGGGCGCCCATAGCAGCAAAACTATCACAAGAAGAAGCAAGCTTTAAAATATCTACAATGGAACAAGGGCAGTAAAAGTAGATGGAGAATATTCTAGCAAACTAATGCATACCCAAATATTGACAGTGCCATTCTCATCTAATGATATTACTTGCAGTGCTCCACTTGTGCTGCTGCCATCTGTTCAAATAGAAAAGGCTATTTTTCCACGTACGGTTCGCAACAAGACAGAGAGCTTTAATCAAACTTTGCAAGATCTCCATGCTTGGATGTAAGAACTAACGATGATACGCAGCATACCAGAGAAAGAAAAATTCAGATCTATGGCTTTCATATACGACAGGAGTTTAGCTCCTCGATTAATTTAACTGCTAAGGGAGTTCCTCCCTTTTAGAAATTCCTTACATATAATTGACTTGCGCATTCTTTTTAGGTAAAAATTAGTTTTTGTACTGTCTTCATATGGAAATGCTTTTCCTATGGTATTGTTGTTATTTTTATAAGCATGTAGTAGAATTTAAAATAATTGAACTGAACTAAATTGTAGAGAATGCTGTAAAAAATAATCAAATAATAATTTCAAAATAAATTCTTCACTTTTTATTGTTCTTCGCATTCTACTTCCCCAAAAGATGTGTACCAAAGTAGGGGATGGAGTTACGACCAGGAGTGTTGACTGGGAGGCCAGGAGGCAAATACAGCCTTGAGAAATTCCTTTGAGTAAAGATAATGAAATACGCATGCTTAACTTCGAAAAGCTTTGCATCGCGCGGAAGACTTCGCCTAGTGGAAAACAGGACTAAGAGGTGTCGAAGGGATATAATGTTGTTTCAGCGTTTTGGGGGCAATATTTTTGGCTCTATTTGATAGTAAAGGGGCACTAATTTTTTTAGCCATACAAATGCCCCCTCTACGATAATTTCTCAGCACGCAATTGGGGTTAACACCCTTCATTTCTTGCAATTTGCCAGCACTTTCTCCTCTGTCAGTAAATATACTCTTTGTCAACGCATTTGAGGTAACAACTTATTCTTATAAGCATAAAAAGTAATGCAAACTATTGAAGAATTACAAAGCCATTCTTGACTGACTGAACCTGTCAGAAGACATCATCCCTACAACCTTTCCCTACCGATCAAATTCCCTTTCAAAGGTCATAATCCTAGGAAAAAGTATAAATTTCTTCCTCTTGATTTGGGCCAATTGTTTATCACTGAAGTAATACGTCATGAGCACCAAAGCATTCATTTAAAAGCACAATGTTAACAATTACAACACCCTCCAAACAGCAAACTGAGCACCCCAAGAATCAAACGTACGGTCCACGGGCTGGATCCGGCCCGCCAAGGCCTGCAATGTGGTCCTGAAGGAATTTCAATAAACTGACACCTAACTATATTTTCTTGCCAGTACTAGTCGACATTTAAAAGATTGGGCCCCCACTCTTCTCACCATTGTATAACGTGCCAGTATAATATATATATATATATATATATATATATATATAGGTTATACATATTTTAAAGTCCCTCTTACCTAATCATGGCACCCCCTCAGACCCCGACAACCCGCTGCGCTCGATGCAAATTATACTGTGTGGACCAAAATGCGTTTGACACCCCTATGATAAACTCAACAGCAACCAACCAATAGGACTATAATCAAATAAAGTAGCTATACAAACCTACTGTAGAATTACTTGAGTCACTAAATGGAGAAAAGAAAACATCAATTGGATGGCATGATCGGCCTAAAAATACTCCTTTAAAAGTAAGGGCAAAATTTGGCTTGATGAAATTAAAAATAAGACAAAACTGGAATAAATCAGAAGCCAAAGTTAAGAATAACTTTGTATGGATTTGAAATAACGTCGTTGGTCTTTGCGCCTATTTAATAAAGCCCAATTTAATTACTATACTCAAAACATGACTGAAAGATAGAAGTGGCATGAACACAATTAATAAGGACTTCGTAGTTCATAGAAAACTACGTAATTCCATCTTAGAAAGCTGCTTAATCATTTTACATTAACGTGGTAAGTAAATCCATTTTGTTAACTTATTTTGGGTGGTAATTATAATTAGCATAAGTCTCCTTTCAAAAATTGCTGTATCTCCTAAAACAGCGATTTTATTATAACCCATTCTTAGACCAACCTGGTATGCGATTACCTGACAAAGCACCTGGGGCGCACTTTGAAAAGGCTCCTAAAGCATAGAATAGAGTGTGGTAGAGTAACAGGCCATACAAACGACATTCAAGATACTACATTTGGTGCATTCAGAATGCAAGGCTTCAAATCGTCAAAGTAGCCAGCACCAGGGAATCGAAACATATTTTAAAGTGAGAGACCTTTTCATTGTTGCCGTTTTGGCGTTGTTGCTGTTCCACCAAAGGTAACAGCACAATCTCCAAAAGCTACTCTTAGATGCCCAACAGCCTTCCCTCCGGTGAATGACTTTTGAAAATTTTTCCAAACCTCCTACTCCTATTAGGGCCCCAGCAATATTTTTGTGCTTCTTACACTCTCACCGCCATAGAAGCCTAGTTTATGAACATGGGGAGCTTTTCATCTGATTTCTATTTCAATGAATATTTTAACACGTACATCCTTTCAGCAAGAATAAAAACAATATATATTTACAGTAACTGGAAAAAGGACGGCAAACGAAATAAAATTGCTGCTCTAGCAAGGGATCCTGTTTGGGCTTTGTAGGTTCAGAAGGTACTTTCTAAATATATTATAGAAACGAATGAGTGACTCTTGTTCTCGAATGTTACCAGAAATATCATTCCAATCTTTGACACCCGAGAAGTAAAAACTTCTCTTTGCACACTCTAACTTAACTTTGGGAATTTGCAAATCTCTATGACTTCTTGTCCCACACTCGGAAATCATGGATATTCAACAAATTCATGGTGAAGATTGGCAGGACACTGACTTTGCAGAATTTTATATGCCATGACTCTTTGATCGAAGGACTTTGCCACCAGCCATTTACAGTTCCACCCATCTTGGTATTTGACATTTTATATTAGCTTCCTTGCCCTTGTTTTTAATCTCTGCACTTTGGACAGTTTGGTGCCGAAAAGAGCATTCTAAATAATATCACCACAGCGAAGGAAGATAGCTTTCAAAGAGGGATTTATGCACTTGTTCAAGTTTTCGTTGAGGAAGGATGTCTTTCAACTTTCTCAAGAAGCTCATGACTTCATTGAGCTTGTTTTTACAGCTTTCTATTGCTCTTTCCAGATAAGGCTTTCATCGACGCTAATCCTCATATACTTTGTCCATTTTGATAGCTTTAATATTGATTTGGTACATTATCGCCTACCCTATTTCATTTTCTTCTGTGGCCTACAACCATACATTCACTTTTGCTTGCATTTAAACTAAGCTTGTTCATTTTCATCCAGTTCGATATATTTTCCAGTTCATTTTTCAAATCTGTTATTAGGTCACTAAATGTATCATCGGCATGCATATATGGGATTATGTTTTCCAAGCAGTTCTCTGGATCATTAATGTACAATAAGAACAGCAAGTGTCCCAAACACGAGCCCTGCGAAATAGAGCACTTTAAATACTTCTACTAGAGCTAGCTCCATCAATGTAACAGAACTGCTCCCTATTGGTCAGATAAGAAGTGAACCAGTTGTAGGAAGTACTCTGGACACCATAATGTATTAGCTTCAACAATAACGTTCTATAGTCAACGGTATTGAAAGCATTTTTGAGGTCAAAGAGTGTACTCAAGTTTATTTTTCCCTAATCAGGGATAGTCTCATCCCCCTGAATCCACAGTTCATGACTACAACTTTCAGTACTTGGATGGTCAATAAATATTATGACAAGAAATATTGTAAATCACTATTGCATGAAGCATTCTTGAAGTCTAAATTGCAATAATCAAAATGCTTTGCGGGGCATAAAAGCAAGTACAAAGTCAATAGATTTCATGCTGTGTGGGGCCTAAGACAAGCCAAGAAGGGAGAAATTTCTAGCACAAAATTATCTTTGAAGCATACCTGGAATCTGATGGTGATACAATTGCGTCAATAGAAACAACACTACTTGAGTGTGCTTCACCACTGTACACAGACGCTATATAAGAAACCAAAGGTACAAAACGTCACTTTGAAACAATGTTGCTACTACCCAAAACTGTTACATTCTGATAACATATACATTGCCTGTTTCACCAACAAAAATTTGAAGAAATAACTAGCCGTCAGCTTTTTCTCCGAAGAAAGGTCTCAAACTTCTCGCTGGTAATAAACTGTACTAGAGTTCTTTTATAATATCATAAACATGTAAATTGTATGGGAAATAGATAAATAAGATAGATAAATAAGATATGAGCGCTGATTAGGAAGTTGCGATGCCAGAGAAAATGATCTTGAAAAGTATGTGAAAAAAAAATGGAAACATGATTCAGTTTATATAAAAGGGCAAACAATGAGATATGAAACATAAAAAACAAAACACAAATAAAATATTAAACATATAATAGACAGAAGAACATAGGGGGAGGGAATTCACTTTCAAGAGGTTCCCTACAAAGCACGAATAACCAATGTACTACTAAGCAGGGATTCCTTGGAAATTAAGCTTTAGCTCTAAAAAACTATTTGTGTTAAAAAAAGCATTCAGATGTTCTGGATACCTGTTGAAAATGTTTCCGACCGTATTACTGCTTCAGTTTTTCCAGCTTTGCGACGGGTATGCATCGAATCTGCTTCCCTGAGATCCCAGGCAGAGACTGATCCATCCTCCTGTGAATTATGAACCAAAAAAGAAATTTACGAGAATTGTTAGGATCAAGATACGCTTGTCCACCCAAAATATGGGCGTGCTTGCACCTAGAGCCCCCCTTATTCAAGTTTTTAGAAATCACCACTGCATCCCAAGTGTTACCACCAGGTACCCATTCGTTACTGGGTGGACAAGCGTAAGAAGTCAGCCCAGGCCGCGAGTGCAACTCAAACCATAGACCTTCTGCACAGAAAACATTAGTAAGTTGGCATTAATTAGCAATGTAGCTATATATACAGGCCAGCTGGAAATAAATAGTCTATTATTTCTACCATATTCTTCTGTTTATAAGTTGCTTATAAGTTTTTAGTCACAGTTTATAAAAGGGGAAACTGTGACTGCTTGAGACAGAATAGAAAAAAGGTATGTCGACATAGGACTTTCTAAATAAACCCAAAACAAATGTAGCTAAGCTAAGCTCATTGCATGTTTCCTATGTCTGACTACAACTAATGCTTACAAGCCCCTAAAATCAAAGCAAAGGAGATCTTCCACCTAGACTTAAGTTAATATAGTGGATAAAGGAAATAAGCTTGTATCAATATCAACTTACCATTCCAGCGAATGCAAAAGTTGGTTTCTTGGGGCTAAAGCAGCAACATTTTGGTGTTGATCCACATGAGAGATGTCTATGAGAAATATTGTCATATCAACAGCTAGAGGGCTGCCATGTTTTCTTTTGATGAGAGGTAGGGCCCCGCAGCAATAACGAGATACAAGAACACTGGCTATGGGCCTAGGAGGACTTCAGATTTATGGAACAAAATTGCTGCCCGAAAGATCAAAGAGATCTGGAGCGCAGTAAAGAAAGTTGCCCGAACTTCCCATTGTTCTTTCGGAAAAGTTTCCCGAATGAAACAGTTTCTGCCCAGCTGAGGGGGTGCTGCAGTTCTCCTGTCACCATCTTTCTTACGCTTATGACACCGTCTACTAGGTCATTCAGTAATACTAACTTTGCAACGACATTTTCTACTTGGACTAAAATCTAAGCGCGTGATATAACTCTCTATGATTATTCTATGTCATGACTTAGCATAAGGATAAAAGATGTAACTTTGTAAGCACATGAAAGAACGTTTACCTTTTAAGAATTCAGATAAATGAAAATATTAACAGGCATGAATCTAATGCACGATGCAAAATGGGAATGCAATCAAATTGTTCGAAACATAGTCAAAAGAATACAAAACTCCACTTCGAATAAATGAGAAGATAGTGGCACACATACTGGTATCTAGGCTACTAATTTCATATAATTAAATAACACGCACTACACACAATCCCTATCTTACTTTTGAACTTTTGACGTGTCATTCAGTCTCCAAATACACATGATTCCATCTTGTAAAGTAAACTCCTAAAAGAGCATGCTACATATTACTCTCATTGTCTTCTCGAGTACAAAAACGTCCACATGGGTATGACATACAATGATGAGCTTTAAAGTTTCAGTCTACCTATTATCCTGACTACCCTCTCTAGTACAAAAAAGTCTGCATGGGTATGACATACAATGAAGAGGATTAACTTTTCAGTCTACCTATTACCCTGACTGCCTTCTCTAGTACAAACACGTCTACATGAGTATGACATACAATGAAGAGGCTTAACATTTCAGTCTACCTATTACCCTGACTGCCCTCTCTAGTACAAAAACGTCTACATAGGGATGACATACAATGAACAGGTTTAAGGTATCAGGCTACCTATTACCCTGACTGCCCTCTCTAGTACAAAAACGACTACATGGGGATGACATACAATGAACAGGTTTAAAGTATCAGGCTACCTATTACCCTGACTGCCCTCTCTAGTACAAAAACTTCTACATGGGTATGACATACAATGAAGAGGTATAAATTTTCAGTCTACCTATTACCCTGACTGCTCTCTCTAGTAAAAAAACGTCTACATGGGTATGACAAACAATGAAGAGGTTTAAACATTCAATCTACCTACTACCCTGACTGCCCTCTCTAGTACAAAAACTTCTACATGGGTATGACATACAATGAAGAGGCTTAAATTTTCAGTCTACCTATTACCCTGACTGCTCTCTCTAGTAAAAAAACGTCTACATGGGTATGACATACAATGAAGAGGTTTAAACTTTCAATCTACCTACTACCCTGACTGCCCTCTCTAGTACAAAAACGTCTGCATGAGTATGACATACAATGAAGAGGATTAAAGTTTCAATCTACCTATTACCTGGACTGCCCTATCTAGTACAAAAACTTCTACATGGGTATGACATACAATGAAGAGGTTTAAATTTTCAGTCTACCTATTACCCTGACTGCTCTCTCTAGTAAAAAAACGTCTACATGGGTATGACATACAATGAAGAGGTTTAAACTTTCAATCTAGCTATTACCCTGACTGCCCTCTCTAGTACAAAAACGTCTGCATGAGTATGACATACAATGAAGAGGATTAAAGTTTCAGTCTACCTATTACCTGGACTGCCCTATCTAGTACAAAATCGTCGGCATGAGTATCACATAAAATGAAGAGGCTTAAACATTCAGTCTACAAATTACCCTGACTGCCCTCTCTAGAACAAAAACTTCTACATTGGTATGACATACAATGAAGAGGATTAAACTTTCAGTCTACCTATTACCCCGACTGCCCTCTCTAGTACAAAAACGTCTACATGGGTATGACATACAATGAAGAGGTTTAAATTTTCAGTCTACCTATTACCCTGACTGCTCTCTCTAGTAACAAAACGTCTACATGGGTATGACATACAATGAAGAGGTTTAAACTTTCAATCTACCTATTACCCTGACTGCCCTCTCTAGTACAAAAA
>WIPJ01067468.1:25908-37469 GCA_018155075.1 Cassiopea andromeda
ATTGGTATGACATACAATGACGAGGATTAAAGTTTCAGTCTACCTATTACCGCGACTGCCCTCTCTAGTACAAACAAGTCTACATGAGTATGACATACAATGAAGAGGCTTGAACTTTCAGTCTACCTATTACCCTGACTGCCCCTGATAGTAGAAAAGCGTCTGCATGGGAATGACACACAATGAAGAGGATTAAACTTTCAGTCTATCGATTACCCTGACTGCCCTCTCTAGTACAAAAACGTCTACATGGGTATGACATACGATGACGAGGATTAAAGTTTCAGTCTACCTATTACCCTGACTGCCCTGTCTAGTACAAACACGTCTGCATGGGTATGACATAAAATGAAGAGGTGTAAAGTTTCACGCTACTTATTACCCTGACTGGCTTCTCTTGCACAAAAACGTCTGCATAGGTAGCCTGAAACTTCAAACCTCGTCATTGGGGACGCGTTTGTACTAGAGAAGGCAGTCAGGGTAATAGGTAGCCTGAAATTTTAAACCTCTTCATTGTATGTCATACCCATGTAACACAAGAAGTAGCTCCCTTTCATAAGTACAGCTCAAAGGTCATTTTTGTTAAAGAATAGAGTGAAAGGGGGGAGTTAGGCATATCAAAAACAGTAAAGGCAATCCTTACAATACATGACTTCTTTTTCAATAGGTATCCCGTGGTATCATGGCCAAAGTAGAAAGCCAATTTTGTCAACATGAAAGTTCCTCTAATGCCAAAAGGCAAGTGCACAAAAATGAGCAAATAACATATAAAAAAATGTTCTGATAAAGGAATAAAATAAGAAGACACTTATGGGCATGTATTTATCATCGACTGGAAAAATCTATTCGAGAAGAAACATTCATCTTATTATTCAAAAAGAAACTGCAACAATCTAAGAGCTAGTTCATACGATGAGCCGTAGATGAGTCGAACCTATGCATTTAGCAATTTGAGTAGTTAAGCTCATCTTCGGTTCAGCGTATGAAACCACAAAAAAGCATCGGCTCGAGCCACAGTCATGCTGTTCATTGGTTCAACACTGGTTCATCCCCTTCGGTCGTGCAATTGTTGAACCAATGCTACAATAGGTTCGGGTCATCTATGGTTCATCGTATGAACTAGCTCTAAGACTCTGTAGATTACAGGGGAAATCTATTGGACACTAATTACATTATTATCCTTATACTTGTATGTTTTTAACGATTTTCTACTTGCTTTTAACTTCCTTCAGTTACCACAGATTGTTGATAGGTAGGAAACAGGTCCTTGAAGGATAGCAGACTGTTTAAGTCTGAAGAAGTTAACTTGTCAAAATAATTATTATTATTCCTACTACTATCTTAATTTATAAGAAGAGTTCTATTTGATACATTTTATTTCATTGCATATAACTGAAAAGTTTCTACGTTTCTTTTCCTTTCTTTTTTGTTATGTAGTTATCCCAACAGTCTGTTGTACGTTGCCTAGTTTTAGCGAGACGTAAAATTGTATTTTAGTTGATATGAGAATGATATTGAAGTTTAAATAAAATTATACATCTATAGAAAGCACACATTAAGGACATGCAAAAGGAGACATTAAAACCTACCTGCTTTTCTTTTTCATATTTTCCGTATGCTAGCATCAAATTTGACTGTGATACATCAATATCCACAACTTTCCTTCCTAGAATAAATAAAACTCGAAATTCAACGATATAGAGTGGACACGGCCAGCCTTCGATTCGCAACTAAATTTTAAGTGGCACATTGCTTTCAGAGTTTGGCTGAAAATGACATTTTTTTTATACATTGGTCCAGCTATAGCCCAGTGGTGTATAAATAAATCGTTAGCTAAGGGGGTTTATTGATAGCTAGGGGGCTGTTTTCTTGTATTTATCTTCATAAGAAACCTTGATGTTAATCCATGCAGGTTCTTTAAGAACACGATGATAAAGAATGTATTATTAATATCCTATGTCTTGTGAACTAAGAATTTCTCGACAGATAGTGATTCTTCTATCCTCTTATTTCAAAAAATTTACAGAATTGGGGGGACTGAACCCCCTTCAAATCACAGCTGGTGAAGGCTGCTCTCCCCACGCTCCCACTCCTCCAAGCCACTGTCATAACCTTCTAGCACCCCACTGGTGCAACCCCTACAAATGACTATTCATGGCCATATATGTGAACAGATATTAATTTGCCTCACTTTCTCAGCATCTTGCTGTATTCAACTAAAGTCATCCAGTAATTAGCTGTAACTTAGATGATAAAAATCTTTAAGTAGCTCTGTGAAATTTTATTCATATTATGTATCAGTTAGCTCTATTTATCAACTACTTTCATCTCTAAGTAATATTTTTGTAAGTTTTTGATATGGAATCCTGTAAAGTGGACATTAGATCTGAGGGGCCACCATGTAAAAATATTCAAAAATGAAATTAAATGTGAACTGTCCACATGTCCAAACGCTTAAGCAACTTGAGGACTCACACAAGGACCCAAATGCTTGTGGAAACAATTTTGTACCAGCTATCATATCAATAACTTCCTCCAAAAAAATTAGCTACATACCTTGAATAAACTCGTTACTTAGTACCAGCTTCTGAAATCTGTCGCTGAATTTCACAGGAGATTTAGTGTATCGCTTCTGTATTTGATCATGGTCGGAAACAGCTTCATCCAACAGCGCCATACAAAGCTAGTGAGGAAAAAGATAGCACTGAGGGTTACCTTGCGATGTAAGTATGAAATTTACCATTGATTTCTATCAAAGATAAATTCTACCTGCGAAATGAGAAGAGGACGTGAATACTGCGGCGATTATAAGGGGGTGCTGGGCGTGTTTAATCCAAAAAATTACTACCCAAAAGATTGCTTGGAGGTCTTTCTCCAAATAAAAGTCGATCTATGACCAGGGGCAAGTCAATGTATCTGGAGTGGGGTGTCATAACCCCCATCTCATGCCAAAGCCATCGGATATTCTCTGGCTTGCCGGTAAAGCTATCGTTGCCATCATTGCGTGTTGGTAATTCCGAGAAAATTATCAGCCTTTCAGTACATTTCTTTAAATACACCCCACTTACTCTTTTGTGTTTTATTGTAGGGGGGTCGAATTAGCAGGGGGTGGATAATTTTCTAGATTTTCATAAGGTGACCTATAAAATGACCTACGGGGAAAATCGCAACAATCCTGAAGGAAGTAGAGGAGTTTATGATCCCACCAGATGGTGTTAAGCGAAAATTGGATGGAGTGGTAGAAAATGTTCCACCTGACAATGGTTGTGAAGTGCTTGATCCAGAGTTGACTCATAAAAAATAGGATGAAAATGACAGTGAAAGTTTTGTTGACAATGACGATGGCCACATTTTGCTAAAACGGGGGGTCACTATAAAATGCTAAGAGGGGTGAGAAATTTCAAAAAGTACAATAAGACCTCCCTAAAATTAAGCACAAAAGAGTAAAAGCCTTTCAGTACGCCATTGCCCATGACAATAAGTACTTGTGGAAATAATCACAAAGTGAAAATAACTCAAAGCATAACAAATTCGAGCGATCAGCAGTGGATCCAAGGCATTGCTACACCGCCAGAAACAACACTTCAATATGTAACCCTGCATGGACATAGTATCGTTACAGTTCATACAGGCATATCTGTTAATTTGGAGACTACATCTTCACTCGTTAACGTGCCTTTCAGGGTTCACTTCGGGGAGTAGCTACTGCAACGTCGTCTCTTATGTCTGTGTGGTTTTTGTAAGCTCTTAAATTAGGACTTCTTTTACATTTATGAATGTAGTACTACTATATGTAACAGTTGCAGAGAACAATGTAATTCCATGTTCTCTGCAGTATTTTTAGTAAATTTATTGCTCCTCTTAAACTGTAAATCCTCAACTGAAGTAATAGAAAAGAAAAATTCTAAAAGCAAGGTGAAAAATTATAAACCAACTAGTTGGGCGATGAAAGTATGCATTGGTGCAAAAATAATGTCTCAGTCAGTGAAAAATCAACAAAAAACTTACTCTAGTAGCTTTAGTCAAAAATTTGTTCAGCCTTCTGGTATCTTGTTTTAAAATGGCTTTATGTCCACTGCCGGCAGCTGAAGTCTTTTCTTTGCCCCCTTTGAAATGAAAATAAAACCAATCAGGGACGAAACTTAAACGGGGTATGGGGATTAGTCACCCCAAGCCTTGGAGCTTTGCTATTTCGCAGGGTAAAAATGGTAGTACACTGTATTTCTGCAGGACAATTTACTGGACCTAGGACCAATGGTAACCACTGTTACTAAAAACAAGTTCATACAAAAAAAAATTTTCTCTGGGCAACCTCTGACACCTTCCCCCCAAAAAATGTCTTGAAGTTGCGTCCATGGAGCCAATAGAGTGCAAGCAGAAGCAAGCAAAATCTAAAGCAAGTATATAGTTAGTTAATTTGATATGAGTAGGCTGTTGTATCTAGCATTTTCAGCTAGCTTAGACTTTCTGCAAATGCCGTATTCACGCATGGGACTTTAGTTTGACGTCTGTTCAGGGTGAAAGAGTGCGTTGTCTAGTCGTTGTTTATCTGAAAAGTGTCCCATTCATCTGTTGACTTAGCAAAGCCAAGCTTATCTTCAGTTAAGCTGATGGAAGCCGGCTGAGCCGCTTAGCAACTTACTTCAAGAAGAGAGAAGACACCTGTGCTGTGACATTAGCATGTAGTTCAGAAGAGCTAGTTCCTTTCCTCTATATCAGGGGTTGGGAACCTTTTTGGTGGAGAAAGCAGTGCAATTCTCATATTATAAAATGCGTTTTCATGAGAGCCATACAAATGGATATTGGTGTCAAATGAAACGCTAAAATAGTCTGATTCACGACACTGACTTGGCCAATGCTCTGCTGAGAGCAGTGATGTGCCGAGACACTATTGTTACTAAAGAAAAGGTCACAGAATATACTGTGGCCAACTCTCTTGCAGTATGGCTGACTTCTGACCAACTTTCTTGCAAATTTGACAGTATTGGGGGGCGAGACCCTCCACGCTCTTCATCGGCACATCCTTGGTTCAGAGCAAGTATTGCACCTGAAGATGACACCGGTGGTAACTGTGGAAAACTGATAAGGAATTACTTTAGGGATGAGATCTTTCAATACGCAGACTAATCGAAGAGGGAGGCCCCCCAACCCCCATCTCAATCGAGGAAAGATCCCATTTCAATGGAAACAAATGAAGCCAAAAGGCTAGATGTCTATTATTATCGTCGTTCTTATTATAAATATTATTGCAAAACTGCACTTTCCGAAGTCAAAGCTGTAGCAATAAAACTATAATATCACAAAATTTAATATCTACATAATCACTAACCTTTCAGGGATAAAATACAATAGAGTTAAATTAGAACAGTAAATCCTGCAAATCATGTTGGTTGAAACTCTGGTCAAATGTCTTATATACATAGAAAACTATACCTCCAAAAGACTGGACTTCGTTTGAAAATTGACTCCATCTTGTATCAGTCTCGATCTCATCCGTCTGCACCTCTTGATCGAGAGTGTCATCATTTGTCTGTACAGCAACCTGATCGGTATTCATCCTACCAAAACTCTTCATGTATACTTCATAAATATTCAGTGGTTGAAGCTCAAATATATCCATTCCAACAACATCCAGTTCAATAAGTTTACTCAATTCCTAAAACAAAGTGATATTGTTAAAACACGCATTTTTTTGTCTAAGAAAAGTAATTTTTCCTTCAGCCTCAATTTTCTTAACTTTTTCCAAAATTGAGGCTGAGATTTTCTAAATATCTTCTTAACTTTTACTTGAATAAACTGGTTAAAACGGAATACCCTGTGAATGCTAATCTCACAAACCCTAATTCATATTCCATGTTTAACATTTCGAATCTGAGAATGCGGCAAATCGAGTTTTTGCAAGCAAGAAATTGAACTTTGCAAGTTGAGCCAAGCGATTTTCTTATAAAGTTTTTCTTTACTACAGCACGAAAAAGCGGCAACCTTCTTTTGACATACTTAAAAGTTTTTTCGTCCGACACTCATCAGAGTATGAAAACGTCGGATGGTGACCTAAAGGTTAATCGAAATATATATCCAGATGCGGTTACACGTGATAGGATGCGTCTAATTGGCCCCAAGAGTGGCCAATTGGACCTATTAACCATTGTTTACTTGAAGAGTCCCAGTGAGAAAACGAGCGTCGGATAGTGACCACGAAAATTCAATTGAGAAGTTGAATTGTATGCAAGAATTATGAATGTTCGTGTATTCCCAGATCCCGCTCTACCATGCAAAACGCTCATTTCACTATAACTACGTCACTGAACGGCTGCTCTTCTAAGTATCTATTGATTTCAACTCAAAAGATAAAATAACTGCTTTTGGGCCATTCTCATGTGATGTATGTGACATCCACAGTGAAGAATTTGAGATAAAATGTCTAAAAAGGTTAATGAAAACAAAACTGTGTTTGTCATGAAATTGAATGCACAGAGCTTAAATATTTGCAAAATAACTATGCATCCAGCAAAACCTACTTCTAGCAGAAGGCTTTAAAGTTGCATGATGTATAAGGCATTTTACAAATTACATCATCCCAGTAATATTTTGTTTCTTGAGATTTCTCTGAATTTCTAAGAACAAATCATAAATGGTTGAGCACCTAGCAATGCTAATAGATGAAGTTTCACAGCAACTTGAAGAATTTAGTTAATTTCTTCATTTTCTGTAAAAATTTGGTTAAATGTCTTGTGACGTACATGACAAAATGCATAGCGGATGCAGTTTTGAAAACAATCTGAATCAAACAAAAAATTGCAGATTTTAAAAAACATCCGCCAACTGTATTGCTAACTTCCAAAAAATTGTATTGTCATCAGTACTCTGCTGATTTCATCTATTTTGTGTCCCTAGCTAGAGAGTTGTTTTTACACTCCTGGTTGACATTTCGTGAGAATAAACGGAGTTTAGTGAGCTTTCTAACAGTAAAGGGAAATTTATCCTAGCTATACATCACAATTCTCCGTTTTACTTTCACCTTCACTAACAATGACACGTTGCTAAATTTTTCCAGATCTACAGCTAATGAAAGGGAAACTCCTAACTGAATTCTCCAAAGGCTTAATCCGTTCAAATCCTATTAAAACTATGCAGAGGGAATGCTAACCTGTCCTCTTCGGCGTGTTTTGCTTGCAACTTTGTCAGTCATCTGTCTCTGCTTTGCGGCAATAAAATTGATTTTGCCCCGAGGCTGGGACCTAGCATCTTTACTAGAAGCCTGCTGCAAATTGCCTAAAAAGGGAAAAAAATCAGTACACAAATAGAACTAAATTCATATCTCAAAAATGAGAAATGCAAGAAACAGTCCCGGACTATGGACTTGACCGTTCTTGCAGTGGCACACAAGACGTTTGAGTGAAAGGTGCAACAGCAGAAATCTACAACATTTGCAAATAGTCCTTGAGAAACTTCCAAAAATAATGAAAAAGTCAGTCATCTCAGCATTTCCCCCTTGCTTCTTACCTTCTTACAACCACCCCCCTAGAACAATATAGTATTGCTCATAAGGCACTTAGCGTTATAGGGGACGTTAAATTTTTCCATTACCGCATGCACTTCTCCCAAAAAACAAATTGTCGACTAATAATTGTATGAACAGGCTACAAGAAATACCGAAAACCCCTAAACCTCCTGCTTTGACAGGCACCAGCTTCTTTGCTAAATAACCCAGACATGATCTTGTCTTGTTGAATATGACTCCAAGGTGGGAATCTAATTTTCTATCACATGTTTTTATTTATTTATTTGTATAAATATTTACAAACTACACAAATACAAAACGATACCACAGGTAGCGTGGAATTACAAAGCATCCTTGTGGCTATAAACAAAACATAAGAAAACAAATAAGTAAAAGTAAATAATGAAACCAGAGTGATAACCCAGTGGTAGAGTGTCTGCCTCACAACCGGTAGGTCGTGGGTTCCAGTCCCAGCCGAGTCATACCAAAGACTTTTAAAATGGTACTCACTGCCTTCTCGTCTGGCGCTCGACATATGAGAATGGAGTGGGAAAGTTAAACTCGCGGAGCTTCCAGTAGACCAGCCCCCGCTGTAGCCCTCAATGCATTCGTAGACGCGTGGCCTAGGGCTATAGAAATGGAGATAGGCGCCGCCCTATGCGCCTTTGGGCGCAGGAAAGGACTTTGACTTTTTTAGAAATAATGAAACAAATGGATCATAAACCATTTACGTAACTCCTCCAACAGGAAGGGAGGCACCTCAAATTCTATAAAGGCATTTCAAAATTCACAAGTAGGACCACGCTAAAGAACGTGATCAAAAGCAGGGATGAGGGCACCAAATAAGGCAAAAATTGCGTTACTTAGCGGGGGGATGACCTTAAAACGACGGGAATGACCTTAAAATAACCAGTTAGTAATGCCAGTACATTAAGGAAAGGAAAGGGAAACACAGATGCTATTAAAATCGCAACATATTCATTTAAACAAGGAAAGAACTTTAAGATTCTTTGGCAAGACCGTTTGGTCATTCTTTTAAAACGCTTAGAATCATGCATGTATAGTATGGTCATTGTTACAATTTTTGCATTTCAATCATATGGTAATTCATCATAGTCAAACAGAACAATCTTTAGTAGTTCTTCATTGCTCAAATTTCTAAATTCCTATGGATGTTTATTTATTATTGACACACGTAAGAAGATCTCATCTAAATGCTTTTTGTATAAGGAAGTGCTTTATAAGGAACATAAATGTAGATGGTCGAAATATTCAAAGAACTTATACTATTAACGGAAAAAAGCTAAGAAACTTTGCAATTTGAAAACTTTTTACAACGGTCAATAATCAAGAAATAGGACGCCGGTACTACCCATTTACAGGCAAAATTCATGAAGATACCTTTATAATACTTCTTTCCTACCCTATTTGTGTGTTTATTCTTGAGTTCTAGCCAAAATAAAAGGCAAAATTCAGAATTTAATGTTTCCATGTGTCTGCACCATCTAAGGCACTATATGTGCAGTGAATGAACCTTTAGAACTAGGCCTAGATCTACGTTCCTTATAAAAAGACGGTGTAATTGTACAATAAGCTTGGCAAAGCAAGAATAGTGTTCCGCTTTTTCGACACTATCATTTAAAGGGCACAAGGGATTCAATGTGTCCCTATAGTTATGCTAAAATTTATGTCACATGTCAACAGGAAAGAAAAGGCGTCCGTATCATATCATGTTTGGGTTCTTTTACACGAAGGGAACATTCTGTTTTCATCCTGGGTGTTTCCAAAAAACTGTCAAATACAGCCTCGGGTGTCTCTTAAATATTTCTTAACATTTTTTCGAACTACCTAAGGAAGAAATGTCTTTTATTTTTACAAACCTTTGTATATAAACCCCTCAAACAATCTAGCTTAATCAAATGCTTTCTTGTAAGAAGATTCTTTCAAGATTTCTTCTCAATCTCAGCTGACATGTCTGTCTTGAATATTCCTTAGTTTTTGCCTGATTTCAGCCTCGCGTTCAATGGCTTAACGCAGTTTAGAGCACATTAGTCCAAAAACTAAGGCCCCCGACCAAAAAGGGCCCTACGTGACCCCCAAAAAATTCTTTTTAAGGACCATTCATTATCTAAAGAGGGTTTGGAACAGAAGAGAAATTGGTTGGGTGATAGAAACTTTATGATAGAATAAGGCTGTGTAAATACATAGTAGTAAAATCTCAAGGTTGGGTAACAAGATTGTTTGCACAAGATCTTTTGAACAAGATTTTTTGGAACAAAAATTTTTGAACAAGATTTTTTGAACAAAATTTTCAGAACAATATTTTTTGCACAAGATTTTGTGAACAAGATTTTTTGAACAAGATGTTTTGAACAAGATTTTTTGCACAAGATTTTCTAAACAAGATTTTTTGCACAAGATTTTCTGAAAAGACTTTTTGAACAAGACATTTTTCGACATATTATGTTTAAAGGCTCCATCACAGAGGCCCCGTCGTACTTAATTCCTAAGGGCCCCGAATGTCTCCGTTACGCCACTGCTCATATTTCTCATATATGTGTTTATTACAAAAAATGTGTACTGTATGTGACTGATCCCTTATTATGTCTCAGGGAGGGACGATGTTATTTCACAGCAGATGTGCATGCTCTGCAACGTACCACCTCCAATTGAATTACGTTTCCCCATTATGGAACTTGTACTCCCATCTCTATGTGAGTGATGGAAAGTGATTCATAAGCCAGACATAAAGCATGTATGAAAAATATACCCCACTCTGAAAGAGGCATATTCCACATGAAAAAACACCGCCCCTCCCTGGGACATAATAAACGACCAATGTGACTCAAGTTTATCAGATTGATGTAAGCTCGTACCTCTTAATTCATCTCTAGTTGATGGCTAAAAGAAGGCAAAAAAATACACCAGTTAGATAGAGTATTACCACTAAGAAACTGACTTATAAGAAACTGCAGCTTGCCAGATGGTACCACATCTACTCTATATATTACTAAACTTAATATCTCAAAGTTTTAAAAACGATAAGTAAGAAAAACACATGGACCTTGTGAACGCAAATCAAAATTAACAACTAAGGAAATCCAAACAAACTATTTACTTTATACTTATACAATTTTAATAACTAATTTCCCATAATTTTGAAAAGTTTTGGTCCCCATACTATCTATTGAACGTTGACCCCCAACTATTAACAACCCCAAAAATTGTGCATTTTTAGCAAAAATACAAACCCCCCTGCTTACTATACCCCCTTCTATTCGGTGCCAAAGAGTAATTTTGACTGGAAAAATTTCATTTCAAGCACTTCATAATACAAACTTTGTGAATTCGAATAGACATTGTCTAACATTCGGTTTAATGTATCCCAAAAAAAGCCAATTTCATGGTTTCTTTTGAAACATGCGTGCGCATTTGGCGAGTTTCTTGCTGTAACTATATAAAAACATTCAGCCTGTTCTATTTTTTGGTCCATTTATAAGAAACCAAGCAGCCTGTTTTAGAAAATGAGTTTCATAATGGCGGGGTAATACTGTAACTAGACACTATATGCAAATCAGCATGTGCAAAAACGGGGAAACAGAAGGAGCCATATAGCGTGATAAATAAATTCTGTTATTCTTAACTATTTTGAAAATTAACCCGTAAGGGAACTTGCAAAATTCCTATTCCAAAAAGCTTATGGCCAAATTTGAATAGGTCGGTGTTGTAAAAAGCTATTGTTCTATTGTGTAATATCAAAATGGAACAGTTTACAAGAACACAAAGTTCAACATACAAATTCAGATACTTGTTTTGAACTGGGCAAAGCGCACCTCTCAGAGAATTAAAATTGTTTTTCTCAACGAATTTATTTGCATCGACAAATTTGTCGCTAACTTTTAAATTTCAATGTTGATGATAAAAATGATGATGAAGAAAATGAGAATGATGACTATTATTATACTGATGATGATGGTGATGATGATGATGATGATAATGATGATGATGCTGATTATGATGATGACGAGGCTGATTATGATTGATGATGATGATGATGATG
>WIPJ01067469.1:15376-59390 GCA_018155075.1 Cassiopea andromeda
CTTAACTGCTTTGCCGACATTGCACATGGGGTATTGACAATTAATTTATTTGAATGATATCCATGCATGAGAAATGTGCAAATTTCTATTTTAGGCATACACTTTTTTCTCAAGTTTTCATCTTTTTTCAAAAACATTTGATAGGAGTTTATAGTATCATGATTAGTCAACAAAATGAAGAAAAATTAGTTTCCAGTGACTTCATTTGGAATCTTACTGAAGAGTTATGTGTTGAGAACATGACGTCTAGCAATGTTTTTTATAGAGGTCGTGTTTGATCGATAATTTGATGAAAGACTACCATGAACTTTATAAATATATAGTAATGTCACAAGGATGTAGCATTTTGGTATATTGTATGTATAAATGTAAATTGTTTCGAAATTTATTGTACATATATGTGTATTGTTTTAAAAAATGTTGTGAATATAGGAAAGTTCTTATGAAGGAAGTTCTTCTTTTGAAAGTGTAAAATAGTTTGATACACAAAAGTAGACGACGAAGCTTTTTATTATGTGACGTGGTAAATCTATGTAAAGATATACTGAACTATAGTTAGGATAGAAGTTCATTCCTTCTTACTATTAGATTTCAACTATAAGCTTACTTTTCTACATCGCTTTTATGGGCCTGTTCACACGATATCGAATTCTCTATACTTTGGAGAAATTTTTGCCTCAGATAGGCATTCTGTTCACACGACTCCGATGAAATCTGATGTAATCTGCACCTCTTTTCGTTGTCAAATCACTACGCTGTGGAAGTGGGGTACACCGGTGCATCGGATTGCTTTAGTGCTCGTGTGAACAGATGAATCCGATGCATCATCACTTCGGAAACGCTCTATGACATGCAGAAAACTTTTTTTCGAACTGACAGCATTCCAACAGTCCTCAAGCTGTCATCGTTGCTATGAAAGTTCTTTCCTACAATAGCATTAGCAACAGGATACGAAGAGGAACGTATTTGTGTGGACAGAGGTGGAAAATGAATCGGATATCGTGTGAACAGATGGAAATTTGACGTAGGATTGGAGAATCTGTAGTGATAATGAATCCGGTATCGTGTGAACATGGCATATATCTAGCGCTTTTAAAGTGTTTTTGTAGAAAGAAAGAATCGTAAGCTCATTTAGAAACCAGACCACTTTTGAAGGTACTGTTCACTTTGCTTCCTGTTCCTAGGAGAATTTTTTTGTTAACCTTATCATTGAATGTGCAAAATATGTTTTTCTGTCCTTAAGAAAGCGAATTTTAAGCTGTTCTATATCACGGAATTATAGCCTTTGAAGTAAAAAACTTAACCTCTACTTAAATCAGCAGACGTTTTATCAAAAAGCAAAGCTGCAGTCTTCTCTTTACGAACTTGAATTCCTGCTTGAAGAGACCAATTTTCAGTAAAAAGGAAAACTAGACTTTTATGTCACTTTTCACTCAAAAAACCAAATCAGTAGTCTTGCACACACCTGTTTTCCATCAAGTACCATGCTATAGTCCTTGACATCAAGCCAAATCTAAATTCTGTTTAAGGGACTATAGTTTTGAACTATCTAAAGTCATCGAACTGAAGCCAAATATAGCCACTTCTGGTCCATGGTCATCTGGCTTTTTTTCCAAGCTAAAACCAAGGCTATATCCTTTGAAATTGAGCCAATTTAGGTGCAAGCTCGATTGACTTGTTTTTCACCCTGAAAGGAAGACCATAACATTTTAAATGAAGCCATTCTTCGTCTATAGTCGAATGGCTTGCTTTTCACCCTAAAAGAAAGGCTATAGCCTTTGAAATGGAGCCAGTTTCAGTCCAAAGTCAATTGGCTTGTGTTTCACATTAAAAGCATGGCTATAGCCTTTGCCATAGAACATGCCTTGGTCCAAAGTCGAGTGGCTTCGTTTTCATCCTAAAAGCAAGGCTATAGCCTTTAAAATGGAGCCACTTTTGCTCCAAAGTAAAGTGGCTTGGTTTTCATCCTGAAAGCAAAGCTATATCCTTTGAAATTTAGCCACTTTTGGTCCAAAGTCAATTGGCTTTATTTTTATCCTAATAGGAAGGCTATATCCTTGGAAATGAAGCCAGTTTTGGTCCAAAGCCAATGGGTTTGCTTTTCATCATAAATGCACGGCTATAGCCCTTGAAATGGAGCCAGTTTAGGTCGAACGTCAAGTGGCTTGTTCTTCATCCCAGAAACAATGCTATAGCCTTTGAATTTGAGGCAATTTTGGTGCAAACTCCATTGGCTTGTTTTTCACTCTCAGAGCACTGCTAAAGCCTTTGAAATGGGACAGTTTTGCTCCAAATTCAATTGGCTTGTTTTTCATCCTAAAGGCAAGGATATTGCCTATGGAATTAAGCAACTCTTCGTCTCTAATAGACTGACGCTTTTCACTCTAAAAGCAAGGCTATAGCAGTTCAGATGGAACCAGTTTTGCTCCAAATTCAATTGGCTTGTTTTTCATCCCAAAAGCAAGGCTATATCATTTGAAATGGAGCTGGTTTTGGTCTAAAGTCAATTTGTTTGTTTCTCATTCGAAAGCAATGCTATAGCCTTTGAAATGGAGCGAGTTTTGGTCCGAACGAAATTGGCTTGCCTTTAATCCTGAAAGCAAGGCTATAGCCTTTCAAATGGAGCCAGTTGTGGCACAAAGTCAATTGGCCTTTTCTTCATCCTGAAAGCAAGGCAATAACCTTTGAAGTGGAGCCAGTATTGCTCCAAGTTCAATTGACCTGTTTTCATACTAATTGGAAGGCTGTAGTATTTGCAATGGAGCCGGTTTTGGTCCAAAGTCAATTGGTTTGGTTCGCATGCTAAAAGTAATATTATGGCTTTTGAAATGGAGTCAGTTTTGGTCCGAAATAAATTGGCTTGCTTTTCAACCTGAATGCAAATCTATAGCCTTTAAAATGGAGCCACTTTTGCTCCAAAATAAAGTGGCTTGGTTTTCATCCTAAAGGCAAAGCTAAAGCCGTTAAATTGGAGCCACTTTTGCTCCAAAGTCAATTGGCTTGTTTTTCATTCTAAAAGCAAAGCTATAGCCCTTAAATTGGAGCCGATTGTGGTACAAAGTCAATTGGCTTGTTTTCATACTAATTGGAAGGCTATATTATTTGATATGGAACCGGCTTTGGTCCAAAGTCAATTGGCTTGTTTCTCATACTAAAAGCAATACTATGGCCTTTGAAATGGAACCAGCTTTGCTCCAAAGTGAATTAGCTCTTGCTTTTTACCCTGAAAGCAAGGCTATAGCCTTTGACATTAAGCAACTCTCCATCTGTAGTAGACTGACTTGTTTTTCACTCTAAAAGCAAGGCTATAACCTTTGTAATGGAGCCTGTTTTGCTCCGAAGTCTGTTGATTTGTTTCTCATGCTAACAGCTAGCCTATCGTTTTTGAAGTGGAGCGAGTTTTGGTCCAAAGTTAATTGACTTGTGTTGATACTAATTGGAAGGCTATAGCCTTTGAAATGGGGCCAATTTTGCTCCAAATTCAATTGGCTTGTTTTCCACCCTGAAGGCAAGGCAATGACCTTGGAAATAAAGTCACTTTTGGTCCAAAGTCAAATGGTTTGTTTTTCATCCTAAAGTATGGCTATTGCCCTTGAAATGGAGCCGGTTTTGCTCCAAAAGCAATTGGCTTGTTTGTCATCCTAAAAACAAGGCTATAGCCTTTGAAGTGAAACCAGTTTTGCAGCAACGTCAGTTGAACTTGTTTTCCCTCCAAAAGCATGGCTATAGCCTCTGAAATGAAGCCAGTTTTCGTCCAAAATCAATTGGTTGGTTTCTCATGCTAAAGGCCAGCCTATAGCCTTTGAGATGGAGCGAGTTTTTGTCTAATGTCAATTGGTTAGTTTTTCACTCTAAAAGCAAGGCTATAGCCGTTGAAATGGAGCCTGATTTGGGCAAAAGTCAATTGGCTTGTTTTTCAATGTAAAAACAAGGCTATAGCCTTTGATATGGAGCTTGATTTAGTCCAAAGTGAATTGGGTTGCTGTTCACTCTAAAAGCAAGGCTATAGCCTTTGGAATGAAGCTAGTCGTGGTCTAAGTCAATTGGTTTGAGTTTGATCCTAAAAGCAAGGCTATTGCCTTTGAATTTGAGGCAATTTTGGTGCAAACTGCAGTGGGGGTATTTTTCACTCTGAAGCAAGGCTTTAGCTTTGAGATGGGACGAGTTGTGGTCAAAAGTCAATTGGTTTGTTTTTCATCCCAAAAGCAAGGGTATAGCCTTTGAAATGAAGCCATTTTTGCTCCAAAGTCAATTGGTTTGCTTCTCATGCTAAAAGCAAGGCTATAGCCTTTGAAATAGAGCAAGTTGTGGTTCAAAGTCAATTGGTTTGTTTTTCATCCAAAAGGCAAGGTTATGGCCTTTGAATCTGAGGAAATTTTGGTGAAAAATCCAGTGGGTTAGTTTTCACTCTAAAGTAAGGCTTTAACGTTGATATGGAGCCACTTTTGGTCGAAAGTCAATTGGCTTGTTTGTCACACTAAAAGAAAGGCTATAGTCTTTGAAATGGAGTTCAGTCTACTGGCTTATTTTTCATCTTGAAAGCAAGGCGATAGCCTTTGAAATTGAGTTAACTAAAGTGCAAGCTGGATTGGCTGTTTCTTCACTTTAAAAGGAAGGCTTGGAAAGGCAAAGGTAAGTACGCACGTTAGACCTCAGTTCAACTCATCATCAGCATATAAAATTATGGTCTTTTCACTTATACAAACCAATTTATACAAATGCAAGAGATGGCCTAGTCTGTGGGAAGCAGTACTACAGTTTGCGAAAAAAGAAAGTAATCTAAGTAATATCGATGAGAATATGTCTAGATATTGATTACACTTTGAACACAAGAAAAAACAATCTTAGAAGGCCAAAGCTTGCTTTGTTGAGCAGGATATTGCAGGCCATAACTAAATTGCTAGAAGATAGTTCCTGCCTCATCTCACGTGTAATGCTGGATGATGCCACAGTATTACCTCGCCACCAAAAAACTCATTTTGTAAATCCGGGCTGCTTGGTTTTTTATAAATGGACGAAATATGCAAAACAGGCTGAATAATCTCTTATAATTACAGCAAGAAATTCACCAAATGTGCATTTATGTTTTAAAAGAAACCACGAAATTGGCTTCAGCTACATTAAACCAAATGCTAGACAATGGCTATTTGATTTCAAAGTTTGCAGTATGAAGTGCTTGAAGAATACAATCTTTCCAATCAACATCATTTTTAAGGGTGGATATGACGCCATCTGGAGGGCTGCAGTTTCTTAAGTCAGTTTCTTATTGGTGGGGTAGTACTGTGCTTGCATCAATTTATTTAGATTTTGAAGCATTTGGTACAATCATATGCTTTGCGAGTAACTTTTCAAACATTGTACCTAAGTTATTAGACATTGGCATGCAAAATTCCAGAAAACTCTAATTCCAAATAGAACAAACGTAATGCAGTAATACTTTTGGCTAGATCACACAGAACTTCTGCTTTAGGAACATGTCCGAAAGTTAAGTAAATAGCTCCGAATCTTGAAAAATAACTGGCTAAATTCTTCCAGAAAGTGTTTGTCCAATGGTCCGTCTACACGACAAAGCATCATACAACACAGCGTCAAACATCATTGAACATGAGTTTGATAATGTTCAAAAATAAATGTTTGATCGAGTAGGCTACTTTATCATGCAATCTTGAACATTTTCAAACATGTTAGGTAATTTTTGAGTATTTTGCAACATTCCGCAAAAATCTGATGATTTTTGACGATGCCCTATTCATTAACCAATCAAGTTTGCTGAGTTAGCACTTGCGCTGAACGCTGGTAGGTGTCCATAAAAGCAATGTTTTAGGGTGTTTGATAAGGTTTTGTGCATATGAACATCGTCAAACACGGGCTTGATAATATTTTGTATGATGATGCTTTGTCGTGTAGACCTTGAGATAAAAAAGAGCAACTTTACTGAATTCTGCATACTGAATTCTGCATCCCTGAATACTTCTATAAATATCCATCCATGACTAATTTTAAAACATTGATGATTAAATCATCAAATAGACATCTTGATAACAATGTTGCAAAGTTCTTACGCGAAATGCTTAGTTACCGGAAAATTAACCTCCAGTAAATAATTCTTCTTCTTCTTTTACGCTTTCACGTCAAGAGGATGACACTGCGCCGTCCACCACTACCTGCCAAATGTGTCTGTTATTAGCCAACATTTCATGACTGCAATTTCTAATACTAATACTATTTATACCACCACCATTTTTAACCATCACCTTAATGCTAACATTTTCTAAGTCTGTCCACCAGTTTTAGCCATGTTATCTTCTGACCACCTCTTGGTTTTGGAGCATATTTTCTTGCTTCTCTAAGGGCTGCTTTTGCTGGTGTTTCTTCTGGTAGTCGAAGAAGTACAGTGGTATGGACATCTGTCCGTACCATTGTAGTCTTCTTTTCTTGATTGTTTTGCTCCATTGTGCCATTGCTCCAGTAAATAATGCCATGTACAGATCTGTTGCTGTTGCTGTATTGATTTGATATACTTATTGACCTTTTTCTTTTATAATTTTAATTGGACTCCCGTTATACCATTGGCTGGTGTGTGGAGCCCCAATTCATTTATTGATTGTTATTAGTTTATATGGTCATACCACAACTGATGGTATGAGTAGATTATTATTATTGATATTGTTGTTGTTGTTGTTGCTGTTGCAAAATCCAGCCAGTTAGCTTAGTAGTTTTGAGTAAACTTGAAGGTAATATGGCGACCTTAGCGAATGCAGACATCCAAGTGCTGTGCAGTATTCAGAAAAAGCAAGGTCAAAATGGTGAATGCATCAGATTGCAGTTCTTAGATACAATAATGGACCAAACACTCATCTAATACCAATTTTCATCGCGTGTATAAGAAAACGCGTGGAAAACTGAGGCTCCTCTTCTCTCTAAGGTTATATATTTCCCCACAAACTCGCGTTAAAAACTACAGATGAATGTTATTGCCTGTTCTTCTATATGCCTGTACAAAAAAATTTAAGCCTAACAAGCACATAACTGTTAAGGCTATCATCTTTAGACAGAAGAATTGCCAGGCTGACGACCAAAAAACAAACACCAATACAGAATGAAATGAAAAAGCATGCAGTTCTATTGGTTAGGAAATGTCTTGATAGACAGTTTTGTGAAAACTTTCAAAACTTTTTCACTGTCAGAGCAGATGAGCAGAATACAAGAAATAATGGGTTTATGCTTGAAGTTTCAAAAGTCAAATTACAAGTTGCCAAGCCTAATTTTCAGTCGATGGGTGCTAAAATCTACAATGACTTACCTATCCAAAGTCGTCAAACTTATAGACTCCTGATATTTAAAGAACATATAAAGAATCATTTTAAAATTTAGGAAGCTATTTCTACTTTTTATTGATAAGCTCGCAATCATTTATTTTGACAGGATAAATATGAACAGTAACGTACATAACACTGGAATGTACATGAAGATTTCATTTATCATTATTATTCTTAATTCTTATGAAGGCACTATAATGTATTGCTGTGGTATTCTTAGTTTATTTTACGTTGTATGTCGTATAAATTTACCTTTGATGTTATGTGTTAAATCACATGCTTGTGTAAAGTCCTGTTGTGTCAGTAAACCTCCATGTAGTGTAGTATCACCCTTCCGGGCAATGTATTGGTGTCTGTTAACATGTCCTGTGCTCTGACGTAAAATGTCCTAATGGTTATTAGAGTATCACCGGTCTCCAGAAGAAGCCACATACACGTTACAGTACAAAAGCACCAAAAGATCATGACTGCAATTCCATATACAACCTATATAAAGCTATTTCACAACAGTGGATATCAACTGGAAACAGTCATTTTCAGCACTGGACTTTTACAGCTCATTTAATGAGAGCCTTTTCGTCCTATAAAAGAATTTCAGTTCCTGATTTAGCACAAAAATTACATGGATTTGGGACCGCTCATTAGTTATGCCTCAGGCTGGGGCTGAAGAGAAATAGGTTGGTTAAATGATTTTTCAGGCAGCTTTAAGGTTGGGTATATCATTTTTTGACTTATAAAGGTTGGGTAGCGTACTTTTAATAGCACTATATTGGTTGGGTAATTATTGCTTTTATAGTGCATAAGGTTGGGTAACAAAAATAATTACCCAAATAAGCATTTCTCTTTAGTCCCAACCTGAGGCATAAGTAATGAGCGGTCCCTTAGATATTTGACTTTACGTAATATATGTAATGCAAACTCTTCAGGCAAACAAAGAAAAATAGCTCCAGAGACTCCAAGATGTATAAAATTCATATAAACTATCTGTAAGTAAATTACAAACACGCAACGATTACCAATATAATCTAATTTATATAAACTGTTAGTAAATTAGTTGTCGCTAACAAAGTTGAGTTGGAATCACTTCCTCACTACACGAAATTAATGCAGTACACCAATCAAATTCACTTCATCGCAAATCTTAGAAAAACTTAGATCTTTCAGATTCGCGCTAATTAACACTCACTTTAACATGTAAACTGCCAAGGCAGTTTCACCTTAACTGCCACAGCTTTACAACAGATTCTACAACATAGCACCGTGCTCTGAAATTACGTCCAATTTCTGAGTGCAGCATCATCAAATGATAACAGCCTATACATTTTTTGAAAGCTAAAAGATCGATCTTTCTGTTTTTCTTGACTACTTTCCCACATTACCAATGTCAAAAGTATCTCGCCAAGGCAAAATCTAGTCATTAATTTGTGGAACAAAGTTTCCTTCAATATTATAATAATTCTCTTGTACCTAAATGCATGAATCTTTTGAATTGTACATTTTTGTATCATAGAAATGAGCCACATAGCAACCCTTATCAGATAAACCGATACCTTACTTTCACAATTCATTTAGCAATAAGAAACGTCCTACTTTTTGTAAAGCTCCGAAATTGCAATTTTGGCAAATCGTAATTGCACAAGTTGAAAAGTACATTATGTATAAAGATAGAAGCATAATTTGATGCAAAAACATGATTTTTTTGTACTTCCTTGAGCAACAAAATGATTTTCACCTATATATGCTTATAATATACCACAAAACAAGCTGCAGCAACTGGTGCTTTCTCACAATTGTCGACAAGGCGAAGCGAAAACTATTTAGGCCCATCCTCAAAACTCTCGTCGCTTTCCGCTTCAATTTGACTGTTTTCTACCTCAGAAGAGCCGTCTTATGAACTTTATAATGAGTTTTGGTAATCTTCTGATGGTAAATAATCATTAGATCGGTCTTCATCAGATACTTTCAAGTAGTAACAAACTTCCAAAAAACACTATGAAATGAAATTCTCAGCAACAAAGTCTTAGGCCCATCCGCAATGGCCAACTGTTAAATAAACAAAAATCATGAAACAGAAAGACAAAATAACTTCAAAACAACAACAAGCATCGCAACGCGTGACCACAAGTACCACAACGCATTGCGCGCGCACAGGAATGACGTAATTAGGAGAAAGGTCTATTCAACTAAGAAAAGAAAACAAAGACTGTTTTGGAGATTCTAGCCTCTGGCTGATTTAAATAGTTGCTATGGTGATTTCCTGACAGGGCTTTCAGAACTTTCAGAAATAGTCGTCTATCATGTGATCACCATGATGGCCACTATAGTGGCCCAACACAACATATGCAGTGGGCACTAAAGTGGCCCTTGGTAGTTTACGTGTTAAAAAATAAATTTTCTACTTATATTATGCTATGATCACGTACATTTCTTTCATGCTAGTTAATTACTCGTGTTAATTTCGTGTAGCTATGCAATATAAAATATGTGTAGCCTTGCAGTCTATCTACTAAACAATGACATTTTGATAACTTGCAGTACTACACAAAATGCTATTTGAAATAGAACTAGTGCGCATGAATTCAGATACAGGCTCTTTTCCTTCTGAACTGAAGTGACAATGAAACAATTAACGCTAATCTAGGTGATAAAACAAGAAATATCACAACACCTTATGTGTTGAGCAAACGTGAATTCTCATCTTGTATTGATCCAACAGTCCTATCACTGTCATATGAATCGTTGACACATATTTTACACCTACAGTTCTCGGCACATACATACAGTTCTTTTGGACTTGCCGTACTTGATTCGTCATCTTCATCTCGAGTACAACCAAGTAGCGAAGCATGACTAGATAGGACTTCCTGGCTGGGGCAAAGTCGGTCTCCTTCTTCATTGACCAAAGTATTTTTTGGGTGAGACTCGATGCTACCATAGTTAGAATGATCCTTTGGATCTGGTAACAAACAACATGACCATTAATTAAACTAGCAACTGTAGTATATGAGAAGAAGACTTCTATGAAGTGCATATGTCACAAACAATTAGATGCTAATACTTTGAAAAAAGCGTCTTGCCACTCTTATTTATCACAAGACACTTATAATACAGATACCACCATCTAGGTTGGTGCAGATAATATAGAAAATCTCTTCTTGAAAAGAATACTATAGCCATGATGTTAGAAAGAACAAACATGTCTGGAAAAATTTCATTTCCAAGGCTGTCTGACATACAAATGCGCCATTTTGAACACTTGATATGAGGATCATGAATTAGGAAAATACCAGAAAAAGAAAGGATAAAAATAAATACATCAATAATTTTCACTAACCACTATTGTTAGATCCAATTTTAGACTTAGCTAATGTAGCTAATATGAGCAGTGCAAGGACAGCAGCTCCACCAGGCAGGAACGATATCACAATGCGGTAATAGTGAGCACACGTTGGGCATTGAAAATGACTACAATATAAAATATCAAGAACAGCTATGAATAGCTATGCCAGACGGAGTCCCCAGTAGCTGGGGTGGCCCAATGTGGAGGGTAGTAATGGGTGGAGAGCTGGGGGCTCACTAGCACAATCCACTGGACAATTAAGGTTTCTGTCAGAATTTCTAACATCAAAAACAGCTGCAATCTCTCCTAAGAAGATTTTATGAGGGAGTATATAGGTAATATTCAAATGTGAAAAAGTGTGCCACCCTCTCTAATGTCATTATACAACAAAAGCAACAATAGGTAATTATCATAACAAACAAGAAAAGACCAGATTACATGAGTGTGGCTGCTACCTGAGATAGGAGACTTCTAGTGAAACCTCTTCTCTATAGGAAACACAGTCTATTGAATGCACGGGCAACCTACAGGCCACAGACAGTTGTAATCCGGCTTGCGAAGAACTGTGATGTCCTCTACTGTAGATTGATGAAGTTTTGATCGACTTTTGAAATATTAGATTTTGTGATACATTGCGTTTTATCAAGATTTACTGGAGTATTCTCTGCAATTATGGTTGAATTTCATTAGCTATCTGAAGAAATTCATAATGAAATGGTTGAAATATGTCTGTGAGACTTTGATCGAACACTAAGCCTCCATTTCCAGAATGTATGGAAACTACATGTAAAGTCCTGTGTTCCAAGTTTATGATAAGGATGCTTTCCAAAGGATTTGACATATCTACGTCTCATAAGAATGAATGCGCATACTTTGTATAAAGTATCGTCTTTTCACGGCCCGCGGCCTTTGATTAGAAACAAAATGTGGCCCATATGAGAAAGAAGGTTGCCCAAACATGGTCTATTGTAGTATCCGTCCATTAGGGCCAGCCCTTGCTTGGATCCCACCACAGCGGAGAAGTGCTGCTTCTTGTACAAGAGATGAATATGCGAAAATTTTCCCATGCAATTGCAAAGTAGGTCTATAGACAGGGCTAAAGGCCAAGATTTTTTCATTACGTACCAGCAGTAAGGTTTTTACATCAACAAAGTATACACTCCTTCCCAATCACACTACTCCTCTTTTTCTTTAAGTTCTGGCTCACCTACAGAGGCATTTTTGTCAGCATAACATGAAGCAATTCTGTGACAGCAATTGTTTTGTTGTAGTACGAAATGAGGAGAAACGCTGAATTGCAAGATGAAAAGAGGCCCATTCTACAGACAGAGTTTATACATACTTTTTGACAGAAAGTAGAATATATCTGCATCACTCACCCCCCTGGAGTTGCATCAGTTCCTGGGTGAAGCTTTTGGATAAGCATGACAGCAACCCCATTTGCAACTTTATCAAAGAAACTCATTGCTCCATAGATAAATGCACCAGTGCTCTAAACAAGAAGAAAACACTACAATTTTGCAAGCAAAGTCAATAGAATTGAGCAGTAGTGAATGGTGAATGGTGAAAACCCTACAGCAAGCATTCCTGAGATAAGGTCGAGGAAGTAAAGAAAAATTTGAAACAAGCTATGGGTGATAGAAGAGACATTAAGAACAGAAACGTAACAAAAACAAGGTTTCAATATACTGGAAAGGAAATTTTTGGAGCTGGATTCCAAGGAGAGAAAAAACACAAAACGAATTCCCAGGCAGGAGGCAATGAATCAAATCATCAAACCAAAAGTTAAAGAGAAAAGTACTTGCTTGGAAGCTAAAGGACATACAGTGTTATCTCCAACCAGCTCTGCAGTCATTGCTAGTGATGTAACCAATAGAGTTGAGCAACCAAGACCAAGAACTATAGAGGCGCCGTAAATTTGATGTCTTTGGCTAGCAGGCAATCCACCAAGAATCCAAAGCCAGCAACTACAAGACAAAAAGCAAAAATATGCAGGCCTTGTCATATAGTGCATGCAATCACATGCAATCAAATTGCATGTGTGATTGATCACAGTCATAAATAGGTGTCCTTGAATGTTTTCTGATGACTCCAAATTCTGATTTCATCTTTTCAAAAGGTAATGGCCTTTAACTTATCTTCATACTTTGCACCCTAGCGTGTTGACAACATTCATTATTTCAGTAGTTAGTCTAATAATGAAGATAGGTTTTTTACGTTTACTGTCTACAGTATGATAGTTTCCTTGTTTGAACCAATTTGTTTCATTAAATTATCTTTTTGCACCATAAATTCTTTTCTTTGTTTCTTGATTTGATCTGAAAATGCATGTGTAAAGATTTTCCTAGCAGTGTGATTGCACACACAAAATCATTTGCATGTGCTAATTACCACACACTCAGTATTCTGCTTATAACAAGGCCTGTGTATGTCACCTTCACTTACTATGATAAACTTCAAACTATCATTCCAAATTCAGATTCCTTCCAGAAGTACAGGGTGTCCACAGAGTTAAAGTTGAAATTCCAGCCAAAGTTTCAGAAAAAAAGTGACTTTTTCCCAGCCTTTTGGGCAGAAACAGCACATTGTTTTCCAGTCATACCATGGAATTTGATATGAAATTCCAGCCATTAAAAATGCTATCTGAATATTATCAAAGCATTGAGTGACCCTAAAATTTCCAATAAATTGGAATTTCCTATATAAATTCAATGTCCTCCAGTAAGCCACCCCCAGAGGGCAAGGATCTATCAACCACCCCTGGAAAAACATAGGGAAATCTTCCAATCCTGGGTCAACTTGGTGAAAAAAGACCAGTCCCATATGCTATTGAACAATCTCTTCTTCTTCAATCCTATTTCTCAATAAGATCACTTTTCATCTAATAATGTAGTTAATTATTATAAGGCCTAAAAATAAAATTCCAGCTTTTCCAGCCAAAGCAGGAGAAAAACCTACGGTTTTCCAGCTTTTCAGCCAAATTCTTAAAAAGGCTCATTTTCCAACTTTTCCAGCATTTCTGGCTTTTCCAGCCAGAGTGGATACCTTGAAGTAACTCAAAAACTTAAAGTAATGCCAACAGATTACTATTGGCAAGAGTAAATTTTACCATTTGCTACTCTACTGAAACCTTTACTACCCCTACAAACATAAAATATTTCTATACTAACAGTTACATATGGCATTTAAAACAGTAATTACCTTGCTGCAATAAGTAGAACCAGCCCAACAAAATAGGTAATCTACAAGGTCAATGGGTGAATAAATCAGTGTGATCTTTACTCTGAAAACTAATAAATGCAAACTTCAGAAGCCAAACATGAATGTCTAAGGCCAGAAGTCAAATATCATGTACAATGATAGGCCATCTAATGCAATGTTAATGAACCTATAGTAACCTCTTTCAATGCACAAATTCAAAACCTTATGACTCAGCACCTGGATGTTTTAAACATGAAGTAAGTGAAAAGAATGGTCATAAATAAGAAACAAATAAATTTTTGACAAACCTTAAGACCACAAAATGAAGACAATGGCTTTGTAATAATTGTTGCACATATGCCACTTATGTAGATCACAAGTGGAATTATGGCAATTGTTTTCTGTGTGGGAGAAATGAAAGATGGGACAAAGGTAAGTTAATTTCTAATAAAACAGTCTCTCTATGTGGATTTGACATGAGAAGCATGAATTTCTGTGCTAGAGGTTACATGTTATATTTCATAAATAACATGATCTGATTGTTGCATGTAAGAAATCACTTCCTAGTCAATCTATGCTTCAAAAATAACTTTACTACACTCCATGATAAGTATATTCCAAATATTTGGATTGTCTTTACAAAGTTAAATACAACTAGCTTTGTAAAAGTACACTAAATTCACCCTTGGAATCAAAAATAGGAGGCAGCCAGGGATGGTGCTACTAAGAGCTTGGGGGGCTGTAGCCCCACAATTCTACTCAGCTCCCCTTTGGCACCTTAACTTTTATGTACTGTAGGCACTTTCATAACCTCCATGGCCTCTTTTTTTTGGATTAAAAGCCAATGTGATAGGTGCTGTCCATTAAACTTCACTCACTAAAGGCACTTTGGCAGCAATAGCTCCCCCTCCCACATTTCTTCTCTGGTGTTGCAACTAGAGGCAGCTGAGTAATTATATGTGAATAATACAAAAATCTCAGGCCTTGTCATGAGCAAAAGACTACATGTACAGCAATTAGCATATGCTAATGACATTGTGCATGCAATCACACTGTTAGGAAAACTTTTACAAATGTATGCTCAGATCAACTTAAGAAACAAAGAAAAAATTGTAAGGTGCAACAAAGATAACATTAATTAAACAAAGTTGTTCAAACAAGGGAACTACTGTAGTTTAAATGATAAATGTAAAGGCAATTCTTCATCATCAGAATCAACGCTGCTCCTGAAGGCAGAAAGTAAGTGATAATTGTGGTCAACATGCTTAAGTATTAAGTATGAAGACAGGTTAAAGGCCATTACCTTTCTAAATGATGAAATTGGAAATTGAAGGCACAAGAAAATGTTCAATAACACCTATTTGTGAGTGTGATCAACTGCATGTGCAATTTGGTTTGTGAGTTTGTGGGTGCATGCGCCAGCAATCTCACATGCTAAATTACAAGGCCTGCATCTGTCTACAAAAAGGGGTAAGATATGGCCATATTCTTGAGCTTTCTGATTTCCAAGATACAGCTCGTTGATACTAGGTTAGTTGTTAAGAAACATAGCAAATTCAACGAAAATAATGACACTTAACATAAATTGTCTCTATCAGACTTACCTTATCAAGAAACAATGAGTCTGTTACAAAAAGTGGAATATAAACTTGTGAGAGATTGACAATTAACCTTGTCATCATATAGATCATCCCAATCTATAAAAAAATAGCTAGAGGTTAACGAATATTAAAAACACATAAGTACCTAAATGGTTGAGAGTTCATTCATTCATGCTATCAATAGCAAGCAACTTTACTCCCAAAATGTTGGAAATGAGAATGCATCTTCAGTAATATAACAGTTTTGGCAGATTCACTTAATAGCAAATTTCAAGGACAAAACTTCTTACAAAGCTAAACAAAAATTTCCAGTTTATGATTCTAATCCAGCATGAAAAAGCAAGCTACTAATGCTAAATAGAGAATGCTGTTAACAATATTTGTCAACAGGTATGATGATTATAACCAAAGGCTTGATAGCAAATATTCTCTCCAACCATATCTCAACTCTTAAAAAATCTTCCCACTATAATCTTCTGATGAGCTTTTTTCTCTGTCACATTTTAAAATCATCTAGCAGAATGATAAAATGCCTATTCCCAATAGACTCTTCATGCTCACCAGAAAACACTCAATAGTGTGTGATGTGAACAATAACTGCTTCTAACCTGCCAAAATTGTGTCTCTTTTAACCAAGCTGTCCAAGTTGTTTTCCTAATTTTTTTGCATGAGCTGCTATCCTGATGCTCTTGCCAACTGTCCTTACGTTTTGGCTTTTCCTTAACTCCAATATGGAAAATTGTTGCAAAGACAATACCAACGGCCACAACAATTAATACCAAATTCTACAAAGCAAAGTAAAATACTCTGAAGGGAAATGAGACTACAAGATGAACAAAATTAATACCAAATTCTACAAAACAAAGTAAAATACTCTGAAGGGAAATGAGACTACAAGATGAACAAAATTAATACCAAATTCTACAAAACAAAGTAAAATACTCTGAAGGGAAATGAGACTACAAGACGAACAAAGTTTCCATAGTTTCCACAGAGCCACAGCTTCTGGTCCCTTTTTAAAAGACACCCCATTTGGCACTCAGTAGTGTGCCTATGGGCTTTTGAGAGAGAGATACAATGCCAGGAATTTACAAAAAACATGTAACTACAGACAAATGATGACTGATATGCTAGCTGTTACCAAATACCCAAAGTACAACTGTTGATTTTGGCTAAGTGTGGGTGTCTAACAAACCCCACACCTTATCCAACAAAACTCCAATACTGCTAGCCAACTTTTAATACAATTCTAGCAAAATTAGATATGTGGCACCAACCCTGGCATAACATACAGGGCTGGAAAATGTCCAGTAGTGCCAGCTGTGGTGCTGCCAGGAAATTTTCGAATGTAATTGTTCACAGGAAATTGTGAAATGGTTTGCAGGAAATTTTTTCTACTAGAACATATAATCCACATCTCCACTCAAGGCTGCCACTCGTAGGTGAAATCCCCTACAAGAGGGGAAATGAGGAATTTGTAGGGAGTGGGGGAAACCAATGGGGAAAATGCAACAAAATAGGGCAATTGTTGGAAAATGTAAGGGAATTAGGTTGAAGTTGCTGACTTGACAAAAATGCAATGAGGAAAGATTAACTTTATAGCAAATAGTGGCAAAATGATTTCCAAATGGATACAAGCAGTTGCAAAAAATGCAGGCTATTCAAAATCTTGTTCTATCCCACTGTTGTTTTTTCCATCACATTGAAACATGGCATGTAAATTGGTCTTTTATTTCTATGCAGAGCTTTCAATCCTCCAGCAGCCTGAATGTTTGTAGAAAAATATTCACTTTTCCACACTATTCCATTTAGTGTACAACCAAAGAGTGCACCCCTCAGTTCTGTGTTATTAGCATTACCTTTTGAGAACGTTGTCTCTACTTCTGCAACGTTGTGAGGAAGGGTAGTTATTTCAAGCATAAACTTGGCCAAGTGTGCATATGCTGGAACTTGGAAGGGGCTTAGAAACCAGGGACCAGGGGGCAATGCCCCCACTTTTTTCATAGAATAGTAAGTTTCACTTTTGTCACCTAAACTTATCCCTGACCTTAGTAATCAGGCCCCTCCACTCTGAAACTTGTTTTGATGCCCCTGCCTTTAGAATACCCTGCCAAAGCTGCTCAGCAACTACCTCAAGTAATCATCATCCAAATGCAACTAGCACCTATCCAGAATTGCACAACATTTAACTGCACCCTCACAGATGGTTTATTTCCATTTGGGATCATCCATAAATGATTTCCACACATTTCTGCCAGTTTTCATCCCCCCTTCTTTCTTTTGTCCACTTTTTCAGCATTGTTACTAACCCCTCCTTCCCCCAAGGTGTGGACATCCTTTACGGATGCCCCATTGTAGTATACTAAAGCAAGTTTCAGGAGTTTTAGTGTAGGGGAAGATCTACAATGCATGGGGGAAAATAGGAACATTTCTGTGAGTTGTAGAGGAAACTTTGCCTTTATTGTAGGGGAAAACGGGGGGAAATTGTGCACGGGCTGTAGGGGAAACAGCAATTCGACCATGGCAGGCCTGTCTCCACTTTCTGTGAAACATTTATTCCTTTTCATCTTTCAATACAGTATGTAGAATGATTTGAGGTTTTTAATGGAGTAACATACATCAAAAACAGTGCTTCAAGTTGCAGAAAATTTTGCAATTGTTCTGCTGGAAATGTTAAACATTTATTTTTGCTGTCAGGAAGAAAAAACTTTCTTCAGGCTCTTTCAACATATGCTATCAACATTATCCAGCACAGCAGCTCCCAAACTGGGGTGCATGGCCCCCTGGGGGATCATGAAGGGTGATAGGGGGCAACAAGAGGTTGTCTTCTTTTACAATCTGTAGAGCCACATACACAGAATCACAAGTATTCTTTCCATCACAAAGCTAATAGGGACCCATATCAAAAAATGAATTAAAAGGGATACTATGTAAAACAATTAGAAACACGTGGGAATGACTGGACTAAAACATACAAACTAAACAAGAAGAGAGAAAATAAATAAGGATCATGTTCAATAAATATTGTGTTGTATGCAAAATTCTTTTTCATTATGCAAATTTCTATTTAAAGCTATGAACTTGATCCTTGCAATTCTCATCTTCCATTTTTGAAGCTAAAATATGCTTGGCAACAAAACAACAATGAGCTAAAGAGGTGTAGAATGTATGCAACAATGAACAAACCCGAAATTTTGGTGCATCTTCGCGACCAAGAGTCCCTGGTGTACTATTCACTTCAAATAATATCCAGAAGACAACATATACAAAAATGTTTGAGAAAATTGTAAATCCATACCTAAAACAAATTAACAAAAATCAAAATACTAATATTATCAACACAAATTTATTATTTGTAAAGATACTGAAACCAGGGATGCAGGAAGAATTCAAAAAGTGGGTGGGCACAAACCATGAGGTGACATCCTCACAAGCAAAAAAAGGCCAACTCCGTAAGCTGCAACAGAGCACCTCACATAAAAGTTTGTGAAAAGTAGGGGCAATTGCCCCACAGTCTCTATGCCTAAGCCAAAAACCAATATGCACTGTGGACTTATATTGAGATGCCACAATAACTGGGCTGCACACTCTGCATTATACGTGCCTTTTCTTTTCCTTCTTTGCTTTGCAATCAATTCCATTACTGCGGCAGACTTTCTTCTAAGAAAGGACAGACTGGCAATTTTTCTGGGGGTGTGAGAGCCCCCACACTACCCACAACAATACGCACTTGTGTACAACAATACATCAACGGTGGTTGAAGTTTTGTGACATGTTGTCAAATAGAGGAGCTGGACCATCAACCTGTCGCGGAATAGCGGAAGGAAGGCCAGGACGAAACGAGTACATAAAGCTTCATCAAATAAGTGGAAGGGGATGCAAAAATACAATCACGAATATTTGGCTTGTACCTTATAGCATTCAAAGATACTTTCTCACTTGTAGTTGTGGCAAGTTCCGGTATGAGAGCAAGGTGGGAAATTTGTGTTGCAGCCCAGCCAAACTGGAATAGAACTATAAACGGTATGTAGTAAATGAATAGCGTCCATCTTGGATTATTTGCACATTCATATATACATAAATTAAAGATGAATGGGAACGTAAGCGCAACAGATAAAGTGCCACCAAGGTGCCATGTTTTTCGCTTGCCATATCTGTTATTTGATGACTTATCCGATTGAATACCGATAATTGGAGTTGCAATTCCATCTGCAATTTGGCCGGCCAACAAGAAGATCCCCGCATCAATATTGTTGAAAATCACCACCTTGTGAAAATATATTAACAAATAAGAGAACCACATAGAAGCACATAAGTCATTCAAGACATGACCGACTCCATAACTGAATTTTGCAACCCTTGTAATGGGTTTCTGACAGTCACCCATGATAGGTGGAGTCCTGCCAAACTTGAAAGTCGACTTCTTGAGATGGTGGCCTGGCATCAGTCTTGGTGGAAAATTATACCCTTTCTACCTATTTCTACATTATCTCTGCTCTTCAATCTCGGTCAAATGTCACGTTACGACCAGCAATCCCGTGACCACTAATGACATTTTGAATTCAACCTTTCACAAGTAAAGTTGTTTTTATTGTACTATTCCGTGTAACCCGCGGGTGAACTGCATTAACAACATCGCATGACATCATCACGTGAGACACTCACATGTCCGTGTTTATAAAATGATGTAATTTACTTCAAGGAAACAACAGAGAATAATGTATTGATACAAAATATGAAAAAGATGTGCTGGTAAGTATCGCGCAAGTATTATCAGTGTTAGCCTCTCAAAATTCTGTGAATTTCATTGCCCGTACCTTGGGATGAGAACAGATAGGGATACGTTTTGTTGTAATAATATTTAACTTTTCGCTGAGCTTCAAAATTCCTAGATTGTTTAGGTTTCGAGCCTTAGAATATTCTCAGACTATTCTTAAATATCGACGATGTAAAATCAAAGGATTATATTCAATTACTGATGCCCTACTTCATCAAAAAGCAAGTTAAATGTGGAGCAGAATAACAAATATTATATGGATAATGAAGATGCTAATCTACAAACAGTACTATTTCTCAAATACACAACAATTTTAAGCCTTGATGAAACTTGATCCTTACAATATTCGTAAATAGTTCTTAAATTTCGGCTATATTGAGCATTAATATTCTTATAAACTATATTCCCTCTTCCAAGGCTTCCTTCAATAATCCTCACGGAGCAGAGCCGCGTTTACTACTGTTGGGGCCCTGGGAACAATGGTCATAGGGGCCCATTGAAATACACGTGTTTTTTATAAGAAAAAAGTTTATAAGAAAATGAGGCTCAAATCGTTAAATCTTAAGAAAATCGTAAGAAAATCACGAGGCTCAATTTCCATAATCAAGTGTTTTTCTAGGCAAAAAAGCGGTATTTCATCGTTATTGCATTCAAAATGTTAAAGATGAAATTCAAACTCAAATATACAATATTGTTAACGAAAGTGTATACCATTCTAGCCAGTTTATTTCAGTAAAAGTTAAGAAAAATCTAAGAAAATCTCAGGCTCAATTTCGGGAAATGTTAAGAAAATTGAGGCTCAGGCAAAATAATGATTTTCTTATAAAAAAAACGTGTATAGCAAAATCGATTGCATCACGTGTGCAAGTCAGTAGCGCTTGATAGCATTTTCAAACTTTAGCTCTGGGCTACCGGGGGGTCTGGGCATGAGCCTAGTGTGCCAATGGGTTAACCATTGAACTACAACACGCCACTGCCTTAGAGCATAACAGAGCTATAGGTACATGAAAATACTGGTATCAGGAATAGTGTAGTCAATGCAAAAATAGTCAAATACGAAACATTCACTACGTCCGCAAATAGAAGCTGCACAAATTGAATGAAAAAACCAGTTAATTACAGATAATCAAGTAATCAACTAAAATATTTTACACTTAGTTTCGATGAACGCCGACTTTGTTTTGCGCCAAGTCATGCAAACGGTGTGAAGTATTGATGGCTCTTTGCATAAATTAGTTCAAAAACTAAGGGTGCCCGGAAGAGATTAAAAAAATTCTTTTTATTCTGTACTTTTTGGCCATACTGCGCTTAAATGATTTCTAAGACCATCTCACAACCCCTACTAACTATTGTTGATAACACAACCTTAGCATCCACTAAATCTACTGCACCTATATATTTTTCTTTTAGAAACATCAGTTAATATTCAAATTCGCTAAATAAAATCATAAACCACGCTATGTCTAGGTAGTTTACAATTGGCTAATACTACCGATTATAGATGAAAAAAATGCAAGTCTAAAAGTATAAAAACAATAAAGGCAATAATAAAGGTCACAAGATATAAAATGTGATTAGGCAAATAACAGCTCTGGATTGTCCCAATCTTTTCCTCTTTTGCAGAACACCTAGTATGTCGTTCGAATTGCCATTATTGTTAGCGTCTTTATAATGTATTTGTCGTCAAAACCAGTTTCCTTATAAGAACAAAGTTTATAGGAATGCTAAGGCTCAGAATCGCTGAAATTTAAGAATACTTTAAGAATTATATGTGGGGAGCTTCAGCATGACAGACAAGCAAAATGTAGAATATGATGCGTGCTTTTGGGGGGGGGGCGTTCTGACCAATTGACAAACTATTGTTACTAAATTGTTACTAAAAAGAACAATGTCACAGAAACTACTATGGCCAAACCCTCTTCCTGTCTGGCTAACTTTTGACCAACTTTCTTGCAACTTTGAGGATATTAGGGGGCGCAACACTCCCACGCCCCCCATCAGCACATCCCTGGCAACCCTGGATGTGTGCATAATTACGTAATACCTATACTTTCTAAACACATACAAGGCTCGAGGTTCATCAAGGCTTGGAATTTTTGTATATTTGAGTTATAGTACTAACTAACTTTAAATACTTGTCAACTAACTTTTTCGCTATGGATACAATATTTATTATTCTATTTCTCCTTTGATTTGCTTTATGATTTTTTGTAATTTTCTATTGCTACTTTATCTTTGTAGCTAAGGAGAGTCTGAAATTTTTGCTGGCTCAGCCTTGGTCTTTGTGATATACTAGAAAGTTCAATCTGTTCCTGCACACACAATCCTTTCGATTTTTATAACATTAAGTATGAAATAAGTGCTCAGATTCCTACAGGACAATTTTGCCACCCCTGAGACACAGGTCTGGCTACGGGCAGGGATGTACCGATGGGGGGCGTCGCATCCCCCCAAATGTTTTCAAAATTGCAGGAAAGTTGGTCAAAAGTCAGCCATGCTGCAAGAGAGTTGGCCACAGTATTTTCTGTGACCTTTTTATTTTCAGTAACAATAGGTGGTCAATTAGTCAAAACGCCCCCCCCAAAGGAAGGTGTCTCGGCACATCACTGGCTACGGGCTTGCCTCTTATGTGCTATAACATATTTTACCTCAATGCATTCAGAATGACCTTCTCATCGGAAGTAGATGCCAACTCTGGAATCAGAGACAGGTGGGATATCTGCACCGCAGCCCATCCAGTTTGGAAGATGACAATAAATGGCACATAGTATATGAACAAGGACCAACGAGATGCGCCTTCACAGCCTATACATAAGTTGAAGATAAAGGGGAACGTGAATACAACTGCAATCGTACCACCTAGATGCCACAACTTTCTTTTGCCATACTTGGAAATGCTCGTGCTGTCCGATTCTATCCCAACTATTGGCGTTGCAAGTCCGTCCACAATTTGCCCAATAAGAAGCAGAATACCAGCCTCAGTAGCACTAAGTTCCACTACTTTATCAAAATAAACCAACAGGTGAGAGAACCACATGGCTGAGCAAAGATCATTTAAAACATGACCAACGCCATACGACAATCGGGAAAAGCCAGGCAGAAGTTTAGCGCTTCCTTTGGCTTGTCCAGTGTCCCATGGAGAAAGCGTTACTTTGCCATTATCGCATATTGCATCACATGGCTGAGAAGACTTGAGAACTGTAAAATGAATTGCCTCATTTGGCGTAGAATCTGTCGGGTGTTCGCTGTTGCCATTATTCTGCCCAAGAAAAGCCATCCTTAAAAAAACTGTACTATTAACCAAGGTAGAAATCTCCGACGACTGAAGGCATCAATGGTAGAATAGGCTAGTCTGTTGTTTGGGAACAGCGGGTTTACTATGAAAATGCGCGATTTGAACAATCAATAATAAGGAAAACAGCAGGATATATCTGCAGCGTCTTTGGTACCAGTAATGTTTACTCTGTCTACCCAGCTACTTTCAAACCACAACTGCTTGGCATCGCTATAGTGCAACGTTTCTGAAATAGTAGGTCGCGATGCAATGCTTGAGTGGGCACGTTTGACCTCCGGGAACAGGCATAAATATACAATTTCTATAGATAGTGGTCTTAGTTATAGCGGGTGGGGAGGGAGGTGAATGGAATATTTTCTTTCCATAGGGGGCCTTGCAAAAATTATTGAGAAGAAATCGTGTAGTGTGTGGTTCGTGTCATCACCTGGTACGTTATTCAAAGAATGAGAGGCCGATGTTTAGGAATCAGCCATTACCATTTTACCTGAGGGTGGAATCACTTCTGCAAACGGACTATGTTCTGTTTTTCGTGGCAATTTTTTCTAATGATTCTGTTGTTTAAACGATTTTATGGGCACGTATTCTGCTATCCTCCAATTGAACGTTAGGCAGATAATTTCTTTCAATGAATTTGGTACCGCAAAAACTTTTTCATGCGTGCTTTAACTACTTTTTAATGACTTTTGAAACCCCCTGTAATGTAGAAATGGCCTGCCCATTACAATACTAAATGCCAATTAATCAATTAAACATCTGCAATCCCAATCTACAATCATTGCCGCGCCTGGTGCCCTTTATCAGATATGCTAAAAAGTCCCTGGTAAAAGCCGCAATGAAGTCCATATAGAATTTATAGTTTTGAAGAAAAAGATTATTGGATACGCTAATGAGCTCCCCTAGAGGAATATTAGTGAATAAACTAAAAGCATCAAAACTTGCCACAAAGAAGGATTGATTGGAAAGAGAAGAAATTTCATTAGAAAACGAGAAGAGAGTCAGTGACAGTGTATTGGTTGCTAACATACGGTTGCAAAACAATGAACCAAGAATTTGGCTAAGTTGTAATCTAAGTACTAATGCCAGAAAGAATGGATCTGACTGGCCAATTTTCCTCATGTACCTTAGCCCAGCCATATATAATACAAAGTGTGCTACCTTGGGGGGTGATTTCTACAGGCTTAGGGGTCAGTCATTTATGATTTTGGGTACTGGGGCAGGGTAGAATTGAGGAGGGTATGAACTTTTCAAAGGGTAATTGGGGGCATTAAATCTTCAGAAAGATTTTCCAGCATTGTGGTATGAAATTTTGTACTTACTACCAAATGGAGTGTAAAATTTTGTTGACAAAAGTAGAAGGGGTGCAAAATTTTTGAGCAGTTTCTAAAGTCTTACCTGTCCTGGCACCCAGACTGGCCACTTAGGAGAGCTAAGCCACCTTATTAAAATCACTGTTCATTTGAGGGGGGCATGAGCCCCCCCCCCCAACATTCTTGCATTGACCTTGCAAAGTATTTTGAGTTGCATTGCTACAATTAATTCTACTCTGCTACATGTTATGATTGAACCAAATTACCATAATTGCAGATTTGAATATATGGGCATGACTGCAAGCATGCCAAACCCATTCTATGATGTTGCATATAGAGCCTCTTTGCTAAAATTTTTTTAGAAATTGCCATTGATGCTACCTAAAGGAAACACCTCCCTCACAATACAGTTCATCAGAGTTGCACTTGCCTTTAAGAAGATTATCTCAAAGAAAACAAGCTAATTTGCATTCCCTTCTTTAGCAAATATCAATAGCTTTAAAATTGAAAGGTTCACATTTACAAATGAAAGGTCTTCTAGGATAAAAAGAACCTCACTTACAAAATTATTATGGTTAAATATGGCAATACCATTGTCCTTATCCATCTTAATCAAGATAATATTCCTAAATCATGCAGAGTAAAATTCAATGGAAGAGACTCTGTTATGCTATACCCTAAGGCTAGTTAACAAACATCCATTTCCTCCAAATACATATTGGGACTAACTCATGAAAGAATGACTTATGGGCCATTACTTGAATAAATGCTTTCAATATTTCTTTCAAGTCATTCAATACAAATGAAGGCCCTTATTTGACTTTGCAAATGACTGCTAATGAAATACATATACAAACTAGTATGAATGACAAATAACCAGTTTAAGCAAAAGACCAAGAAGAACATCTGTGCTTACATAGGAAACAAAACTATGAGTCTCATCCTTTAAACTGTTCCTTCCTCCCTTATATAATGACCCCTGAGTTTTATATATTATAATGAACAATTTAACCCACAGAGAAACAGAGCATTACTCAAGAACCATAATGCACTACAAAGAACAATATCTTTATAAATGAACAATAGAATCATGGATGTAGGAACTGGGATGGGGGCATAGGGGGCATATGCACCCCACTTTTTCACAAATTTGTAGGTAAAGTTCCCCTTTTCAGCATACATTGTGTCTGTTTTTATGCATGAGTGTGCCCCTGAATGCATGTGCCCCCCACTTTTTGAATGCTTCCTATATCCCTGAATAGAATATTACTATTTCTATGGTTACCACATGTGGCAAAAGTAGCATTTATTCCAGTGGAAAAACATCAAAATACTTAAAACAGGAAAATTTTTGCAAAGCTGGGCCTATTGCAATCATGTGTACACTAACCCAGCTAAAGTGTCTGCAATGCACCCTAAATGATTGACAATACATAACTACTCTAGTGTTAATTCTTTACTAGCATACCCTTGAATCCATTTGTTTAATCTTAATTCTACAAAGTATTACCCTCAACTGCTTTCATCTTGCAAAAAACTGCTGTCACAGTTTAATAGTAGATTGAAGCATCTTATTGAGCAAAAATATAGTAAACATTCTCATCTAGTGTCATAGTTGCTTGAGACTGTGTCAACAGCTTTCAGTAGTTTGTACTTATTTTCTTTTAGCAGCATGTATTCATCGATTATTTTATCAAGTTTCATTTTTAGGTTTGCAAGCTCTACGGAATTCCTTATGGCGTTCTGAAAACAACTTTGCCCTTGCTTAAGGGAGGTAGGGACAAGAAAACCAAACCAATGCAAAGGATCTGGCCTAACATCTGAAGAAACCTTCACTTTATCTGCCACCAAGGCTTTCTTGCTGTCGGCTTCATTCTTCTCACTAATCTCCTTGTCAACTGGAGCGCTGTCTTTTCCAGAAACTAATCTCCTTCTCACAACGTTACCATCTTCTGTAGGTACATCTTGTAAGCGTTGGAACTTACTCTGTTTACTTGGAAGATGGCGAAGAAACTCAAAATACAAACCGCTATGGGCTTTCTCTTCATAGTCGTCTTGGATTGGCCTAACCTCAACTAATGGTTGGAATTCGTTATCAGGTACCTGAAGTTCACTAACTGCATTAACACCCATTGAGTACCTTGCTTTTGAAACGCTAAGGAATCCATCTTTCATGGATGTTGAAAATGATGTCATTAATATGCGATATTTACTCCATTCAACGAGAAACTCGTCTAGTAATTCATCAAGTTTCTCGCATGTAGCACTCAGTTCGTCCTCCATTATTTATTAAAATACCACCCTCTTTTTCAATACGAGGTAGAAGAAAACTTGTCGACAGATCGACAAGATGTGGAAAGAAAGTGTTGCGAGAAAACTCTCGCAACTTTCCAAAGTTTTTCTTCAGCAATAATAAATTATTCAGAATTTGCATCTTTTTCTTCCCACGACTTTTGAATTTTTTTAGATGCTTGCAGCTTTTATGTTCCATAATTTTTTAGGTTTTGCAACTTTTTAAAGCATGTTTTTTCTATGTACAGGAGAACTGACATTAAACCAATTACAACCCAAACAATCTACGTTACACCACTACAAGGACGATACCAGGGGGTGCAAATTATCATGACCCTGACCTTTAACGTACTCCTCTGGTCGAAAAACTAAATTAAAGCAATAAAGTATGTTTACTGAAACTGTTATATTCTAGTTTTCTGCATGCTGAATTCTCCTCAAAAGATACTGTAGAAGCTGTCCCCCAGTTGGAGTACTTTTTAGAAAACTTTGGCAAGCAATCTACAAAAACTCAAATTTTTTTGCCAATTTTTCCTTTACACTTCATGCTTACAACTTTGTTGGACACGATTACTCGCAACCTTCACTTCCCGCAACTTTTCTCGAAACTGTTTCCTCACAACATTTAATTCTCGCAACTTTTCATATTGAAGTTGCGAGAAAAATCTTGTAACTTACAACACTTTTTTCCGCAACACTTTCTCCCTTAGAAGCTAGAATTTTTCGCGCAAACGGGAAACAACAAACAGGCAATCACCTATGGCTCCAAAACTCCTATGCCTGTCAATCAATAGAACATATTTTCAGGGTTGTTGTTTTTGTTGTTTTTTATTTTATTTTAAGTGAGAGCTAGCTTGACTTACTTGACTCACTGCTGTATCGCTGGAGGAGCAAAGGCTCCTTCTGCCTCAGCCGCCTGCACCACCTTGTTTATGAGGTTGCGCCACTCTACACGATTCTGCGCTGTTGTTCTAAGCTTTTCTAGGTCTTGTTGGTTTCGGAGTGACAGTCGGCTGCAATATGTGTGGTCATGGTTTTCGTATTTCTGGAGCTTATCTAGATCTTTGGAAAGGGTGCTTGGTAGGGTGGTTCTTTCTTTTCCTCTGAAATTCTTGTCTGATTTGTTTCTATCGAAGTAGTGTTATTGTTTGGCTGGCTGGGATGTTCATGTTTCTCCTCAATATGTGGCCGAAAAGCTTCCATCTTGCTTTTAGGAATGTGATAGACAGTGGTATTTCTTTGCACGTTTCATATAGCTGGTTGGTAATGGTGGTTGGGTATTTTATGCCTAGGATCTTGCGCAGTTGTCTACGGTGGAATGAATTTAGTTGGTCTTCTTGATGCTTTGTTAGACCTCATGTGCCACAGTTGTATAATAGTATGGATTTTATAAGTTAACTAAAACATTATGGTAACTGTGAAGCACGAATAAATGTACATCAAATATTAACTCAGGTGATTCAATAATTGAGGGCATTAACTAGCTGCGTAGTTTCTGCATCAAAGTACAAGGAATGGCCTAATTGAATAAACGAGTAATAAAAAAATTAATGAGTTTAATAATTATAATGTGGATTTGAATGTTCAATAGTGTAATAGTGGCATAACAGGAAGGAAGCCAATTATGCCAAGGATATGTCGACAGGGGGGTGTAGGGGGCGTCGCGCCCCCAATAACTTTAAGTTTGCAAGAAAGTTGATCAAAAACCAGCCATGCTAGAAGAGATTTGGTAGTAGCATTTTCTGGGACCCTTTTTTAGTAACAATAGTTGGTCAATTGGTCAAAACGCCCCCCCCCAAGCAGAAGGTGTCTCGGCACATCACTGAGTTATGCTCTCTAGATTGCAATTCAAGTGTGGCACTAGATCTTCGCTTCTCAACCGTATGCCTATTTGCTATAGCAAAAACTATACAATTATAAGCATAAGCATTGCAAACGCTAAACTTATACTTTGTGGATTAAGTTATCCAAACACTATGTATTCACTGCTCGAAATTGCTGCTCCAAATATAAGTTAATAAACACAAAAGTGGGACGAAGCAAAGACATTAACAAAAACCATTATAAGAAAAACAAACTAAAGCTGCACACACACACACACGCACGCACACGCACACGCACACACATGTGACTATTAAAAGTTAGTAGTACAAATACATTTGTTAGAATCAAAAGACTTATTATTTTTAACAATATAGACTTTTTTCATAAGAGTACCTTACTTTTTCCGAGCCTCGACATTCTGATCTTCTGATCCTGATCTTGAACCTAAAATTATTCTTAAATACCAAAAGTGTAGCTTTCCTTAAATACTTAAGGAATACCTATCTTCCAATCTATTTTTATGTTTTACTGCATCATAAAACCAAACAAGAGTTTATATTTTGTATCGATAATGCAAAAGTACATGTACAAAAGTACAAAAAACTTCGGATGTATTGATGAAGCCTGAGCCTCGAATTATGTGGATTAAAGATTTACATGACTTTTTATGACACAAAGGTTTGGCACCAATTATCTATATGGGAAAAATAGCTAATGCAATCTTTGAGTCATATAAAACACCACAATGCTTGTGAGCAAGCGCTAATCTACTAGAGTTCTTCTACAATTTCAAAGTTACTAATATTTTCATGTGGCAAAATAGCTGAGAAAGGCAGAAGAAGAAGAAAGTCTGCAAACTGGCAACTTGAAACTTTTTCTTAAATTCCAAACAGGGTTTATTTATAATTTTGAGTAATGAAAACTACTACAGGGACTGTAGCCTTGTCTCAAGGGATAATATACTTAAACTTTAAGAGTGAAATATTGTAAAATACTACCAATACGAAATGAAATAGTAAACAAATACGTAGTCTAATCGAATGAAAACATTGACTTCTGCCTAACAACTTATATCATCAACTATTTGCTAAAGGATGTTGCATTAAGTCTGAATCACTACGTCTTTGTGAAAACTGAGTACATGTTTTTCCCTATGACTTCAGCCTGAATTTTTCTTACTATTTCGTCAATTCCAGCCTTAAATGTTTCTTAATTCTAAATACTGCCAATGACAATAACAACCCTGATTAGGCAATTGTGACGCAAGAAACGGGTGCTCAGGTTTTGTGAGGCATGCAATAGATGTTCGTTCTATTTTCTTGCTAGTTTGATCAAAAACTTATTAGTAAAAGCACTTTTTGCAAGATATTATTTGAAACTCAGCCTGCCTGGGTTTCTTAAATATTTCTTAAGTTTTGCCTAATTTCAGCCTCATGTTTCTTATAGACATGTTTCTTATAAAAAAATGTACATGCACGATTTACTCAGCATTGGCATGCTTGAAAAGGGAACTAGATTCCAGGGTTTAAACAAACATGCGAGGATTCCGTCACTAACTATTGCTTCCCATCCATCAATATTTATTTGGAAAGTAGCATCAGAAAGATGTGATAAACAATAGAAATAAGTAATAAAATTTCTGTCTTTGAGTATTATTCCTGATAATAGCACGTTTACCACTTTAATCAACAAGTCTCGTTGTCTCTTACAGGAAACTGTTTGAACCAAAATATGTGCTAATACAGAAATGCGAGACACACAACCATAGGTACAAAGATAATAAGAGCTATATAGGCAACAAAGAGAACTTTGTCAAGCCTTTGCGTGATCAATTTCCATTTGTGCTGGTTTATCTCTAATTCTTCAACTGACGGCATGGACCTAGTTGAAAATACAGAGCCTTTCTTCGAAAGGCGTGGTCTTCTAGGTATGTTATGCTCCAATGTTGTCATAACCAGGCCATCTTCCTGCAGTTGGTTCTCTCTTATTGTGTCAATAGTCTTGATTTCCTTCTTTCTTCCAAACAGCAGTTTCCACAGCCACACAGGAGGTTTTGTTGTCTTCAAACACAAGTGGGTGGTTATGATGCCAAATATCATTGCAATGACAAGCAGGAAGAATAATACAATGTATAATGCTCCAATCAATGGGGTCTTATCGGACTTCTCCGGTAGCTTGTCTGATATGACCAACAGGTAAACACTCAATGCCAGTACAACTGTAACACCAAATCCAGTTCTTTCACCACTATCTGCTGGCAAGTAGAACATAAAGGGTGCGAGGATCACTAGGCCCAGGCATGGTAAGACGAGATACAAGAGGTAGAATTGATATAATCTGGTCATGTCAAGCGTGTACTCAATGACAGCGAAAGCTTCTGGACTAAAGTCAAATTTACTCTCGGCTCTTTTCGAGGAAACTTTCGTGAGATTCCAGTCACCACTAGTAACATGATAAATGCCTCGAATAGCTTTTGCATCTTTCGGTTGTTTTCGAAACTTCAGATCCAGTCTACTTTTAGTGTATGACTGTGAACCAAATGTAAGGGTACAGGTCTGCGAATCGAAAGGAAACACTGCGATGTTTATACTGCAGGACGCTCTTAAAGTTACTGGTGCTGCCCAAGATGCTTGACCTCTATGATCAACTTGAACTTTAGATTTATAAACATCAGAGGGGCTTTTGCTCTCCTCCAGTGCAGTGTTGTACAACATGATATCAGGAACCCATACGCTGCTAGCGGGAATGTTTAAATAGTTTGTGTTGTTCCACTCAGAAATATTCCAGGCTAGTTGAGGGTCGTACCAACGAAGTAGAATCAAAGCATTTAACACGAGGATTTGTTCTCGAATATCCAATTTTACAATTTTGTTTACCATTAACTCAAACTGTACAGAAACAGGCCGGTGGGTCGAAGTAGCTGGCCTTGTAGATGTGCTGTAATTTGTTAGCAATGTTGTTAAAAGGTTTTGCTCATAGAATGAAATTTTCCCCAGCATTGCATCCTGTTTTGGCTGTGGTTGCGGTGTAGGCGTTGGTGTAGCAGAATCGACGACTGGAGGCAAGACTGCTAAAGCGAAGAGTAAAACCAGGCATGGTTTGGGAGCCACAATAAGTTGTGATCTCATTTCTTTGAGAGCAACTGAAAGTTATGTCACGAAGGCCGCCGATTTATGTACAAACAAACTCTAAAATGTCACCAAGCGATGTTGATTTGTTGTGTGTACGTATTTAGTACAAATAAAGCAGCCAGCAAGTAGTAGGTTCAGATGTTGAAAGGACGCAATCAAGATCTTTAAAGCGTGAGATGGAATGTTGCCCTTAAAGAGAAGCTGTCTTTTGTTTCTTACGACAAACAGAACTGATAAAACGAGATGACTTTACCTCTATTGAAATGGTGATTCAATGACACTGAACGATCAATTGAACTCTTTTATAAAAGTCAGTTGTAGGAGTGAGGGCGGCAATAAATTATGTTGAGTGTGCTGACGTAGATGGACACAAATGACCCATAGCAACGAGTTTCTTGTGTACCGTAAACTGCCACAATAAACTCGCTTCCTCGGCTACGTAATTGACTGAGGATAGCTACGTAAAAGCTCCTTTCAGATGAATTGAAACAGCATCAGACAAATCCTTAAATCTGGTCAATTCTTTGGGTGTATAATTACCAAAACAACACTCATGAACAAATCTTCCATGTTATACATGTTAAACAAGGATGGCCGCAAGAGAGAAAAGATCATATTCTCCCGACAACAGTTGGCAAAGCTCTGAAGGAATGTATTTCCTATGGTTTAAATGCATTACAAAATGACGAACAAAAGATGGCTGAAAGTATTATGACGTGTACATAGTGCAGTTTTTTCCAGGGGGGATAATATTGCATTTCCCTTTCATATATATGAAATTGTATTCATTTCCTCTCTCTTCATGCTAGCAAATTTCTTCCAAAAAGTCTCATTTCGGCCAACAAAATACAAGTGTTGTAGCGCGTCCCTGACTGGCTCTCAAATATGCAAATTACAGATAAGATATAATATACTTATTAGCAACGAAATAATGACAAAATTACTAGACAAAATCCATATTGGTAAACCGTCAGCAATCAAAGCTTTTCACTCCAATAGCCCAAATGTATAGAAATGTTGAAAAGTGACTATGTGCATGGGTGATAGATAAAACCTTCAAAGTTTTTAGCGTCACAAATTTATTTTTTAGAGGAAACCACGTAAGACAGGCTGTACTTTTCAAATCTGGATCTGCAAATTAAGTAGAAGTGATAGGAGAAAGGTTAAGAGTACACTTTGGGCTTACTTCATCATGCATCCTATGGTAGACCATATAGAAAAGTACAGCAGTGAGAAACTATTTGATGAAAATGACATGACATATTTAAACGCTACAGGACAATGAATTACATGGTTGATTAGAGGAGGCTTTGGTTGCTATAGAAGGATTTCAGAAAGCGAGTAACTTATTTTTAAATTGCTAGAAAATTGGAAAGTTTTCAAAATTCGCGATGTTTTTGTTGCATGCGGACAAATACTCCCATTTTGCCCCGCAGAGTGACCTGCTATGAAGCACTATGTACTGTATGTCAGGGTATTTCTCTGGTATTGTCGTTGATTTCGAAAAGTGGCTCATTTTCTATGTAAGAACCTTCATCGTTTTAACATAGGCAGTTAGAACAAGTAGCAACTCCTTCTTTAGTCTTCTGGTTTGGCTTCCCAGCTCGTTCTTACTCAGGACTAATTTATTCCGCATTTTGCTATGTACTAAATTCCAGTAGTCGATCCTGGTACTCTATTTCTGTATTGCAAGTATTGATAATCTGAAAGAATATGTCAGATGGGTGAAGGACAGATGGCGTGGAGACGACTGTTTCCCCCGTTGCATAAAATTTAGCTTTCAACCAGACATTATCTCCATGCTGGTGGTTGTGAAGAGGAATATACTTATTGCATCACTGCATCTTATCTTTGCTCAGCTGCAGTTTGTAATAACAACAGCAAAGACATCCTGAAGGGTGAAATTGCGTTCATCTTCATAATTAGCTGAGGCTGATATGATAATAGCAAACATTTATTAACTATGAATGAATAGAGCATGAGTATGGAGACGACATACAGTTTGTAGCTTTGCTGGGACTTTAATGCAGGGAAAATACAAAGTAGAAAAGTACTATATCCAATTCTTTGGTTTGATGTAGTGATAGGGATTGTAGCATATTTTCTATATCTCACATGCTCTGCTTAGCAAACATGTTTCCATAGGGATGTTAAGCGGATGAGTGCCTTTTGCAGATTTTTAATCCCTCACAGAACCTATAGATTAACTCTCACCATTGATATTCTAACTTTGCTCAACTCACAACAATGTATCGCACACGAAGAATACGCCATAAATGATTGTTCTAGATATATGGTTGTTCATAAGCATAGTTCTCATGCTTGAATATTTGTAGAGGACAAAGCATAGAATACTTTTCATAGAACTCTCCTTTATTTTTCTCAAATTGAAGGCAGTATCGGTAGGTATAAATTCCGTGTGAGCATCGGAGCTGCCAATTAGGGAAGAGGTGCTTCTGAAAGGTCTAGCCGAGAATTTGGCCTGTTGATGGCAGCGATGTAGTGTGACTTCTTGAACTGGGCACTCTATCATGAGTATGCTTGGGTGTGGCTGGGTGGTTGCAAATGCTTCTTGTGATATAGTGCCCAAGTTGAACTTGAAGTACTTAAAGGGTATGGAAAAGTATGCAAAATCATGGAGAGGGTGTCTTTGCTTGACTCTGTATCGACTCCAATCAGCAATGCTGAGCAAAGGGCAATTGTTGTGAATACGTATCTGTGAATACATAGAATCTGTGAGTATATGTAGAAGGCATATGGTAATTTTGCTCGATTGCAGGCAGTGTATTGTTTGTGCATGGTAATAAACATCCCTGGCAGATAATTGGCTTAGAGCTTCTCTGACCTAACGATAGGCCTTAACAATATTGAAAGCCTTGGCTTCGTAAACAAGTAAGAAACGCCAAAACTAGTCGTGAAATGAGCTATTTCTTGAACTACTTGAAAGCATTTCTACAGTCACTAGCCAAAATGTAAGGAATATTGTTATAGGTAATAGTGTAGCTGAAAAAAGTTAAGAGTACAGCAACAATAGAACCAAGCCACTCAAGAAAAGCTTTTGACTTCATCAGAGGGAAAAATGCATTTAGGAGGTTTGAACGAGACGTTAGTGGAGTGGATTCAAGACAGTCGAGGAGGCCTGGCGCATGCTCTGCAAATGTGGTGTAAAACGTGCTATATGATTGATTTACATGAAGGTCCTGTTGGCGAATAAACCAAAGAGGCATATTGATCATTCATAGAAAAAATTCAATTGTATTATCCATATAACATGCCATGCCAGTAAGATGAAGCCTCTCCAAGGTTCATCTACTAGTGCAACATTGAAATCCTGCCTATAACATCTTTGATATGCTGGTGATACACACCAGTTTTGGTAGTAGCATCGTTGACCCCTCCCCCCAGAAACGAGGGATGTCTTTATTAGGTGAGCATCAACTGTTAAGCCTCTGCACACAATGGTTAGCAACTAGCATTTTAGGAAAGGAGCATCATACTCACAGAAGTTACAAAATAAGGAAAAGGTACAGAGCATCTACAATAAGCCGTTGCCAGAGCATCTACAATGAGCCAGATTCGAACGGCGTTGACTGAAAGCACATCACGACATTTAAAGTAGTCAAGGCAACGTAACAATTGGTATACGTATCACACTGGGTTTGGCCAAAATATCGCTGCAAAAGCAAACATATTTCTATGAAAGGAGTGAAAAAGATCTGCTCCATAAATCCTGTGACATATTGTCCCGCACAGCTCCATAGGGGACAGGGACCGACTTTTCAATTGGGGTTCTTTTCAGTTGAGAGGGTGCTATCTTCATTCACATTGAAATATGATATCACAAGAGCAAATGTAAACATATTCTTCAATTGTTTAATGCAATGTTTCTGCATTTGATCCTTTTTGAAATAGACATCCTGCATTGTTGAATCATGTGTCCTATCCGAGCTAAGAAGCAAGCAAAACATTTGACTAACCTAGAACAGTATTTCACCATACCAAGAGAAGCTCTGTGCTTGCTCTCAGGGGCTGAAACTCATCTAGGATCTAGGGTTCATCATTTTTCCGATAAGATTTTGCCAAAGAAAGTCAATGAGTAGCCTAAGAGCTGGGATATACTTGGATTTGAAGTAGGGGTTTTTGCTGAAAATGTAGAGATGCTATCTTTCACAGCATGTTGCACTTTGCCTTGGTGTTACCAAATCCACGTTTTCTAAAATAAAAGCAAAATTTATGCCTTCAGTCTAGACGTTTTTTAATACGTTGTTAAATTTGTCCTCAAATTTTCTTAACTGTTTCTTAAATTCTTGAACCTTCCAGTAAGAAATACAATTTTTAGGCTCTGTGAAGTATGCATTGGATGCTGTTTCCATTTTGTTTCTTTTTTCATAAAACGTTTTCTTGTAAAAGCAGTACCTTAAGCTAAAATTTTATGCTCAACCTACATCTGTTTTCTATATGTTAATTAATTTTGGCTAATTCACAACAAAGCCATCAGGGAAATGCCTAACTTCCTAAACTCTTCAGAGCCACTTCTGCAAAGTAGGCTGTACAGCTTTTCTTATATCAGCTAGAGTGTCAGCAAATGATAAATTTCATTTTGCTCCAGTTAGATAAGCTCACATCATCCGACGCTAGCAATTATACTCTAGATAGCTACCTTGGCGGCTCTCATACTGACACGGATGTACACAGGGTTTTGGAACTGCAACAATGGAACTAATCTACTTTGCATGTTAGTGTGCTGAAACTTCCTTAATAAAAGCCATTTTCCACTTATCGAAATGGCTAGTGGAGTGCAAAATCTTTCGATGTCAAACATACCAAATTCACCTCTCATGAAAAAACCAAGGCAACAGTTATGCTCAACTCTTAAAAGTTTCATATCATGCAGAACATCTACAAGGGTTTCAGTTGTTTCTTGAATTGAACATCAGAACAGTAAACCTCCTACCTAGTACCTACCTCAATGGCTTAAGGTGTGTACTTAGTTTGTCGTTGGCTGCTACGCATTCGTCGCAATTGTCTGGGATGTGGACAAAGCTTTTCGTTTAGCTTTCGTCACAGGAAGAAAAATGGGTGGCTTGTAAGAGCTAGGTAATTGCAAGAGCATTTACGAAAGCTGCTACAAAGACAACATACCACACAAAACAATAAAATCACCAAATATACAAGAATAATAATACTGCTCTTTCCACCTCCAAATCACAACAAACAATGCTGCTAACGTAATCAAGCAAAGTCTCTAACCCCAGATCTCGACTCAGGCCCCAGTAAAATATCGAGGCTGCGGCTCATTGAAAAGGTGTGTAAAAGTAATAACGTAACAAAGGTTGAAGGCACATTGGACAAGCTACATAACTCATTACTGGAATAATCTCGAATTTGGTTAGGCATGTCTGCCATCTAGCAGTGGCAATTCCTAAGGCATCTACATTGTGGCTAACTATAGGCCTTAGCTGGGCCTTCAAGGAGTTGCCATATTTCCTACAGAAGAGGTCGCCACAATGACGTATCTCTTTGGCAGAACACAAGGCAACAATAAAGCACTATCACAGCACAGGATTTTATATTCTATAAAACAACACGTGCGTATACAATAAAGCATTGAATCCTGGGCTATGATTTATCAAATGTTATCGTGGCATAAATCTGTTTAATCAAACAAGACTTAAAGCTGAAAATAGCAAAATAGTTACTTAACGAGTAAAAGGACATTGAATAAATTCAATAAAATAAAATCGAATGACTTCATGATATTCATAATCAAAAAGCGGACTTGATAGTGTAATAAAAGAAGAATGACAAAAAATAAGGCATCAAACAGCCAACGTAATTTCAATTGTCAAGCCTGATATCATCTTGTGTGCATCTAACATCTTTAGAATGGGTTTTTATTTAGGTACTAAAGGCCTCATTCTGTCCCACTGATCAGTGATCTACCCCTGCAACGACACACTGCTACGAACATTGAAACGATATAGGGGTCATTCGCCCGCTACGTAACGCCAATTTTGCCATCTTTCAGACCCTCCCCATCTTCTGTAACGCACCGTAATACAAGATTCGACTTTCCTCCTACTCCTACGTAACAAAATTACTCCCCCCTCCCTGCTTATGTTGTTCCTTCCATTGTCAATCATATGAACGAATGAAATCCACTTTCAGCCTGCTGTCGGATGAAATTGCGGTAGATTAGGTGCACGGAGCCCAAAATAAAGCTATTGCTTTCGGCTATGTGTAGACTTCTCCAGGGCTATGTGTAAACTTCTCCAGCCACAAGATCCACTAGTTCTCACAAAGTTCCCTTAATTTTACGAATGGTGAATGAAAGATGAGGCATTTTAGAGTAAGAAGCATGCATGTGTTTGTATAAAAGCTCTCGTGAATGTGTTTGCCAGAGGGAGCAATTTACTTGAAATGAAAGAAAGCGTTGGTTTGTTGCTGAAAATGGCTAACACGAAAACTGTGTTATGTGACGGAACTATGTAAATCCCTTACCTCCTCTGTTTTGCCGTAACGCTTGGTGACAAATTAGGGAGCCCTCTACCCCCTAAGGGCATTAAGCAAAAGGTGAATGATTTCTTTCAATTTTCATTTTTATTTCATTTTCATTTCATTCAGTTTTAGGAAGATGGCCCTTCAGCAAAAGCTGTTTTCCAAGGGGCCCTCCATTTACGTTATAGTTTAATAAATAAAAGCAAAACAAACAAATACTGCAATTAAAAGTACAAAAGAAATTTCTTAAATAACAGAATAAAATCAAATATAAAATCGAGGAACTGAGAATCACCCTAGCAATCTATGCACTAATGCTGCCTCTTGCCATAAATCAAACAGAGATCATTAACTTAATTAAGATAGGTTGGAATCGAGCACATTTCAGCATGGGCAGCTACTGCCCGACCGAAAAATTCCTTGCTATAAACGTTTCGCATTTTCAGTGCTTGAAATTTTTAGGGCCTTAGATTGGAAGCTGTATAGAAAGCTTTGAACCATGAACATTAACAAAAAAATATGTATTAAGACAAAGCACAAATGACAAGGTCTCGACGAGGCAATCGCGTTCAAAAGCAATCGCGTTCGAAAGCAATCGCGTTCGAAAGCAATCGCGTTCGAAAGCAATCGCGCTCGAAAGCAATCGCGTTCACTACTTGTCTGGCCTGGTCTCAGTGAAAAATGTGCTACAGCTACTTACCCAGCTTTGAGAGTAAGGTTTTGCATAACAAAACAGCGAAATAAAAAGCAAATAAACCCTATTTTGTCACAGTGAAAACTGCATGGTAATGATAATGTGGTCTTTCTTTATTTTTACTTTGCAGCACCATGTTCATGCCTGTTCCTAAGCCTCACTTCATTGGGAATTACATATCTGGCATTAATAGGCCAAACGGTCATATGACTTTCTAAATTTTTGTTTGGGGCATCTTGAAAGAGCTGGAAAGAGATGGGGGTGTTTATTGGAATAAATACAGCAAATTACTTAGAATTTGCATCAAAAAATTAGTTTTAAGGATACCACAAAATAGAGTATTCAACAGGCTTCATTATTTCATGTAGCGAATCGGTCGAATGAACCTCTGTACTATTACAAGAACGACAGGCAGACCACAACTGGTACAAAGATAACGAGGACACTGTAGGAAACAAACAGAATTATGTCGAGTTTTTGCGTGATCAGTTTCCATTCCTGCTGGTTTACCTCCACTTCATTAATTGCTGCAATAGCCCCAGCCGAAATGGCAGAAGGTTTCTTCGAAATGCGTGATCTTACATGTGCGTTATTCTCAAATGTTGTCATCACCAGGCCATCTTCCTGCAGTTGCTTCTCTCTTATTGTGTCAATCGTCTTGACTTCCCTCTTTCTTCCAAACAGCAGTTTCCACAGCCACACAGGAGGTTTTGTTGTCTTCAAACATAAGTGCGTGGTTATGATGCCAAATATCATTGCAACGACAAGAAGGAAGAATAATACAATGTATAATGCTCCAATCAATGGGGTCTTATCGGACTTCTCCGGTAGCTTGTCTGATATGACCAACAGGTAAACACTCAATGCCAGTACAACTGTTACACCAAATCCAGTTCTTTCACCACTATCTGCTGGCAAGTAGAACATAAAGGGTGCGAGAATCACTAGGCCCAGGCATGGTAAGACGAGATAAAGGAGGTAATACTGATATAACCTGGTCAGGTCTAATGTATACTCAATAACAGCAAAAGGCTCTGGACTAAAATCATATTTATTCTCGGTTCGTCGAGAGGAAACTTTTGTAATATTCCAGTCACCATTATCGACATGATAATTACCCCTAATGGCGCGTGTATTGTTTGGTTGTCTTCGAAACGTAAGGTCCAATCTGCTTCTAGTGTATGACTGCGAACCAAATGTTAGGGTACAGGATTGTGAGTCAAAAGGAAACCATTTGATGTCAATACTGCAGGATGCTTTCAGGGTTACAGCTGATGCCAAAGAAGCTTGACCTCTATAATCAACTTGAACTTTAGTTTTATAAACATCAGAGGGGCTTTTGCTGTCATCCAGTGCTGTGTTATACAGCATGATATCAGGAACCCATATACTGCTATAGGGTATATTTAAATAGTTAGTGTTGTTCCACTCAAAAACATTCCAGGCAAGTTGAGGGTCGTACCAGCGAAGTAGAATCAATGCATTTATTTCGATGAATTGCTCTCGAATATCAAACCTCACAATTTTATTAACCATCAGCTCAAACATAACGGCAACAGCTTTGTGAGTTGAAGTGGCTGGTCTTGTGGAAGTACTGTAATTTGCTAGCAACGTTGACAAGAGAGTTTGTTCATAAAATGAAATTTTCCCCATCATCGCATTTTGTTGTGTAGTTGCTGAATCGACGACCGGTTGCAACACTAATAACAGAAACACAAAAATAAGTCCTGGCCCACGAGCTTTTGCTATGTGTGATTGCATTTCTTTGGTACTGATTGGAAAATGCAATTTACCACAAACCAGGCACGAACACGTCCGTAAGCGATTTTGATTTCTCGCACGTATTACATTAAATATAATAGCCAAAACGAAGTACTCTTAGCTGTCTGGGCGATACTACCGAGATATGAAAAGCGTGAGAAGGTTATGGTCTTCTCAAAAGTAAAGCATTCTTTGCCTCTTACGGCAAGCAGCCCTGATAAATATGAGCTGCCTTTACATCTATTGAATTAATGATTCAATGCGCCATGGGTGAAGATTTGACTCCATTATATAATTCAGTTGTAGAAACGAGAATGAGATAATTAACTACATCAACTACTATAGTTTTCGGACAGTAGCAATTCGGACGTAGAATATTTTGGACATTGTTTTGGGGGGATTAGGATATTATGACTACTGTATTTCATTGTATTTCTTTGGGGAATCATTAACAAAACAACATATACTAGGTAATAATTCATTTCAACTAACAAATGACCTACAGTGCTCCACTTTTTACTTAGGGATAGTTGTAATGGCGATGAGGTCATGGAAGCAGCTATCCCCAGTTTCACAGGTCTACAGCGATCGATTTGCTGTATTTCCTCGAAAATAGGCCGACCTTTGAAAATAAGCCGATTCGAAAATAGGCTGAGATATCTTAGTAGACACCACAAAAATAGGCCGACCTCGAAAATAAGCCGAGGCGCAGTGAAGCCATTGCAACGCACATGATTCGATTTGTATTGGCTTTGATTGCTTCTTGTGATACATTTTTGTGAAAATTATTGTTTGTAGAAATGGCTCCTACGAGAAAGTCGTTCTCTACGAAATTTGAAGCAGAAGTATTGAAGTATATCACGGAGAAAGGCTGTTCAATCAGTGCAGCCGCAAGAAATTTCGGAATCGACGAAAAAAAACATTAGAAGCCCAGATGAAATAGATTACGAACAATAAAAAAGAAAAGAGGTGTCGCAAGACAGCGCCTGCTTTGACATTGAAGATGTTGTATGGGAGGAAAACCGTAACGAAATTGTAATTGACAACTTGTTAGATAGTTCAGAAGAGGACATTGGCATTGTGCTACAAAACTGACAATTTCTGTTTGTGGAATATTTTACGAAAATTTTAAAAACTTAGTGTTATCATTCTTATCGTGTTTTTTCACGTCTTTTTTCCGAAAACACCTCGAAAATAAGCCCATTCAAAAATAGGTCGAAAAGGTTCATTTCAGAAAAAATAAGCCGCGGTTTATTTTCGAGGAAATACGGTACTAGCTGTTCGTACGCAAACTACAAACAAAGCGTCCCTTTCTACGATTTAGTTTTCGTGATTCTACAATACTTACATCGGGATTTTCTATAGAGCAAATCAGGTATGCATAACCATGGAAACATATAAAGAAAAACATGAAACTGCTGTTCTAAGCATAGAGTTATATGGTTCTAAGCTACCTACGCATGGGTCCAAAATAATCAATTACATCATCCGTAAGACGCTGCAAGGTAAGCAAGTATTCCTTAAAAACAATCATGAAATTCTTACCACTCTATTCCATATAGAAATCTGCTCTTCAGAGTTTCTAACTCAAAACTGTCCATGACTCTCCTTCCTCTATTTCTCTTCCTTGAAAGCTCTCTGATATTTCTCACTATTGTAGAAATAAATATCACTGTTGCTAGTAACCCTAAATCTGGCGCGAACCGAGCTACGATTGTGAAAGCCAGGCTTTAGATACAATAATGGCATGCACACAGCTCCAATGAAGTATCATATAGGTAAAAATTACGGCATAAATTGCAGGAAGGACCATCACATTTCCAGCAGTACAGAGCCCATCTAAAAGTGTGATGTGTGAAATAGAGACTGTCACTCAAACATCGTCTCTTCAGTCAAAGCAGGAGGTGCTGTTCCAGTAGAACAAACAGCTAAAACCAGCCTAGCATTAATTTTTTCAATGGTCAACACACGCTGACGGTGGCGTACGTACAAGTTACGGCAAACAGTTCGCCGTATCACTTTTGATCGTGTTAGCAAACGGATCAAACGTGATCCAGACTACATACAGTTGGCTTTTTAAGGTCTCGTTTACATTGCTATGGATCACTTTTTGATCCGTATCAAACGTGATCCGTAGCAGTTCAAACGGGGCCTCGGTGCACTGTACTGGTCTCGAATCAGTACTACTAAATGTGCTATTTGCACTACAATTAACTTGCGCTCTCTGAACTAATCATTCAGCTCGTAAGTTCTATGGTTTTCCTTTAAGTCTTTTGCCTGCCTGGCTGGCTAGTTAATTGCGACACAATTCTGTCAGCTCTTATCACTTCTCTCAAGAAGTGGCAGTTGATTGGAAGTTCACAGGGTGGTACCTTAGTGCGGCGTGCTGCAGTATTGCAGAAAAATTGGTTCAGCTCCTGGTACTATAATTCGCCATAATATCTAGCTGTTTGCAATGACTCCTGTGTGTTTGAGCAGCCTCTCTACTTTGGAGCAACTCCGTAGCCACAGTGACGTGCCTAGTTCGTCCTTAATGATTATTCTTAATTTTTCAAAGAATTAATAGTATGTGACCGTTCAAAACTTTGCATTTCTAGTATGCTTGAGCACTTCTGTTCTTAATATGCTTCCTTCTATGATCGCGTGCTTCTGTTATGATTGTGCACTTCAGCGTACGATTGTACACTTCTGCTTTTGAACAGGTTATGACCTGTGATTAATGTAAAATTTAACAGAAAAAGAAAAAAGTGAAAATGCTTATAATATCTGTTCGCTCATGTAATCCTTAAATTCTTTGCTGTTAAAGGGTGGTCCATTATCAGTTTTGACTCTAGATGGTAGACCATGAGTTGCAAATATACGATTGAGGTGATTAATTGTAGTGAATGCAGATGTTGATTTAACGATTGCAATTTCTGGATATCTGGTATACGCATCTATAACGACTAATATGTACTCACCAGTAGGAAATGGT
>WIPJ01067469.1:61030-85232 GCA_018155075.1 Cassiopea andromeda
ATCGACATTCTTTTGCGGCAAGAAATAAGCGTCGAGCTTTGCAATAGTAGTAGCATAATCTTGTGCTTCACCTTCAGCAACTGGTAGTGTATCGTACAGCTGTTGAGTTTCGGCACCCGCTTGATAAAGTAAAAGAGCTCGCTTTTGTGCATCATTTGTTACGTTGACGGCAAGTATGTATATCTCAAAACGGCGCTTCCATTGATTCCAACGCTGGCCTAACGAGGACGGATCTGACACAGGGTCAAATTGTGGAAGAGGAGAAACATTGATTCTACCTGCAGTTGCCATTTTGAGAGCGGTTCAACGAACGAAATACTAACGAAACGATATGATGCAGAGATACCTCGTCGCCATTATAATATCTGATCAAAACCATTAATCATCCCGACAACCAACTACACGTGCTCTAAAACTATACTCATAATGTATGATAATTTATGATGACTAAATATGGAATCAAAAACATTATAATGCTCAAGCCCCAAACAATACCGATACCTTTATATTCACTTTGGGGGCTATTCTCCTAAACCCTCCTCGCAGCACCTGTTCTAGCCGCCCAAAAGGGCGACGCTAATACCCGGTTTGTCAACTCTCACTATCAAGTGTAAGCACCCGCGTCGGAAGTTTTGGAAAACTGACCCTTTTACTGAATTTTAACTTCTATTTTACCACCTTCTTCTCTGAACCAAGGAAAAGCTATATCCTTTTTGCAAAATCAAGGAAAAAAATTTAGCCCACCAGTTAAATTTGCAAGCCATCAAAGAAACCGTACCAATTGCAGCCATTTGCAGCGTTCCCTTTATGTTCCAAAACAGTCGAAATTTTTATTGAAGATAGAAGAGATGTTAGTGAGTTTGGTGTGTGGAACTGAAGTGAATGTTTTCATTCATTTAGAAGCCTAATCATTTATGTCAAATTAGTTTGAGTTGAAAATCTTTACTCACAATATCGCAGTTTCTGTTACCAGAAAAAAAGAATGTCATGTTTATATCTCAAGGGTCAACAACTCATAGAAACGTTTATATTTCAATTTTTCCTTTCTTTCTTTTCACATCATAACGGTAGCCAATCACATTGTTGATCTCCATACATACATGAGTAAACTTACATGACTATCTGTATTGAATTATGTTCTTACTTTTGTTGGCAATAATTTTATTCTTAATTTTATGTTCAAAAATTGGTATTACATTTAGCCATGTAAAATTCTCATATTTATAGTAGTGTGGTGTATTCTCCATATATTGTTAGGGGTAATTTATGTGGGTTAATATTTTCAACTACATGATTTTTTGCAAAGAAGAGCTGTATTCACCTCACAAGGATTTCGAAAGAACAAAAGCATAGAATTTGCCACTGCAAAATATATAAGAATTTCTAACTTGAGACACCTTCCGGCTGAAGGGCCACTCTCCATATTTGAAATAAAATGAAAAATGAAGAATTCAGCGTCAAACTAAACCTTTCGCTGGGACCAATAGGCTCACGCATATTGGTTGATTGTCTTGTTACAAACGACCCAAAAAGTCGCACCAACTTCTCAAACGCTGAAGGTACCATTCTAAAAGATTTGACATGTAGTCAGATAGCTTGATATCTTGCACCAGCAGATGGAACTCACTTTAGCAAGCGCTCTTGATATATTTTCTGTACAAAGAAAGGTCCTCTATACTTCATTTTTCACCTCTGCAATCATCTCCGCAGCAAAGTAGCGCAGTCCTTTTTAAAAGCAGCCTTCGTTTCCTTACAGCCATTTTCAATCCTACAACATTTGGCGAGACTGAATATCGAGCGAAAAATTCTGCTTGTTATGGAAAGTACAAAAGACTATGAGCTGTAACTCTCTTTCCCGCATTCACGCGACAGCTTTTCGCTAAATGAAAAGTAGGCATTAGGTAGACCACAAAAGAAGAACAGAGCTCCAATACAGCACAGCATTTCAAGATCAATAAAACGGCACATGGGTAAACATTACAATATTGAGTCCTGGGCTCTAATTTACCAAACGTTATTGTTGTTATTTTACTCGTAATTAAACATGACTTAATAACTGAAAACAGCAACGTTGTTAATTACTCAATTAAATAAAAAGGAATAAAATAACAGAATAAAGAAAATGAGCAATTTTACGATCTGCATAATCAAAGAGCGAAATCAATTGTTTAATGTAAGTCGAGTGCAAGGCACACCAAAAAGCAGCACACCAACTAGCACACCAAAAGCAGCACACCAAAAAGCAAATGTCGCACCAGGCGTTCAACGTCTTTCTACTATGAATAATTCTAGCATCTACAAACTAGGTTTCAAATTTGGTACAGGTTTTTTTTATAAGAAAACAATTTATAAGAAAATGAGACTCAAATGTTCAAAATCTTAAGAAAATCTTAAGAAAATTACGAGGCTCAAATTCAAAAACTTATTTCAGGGAAAGTTAAGAAAGATTTAAGAAAATCTCAGGCTCAATTCCGGGGAAAGTTAAGAAAATTGAGGCTCAAGCAAAATGATGGTTTTCTTATAAAAAAACGTGTACTAAATTTCCCTTCTATCACTATAACAACGCGCTCCTACGAAAAGTGAAGATAATTACAAAAAATACTTGCTCATATGTACCTAATAGACGGGGGTCGTGATAAGTTGAGGTTGGAAAAAATACATTGAACTCTAAGATAATACTCTCAAGTGCCAAATAAACGGGGGTCCAAATAAACAGGGGCTGGAAAAAATTCCAAAATTAAATAAACGAGGGGGTCAAAATAAACGGGGGTCGGAATTTCGGAAATGGCTTTAAATGATTATAGAGCGATGGAAAGAACGAAAACTGGTTGTCAAAAAGCATAAAATTAAAATGTGTACGGAAGAATGCTATTTTTTCCTGTATGTTGGGCGTAAATAGTACTAACAAAGAAAGGACATCAAATGAGGGGTACGTAAAAAAGTCAATTTCCGTAAAATTAATAAAAGTGGGGGAGATAAGGTCCGGGGGGTTGGGAAAAAATCGAAAAATTAACAAGCGGGGAGACGTTTATTTGTCACCTGAAAGTACTGCTATGAAGATCTCGATGATAATAAATCAGATGTCAGTGGCTGTGAAAATGCGAAAAACAATAAATTGCTGAAAGGCAGGAAACTTTGTTCAAAACTATTTATTTCGAAAACTTTGTACTCAAAGAATTATAATCGAGGGCCCTAATAAGTTTGAAAAATTGGGGTTTGAAATCAGGGTTTGAAAAATTGAAAGGTAAATAAGAGGGAGTATGTCTACTGAGCACATGAGAGTAATACTCTAATATCTGGACTCTAGGACTGAAAACTGTATAGAAACTATAAAACTACTAAAGTAAAGGTAACATTATGCATAAACAGGATAAAGCAAATTACATGAGTGGAGATTAACAGAGGCCAGAACGGCAATGTGTTGAGTTAGTTGCTTTGATACTTACCGATTCACAACCTTCTGCAGTCTGCTTTCAAGATAAAATGTTCTAAAAGCTTGGAGAGCAAACTTTTACATAATGCTAATGAGGGACAAAAAAGCAAATAAACTTTCTGTTTTGTCATAATTAAAACTACACTGGCTTCAAAGTGTCGTCACAATTACGTCAAATGAAGAAATACCCCATTGCATGACACCCCATATCACCAAATGTTTGTAAATGACGTTGTGTAAGAGCTAGTTCCTACGATGAGCCGTGGATGAGCCGAACCTATGCATTTAGCTATTTGAGTAGTTAAATTCATCTTCGCTTCAGCGTATGAAACCACAGAAAAGCATCGGCTCGAGCCACAGTCACGCTGCTCATTGGTTCAACACTGGCTCATCCCCTTCGGTTGAACCAATGCTATAATAGGTTCGGGTCATCTATGGCTCATCGTATGAACTACCTAAAACCTGCATCACATAAATGTATCTGTTTTTAATACTTCAAGCAATAGTGTGGTTGTCACTTCATCTTACATATTTTACTTGTTCGTGCAGGATATCGCTCACGTCAACTCCTGCACTAATAAAAAAACGACAGCGAAATAATCATTGGTACAAAGATGATGAGGGCAATATAAGCAAGAAACAGAATTTTATCAAGTTTCTGCGTGACCATTTTCCACTTCTGCTGATTGACCTCCACTTCTTCAAGCGGTGGAATAGACCTCGTTGAAAATATAGACGCTTTTTTCGAAATGGGTGATCTCCTATGTAGGCCATTCTCTATTGGTGTCATAACCAGGCCATCTTCTTGAAGTTGATTCTCCCTTATAGTGTCAATCGTTTTAATATCCCTCTTTCTTCCAAATAGAAGATTCCATAACCATACCGGAGGTCTTGTTGTTTTCAAGCATAGATGAGTGGTTATGATGCCAAATATCATTGCAACGACAAGCAGGAAGAATAATACAATGTACAAGGCTCCAAGTAATGGGGTCTTATCGGACTTCTCCGGTAGCTTATCTGATATGACCAGCAGGTAAACACTCAATGCCAGTACTACTGTTACACCAAATCCAGTTCTCTCGCCACTGTCTGCTGGCAAGTAAAACATAAAGGGTGCAACAATAACCAACCCCAGGCATGGTAAGATGAGATAAAGGAGGTAATATTGATACAATCTGGTCAAATCCAGTGTGTATTCCACAACAGCAAAGGACTCTGGACTGAAATCATATTTGGTCTCTGTTCTTCGAGAGGAAACACTCGTGAGATTCCAATCACCATTATCCACATGATAATTACCCCTGATACCTTTTGCATTTTGTGGTTGTTTTCGGAAAACGAGGTCCAATCTGCTTCTAGTGTATGACTGCGAACCAAATGTTAGGGTACAGGATTGTGAGTCAAAAGGAAACAATTTGATGTCAATACTGCAGGATGCTTTCAGGGTTACAGCTGATGCCAAAGAAGCTTGACCTCTATAATCAACTTGAACTTTAGTTTTATACACGTCAGAGGGGCTTTTGCTGTCATCCAGTGCTGTGTTATACAGCATGATATCAGGAACCCATATACTGCTATAGGGTATATTTAAATAGTTAGTGTTGTTCCACTCAGAAACATTCCAGGCAAGTTGAGGGTCATACCAGCGAAGTAGAACCAATGCATTTAGCACGAGGACTTGATCTCTAATGTCCAGCTTCACAACTTTGTTAACCATCAGCTCAAACATGACAGAAACAGCTTTGTCGGTCGAAGTAGCTGGCCTTGTGGAAGTACTATAGTTTGCTAGCAATGTTGACAAGAGGTTTTGTTCATAAAATGAAATTTTCCCCATCATGCTATCCTGTTTTGCTGGTGCCTGGGATACTGGCGATAATGCAGGCGACGATGTGGCAGAACCGGCAGTCAGTTGCAACAGTATAAATATGAACGCTAAAATCAGCAATGGTTTGGGAGCCATCATGATTTGTGACCGCATTTATTGAGATTACCCGAAACAACAACGACGAAAGATGCTGATTTGAGAACAACCAGACACCAAAACGCAAGTAGGCGATATTGATTTATCTGTTATTATGTATTCAGAATAAGTTATGAAGTTACCATATGTCACCTCGAGAAGTCATAACGAATGCATAAAGATCTGCAAAGCGCGAAATGATTATGTTGTCCTTGAAACAAAAGCAGCCTTGTTTCCTGTGATAAACAGCAGTGATAAAATGAGTTGGCTCTACTTCTATTGTAATGGTAATTCAATGTACACAGATGGAACAATTGTTTCTACTATAGATTGTCAGTGGCAGAAGGTGGAAGACGTGATGAAATATTCTGAAGTACGCTGGTGTAAGAAACCTAGTGGGCAAAATACCCCCGAACAACGAGCTGTTTGTGAACCAAAAGGTGTTATATCAGTGGCTTTTAACCGGGGTTCCCCGGAACCCTAGGGCTCAGCCAGCACAGTCCAGGGGTACCACCAGAAGTTATAAAAATGCTACAGTCGACAGAATATTTTGAATCCTCTGAGCAGATCTGTGAGCACGGGTTCCTGAAGCCTCTGGAATACATCCTTGGGGTTCCGCTCCACCAAAAAGGTTGGAAACTAATGTGCTATACAGTACCTCCACCCCTCCTACGCAATTGGCTACTAATGGCTATCTGGAGAGTCATTCTAATTAAGCGAACTATAATAAGGTTCAACTCCTCGGGGGTATCATCAGTAGAACAATACCCAAATCAGACAAAGGATCTAAAACAACAAGAAAAGTACAATTTCGCTTCAACTAACAACTCACGTTTGAGACGTGTAAATATAGCTTGAACTGAAATACAAAACTTTTCTACTACAGTTCAAGCTAGGGGCACTCCAAAGGGAATTTCATTGTTGGGGAACTTGTTTACAGGTGGTACGTGACTTGACGATGTGGGGTTGTCGTACCTCCCTATAGCAATTTGACAATAAATTCAAGTGAAATAAGAGAGAGACTGATTAACAATGACGACAAAACATTAGCAAATCTAGGATATTATTTTTCAATAATTTCTCCTTTACGCCTTTACGCTAGAAAGCAATTCCAAACGTTGGCGCACGTCCTAGCTCTGAAGAACAATTTAATTTACAAAGCTCTATAAATATAACAAGTAAAACTGCAAATCTTTCCTAACGTCATTTAGTGCTAATTTTGAAGACAAACATAAGACTTTGTAGTCCACACAGTGTTCAAAATGTCTTCCAACGAGAGGGATATCATATGGAAATATCACTGAGATATTTCATTGGAAACATCCATTTAGCCAGTAATGCTTGGGTCATCTGTGCGCAATATCCTTTCATATGTTTATACAAGAAAAACAGCAGCTTAACTAACTGTAGGTAATAGCAATGGAAGCTAAAACAAATACGTTCTTCACAGACAAGTCCCGCTGATAAAACAAACTGAGCAATCTTTTGTATACCATGCACTGATCACAAACAACAAAGTCTTGTAAAGATTGTGAAGCAACAATAAAATCCTATAGCAATGAGGTATCCAAGGAACCAGGGACTCATAGCATCAATGCCAAGAGAATGTGCTTTGGTGGGCATTTGCCGCTTCTCTAATACGCGTCACTGGTAGCTCTCAGTAATATTGTATAACTTTTTGCTCTCTTGCTGTCCAGCTTCCAATAAGGCAATGGTGTAGAAAAGAAAGGCGCAGGGGTGCAGCACCCTTGCTGTGACTTGAGGGGGCCTCTGTAAGTTCTGTAACTCTGTAAGTTTTTTCAAGGTAGAAAAATGGAAGAATCAATATTCTGCAGTGAAAGGCCATTTTAGATTCAGAGAGCTGTAGAGAGATCTTTAGTTTACAGGATATAGGGTATTCAAAATACGTTGTTTTTTGGATGACATACTCATTTTCTTGTATAACCGCGTGGATTAACTCTAAAGCTTCTTATAAAGATAGATACAAGGAAAGAGACCCCCCTAGCTATCAATAGAGCCCCCTAGCTATCGATCAACTTCTACACCAATGCAATAAGGTGTCTGTCAATTATGGCTCTGGGTCTGTCATTTATGACTCTAAGTACATGGAAGGGATAGAATTTAACAAACGCTTCAAAATTTTGTACCCTTCTCATTTTTTGTCCAAGGTTTCACACGACGATACGAAATAAGTAAACAATTTATACCTATGTTGCTATCTACACAATTAATCTTTGATGTAAGCATTCAGAGCAGTTTTCATCGTTACTATTCTACTTTGGTATTCTGAGAAGACTTTCTCCAGAATTTCCTACAGAGCATTTCATGCTCCTCATAAATTCTCTAGAAAGTTTCATACTCCACTTTTTCATCCAAAAGTTTTCATACCCTCAAAAATTCTAACCTGCCCCGGTACCCAGGGTAACAAATGACTAGCCCCTACATACCCGGGTGCTTGAAAAACATTCTACAAATTGGAATGCAGATTTTGGAGGGCAACAACTTTTAACTCTACTGTGCGTTTTATTCCACATGAGCATTAATCCCACTATAATGTCTAAACGATTATACTCGATGGGTCTAATAGAGAAAAACACAGATCCACTACAAAAACCGCGCAGGAGGTTTAAAAGGATGCGCCAAACAGAGGTGCTCAACAATCGAAGCAGGAGCCGGACCCGGACTATAATTATTTTGGCCGGAGCAGCAGCCGGAGTGGTACTTGCATAAAAAACCGGACCATCAGCCAGAGCTGGAGCTACGCTATTGCAGTTTCAGTTTCAAATTGATTTCTGAATATAGTCAAGAAGCTGCAATTAAAAAGGCGTTTAACAGGAGTCAGTTTAGTATTTCCACTACAACAGGAGTAGGATCAGGAGTCAATTTTTTTTCGGAGCAGGATTGGATTTGGAGTCAATCATTTTGGACTACGGTCACTTGTAGTGCCCAATATGATAGCACATAATTCTGCTTCTGCATAAATATAGAGTGTGTATTGGAGATCAGCGGAAAATAAGGCATTTGCTTTATACTATCTGGGATTGACTCAAGAGCTGACTCAAACAACAGTATGATTGCTATGTTAGTCATTCACCGCATCTGCATCAATGGAGAAACCCTTGACACTAGAGCCGCTCAATGGTCAGTGTTTGTTGAAATTGCAAGCAAATATTTGAACGAAAAATCAAACACGAAGGGGAGAAAGCCTACAATAATCACAAATAAACAACGTTTTGTATTGATTTTATAGCACAAAACAGATATCAAGTGAGTCCGCAGCTGGACATAAAATGATGTCAGCCAATTCGGTTTGCCGCCAAACCTGCCGGGAGGAGCTTACAATATTCAATGCCATATAAGCAATCACGATGCAAATGGATAAAGCTATTCTATAATTACAAGGTTCATACCTAATACATGAATCAAAAGTCCCTGACTATTCCCTGGCTTTTTCCTGAACGATAGTCAAAAACACCCACTTTTTCCCTCACCCCAATTTAACATATTTGCAAAATTAGGTAAGGAAAATGAAGCCTAATAGATAGGTAATGTACAGAAACTTGCTATAGCACTATCTAAAGTGATAAAGTTCAGATTTACTGACCGCAAATAGAACAACCACTTTGCGCTCAACTACGCAGGGAGATGACAAAAATAATATATGGACTAAATAATCTGTTATCCCTAACTTTTCCTTGACTTGGATAAAAATTATACAGAATTCCCTGATTATTCCAGTTTTCCCCTGATTTTTCATAAAAAAGTATTAACCCTGAATAAAGAAGCCTTACTGAAAGAGACTTTCCTCCTATTTAAAACGTGCTCAGTCGACACTGGCTCAAGCCAACAAGCCAAAAATGCAATCTTTCAGATATCAAGCCAAGTTGCCTATGTGTGCTTGCGCCTAGTGTGAGAACCCCCTTTATCTTCTCTATCCTCACCAAGGAATAACAAGCGGAAGATATACTGACGAAGACAAAAAGTAAGAAGAATTCCAGAAAACATCATAAAACGCGTTTAGATATAGAGCACAGATAGCATGACTTGTTTGCTATCAAAATAGATTGATCCCCAGGCAATATCACATTCCCTTCAATCTATTTAATGGCTTTCAATCAATCCAAAGTCATGCCGGCTATGAGAAATACAATTACTTTTATCAACTATTACATCTCAAGACATCTGTGTGGCAGAAAAGAGTAAATAAAGATTTCTATTTTCATTTATTACTACTGGTTGCAAGATCTCCGCGAACTGCTTTTGTTCACAGGCTTGCCAGCATGAGTAAATCTGTTTTTCAATTGACTTAACATAAAATTTAAGCTTTGAGGAAGAAGGAAATACCTCTCGAGAAACTTGGAGGAAGTACCAGGTGAAAAAAAGACCAACAAGTTTTTTTTTCATACGAACTCACTTTATAAGCAACCTAATAATAAACAGCATAAAATTCAAGAAACTTTTAGAACTAAAAGGAAAGAGCTAAGAAACTTTTCATAAATAGCACATTGAAATCAATACCTGGTTCAACGTAAAGCTGTACCAAAACAATGTGAATATGACGTTGCTTTTGAATTTAACTCACACTGATGCATTTTGTTGGTTGCAGGACAAATAGTTTGCTACATTCACGTTCTCATACGCTTTCACATCAACGTAGTTTGCTAAATTAAGACACTGTTTAGAAACTTTTAAAACTAGAATGTGGCCAAAAATTAAGAAACTTTTTAGCACTAGGTCTTGAGTTACAACCCCGGCCAAAATAGTTAGGACACTTTGAAGATTTCCATGCTTTTTCTCTCCTGATCCACCCCTCCCCCCGGTACAATGCTGAATTATGAAGAATGTTTGCCACTTTTGGAGTACCTTGGACTATGGAACTTTAGATCTGTCCTTCCTACCCACAAATCAACATTGTTTTGGGGGGAGGGGGAGAGGGAGGCGAAAACTCGAGGGTTTGCCAGAGTCACTAAAATAGCTATGAAGCTTGTCTAGAAGATAACTGTTTCCTAGAGTTCCAACTAATTTTGGTCGGGATTGTAGGTTTCTTAAACAAGAAAACTTGTACACAAAAGATAACAAGAAGTGAGTAGGAGAGAACAGGGAAAATAAAATTACACTTTAGGAACAACGGTGAATGAAAACACAATTTAGGAAAAAAGGAGACTGGCTGTCATGCAGGTATTCCAAAACAGAAAGAATAAAAACCTGCAAAGAACGAGAAAATTTCTCATAAATGTTACAGCTCTTCAGAGAAAAAAAGACAGTTTACTTGTGGCAATTGAGATTTCTTCTGATTGAATTCTAATCTATTTGATTTAAAGTAAATGAAACATTACTTGTTCATTGTTCAAAAGGCTTCTTCACTATCATCTGATTTCTCTGTCTTCAGTTGAAAGAACCTCTCGATAACAGCGTCGAGTGTCTTCTCGCCATGCACTTTATTGTCACGAGTGCGGACGTTAACAGTTCCCACTTCTTTTTCTTTCTCACCAACAACTGATAAAAATAATTAGGTACGACATTGAAATGAAGGTGAAATAAACACAAACTCTTTTTAAAATACACGTTTTTTTTATAAGAAAATCATTATTTTGCCTGAGCCTCAATTTTCTCAACTTTTCCCGAAATTGATCCTGAGATTTTCTTAAGTTTTTCTTAACTTTTTCTGAAATAAACTGGCTAGAGTGGTATACACCTTCGTTAATAATATTGTATACTTGAATTTTAATCCCATCTTTAACATTTTGAATGCAATAACGATGAAATACCGATTTTTGGTCTATAAAAACACTTAATTTTGGAAATTGAGCCTCGTGATTTTCTTACGATTTTCTTAAGATATTGACGATTTGAGTCTCATTTTCTTATAAACTTTTTTCTTATAAAAAAACGTGTAGAACATTTAATTCTTCGCTGAGCTTTGCTATTCTGAATTCTCTTGATACTGAGCCGAAGGTTATTCTTAAATTCTCGAGTGACAAAAGGGTGTGAATTCGCCTGAAAACTAAAGGCTAAAATTCATATATTTTTAATGTGGTACTAAAAACAAAGCAAGAATAGCACATAATAAATTTGGCATCAACACTATACAAATAAGTTTAAAAAACTTAACTAAACAAAAGATCTAGATCTTGATGAAGCTCGAGCTTTGCGCTACTCTTAAACTGTGCCCAATCTCAGCTAAATGAAGCCTCAATCTTCTCATTGAATACATTCTTGTAAACATTGTGTAGCTTTCATTTCATTTAAAATTCTTTAGTCACGGGTACACACTACAATAGCTAGTAACTCAGTACCAACACAGTACCACAAAACTTTGTACACAACAGTCAAATGTCCAATGCTTGATATATCTCTATAACTGACAACCAAAGCTCAGCTTCTAATACATAAGCTCAAATATTTTAATTGGACATTTAACATAATCGGACATTTTCATAATTGGACATTTTCATAATTGGACATTTTCATAATTGGACATTTTCAGCATAAGCTCAAATATTCATAATTTTACTTTTGAATATTGTCCAGCTACTTCTAATGTGCACTGGAATATTTTTCTACATTTCTAAACAAGAAAAGAAAAGCAGGTCATTTCGAGAATTCTAAGTTCTTTCTTGGGATGCCTAAAACGAATTGGCTTGTTGTTGCATAGCAGTGGCGTGACAGAGACACGCGGGGCCCTAGGAATTCAGTACGGCTGGGGCCCTATCTTAACCTACATAAAACCTGGGACAACTTCGCTTCAGAATGTTTTGACTTGAGTCATGTATAAAAGTATGATTCAACTAAGGGACACGTTGATCAGTTACCTAATCTTGCCCATCAATAATAATAATAATAATCGTCATCATTTAATAACCCATTTATTTAAAGTTGGTTACAAAAGAAATAGTTAAAAAAGCTAATAAAGGCTAACTGACCTTCCTATTTACAATATTCATCTACATATTAAACAATATCACTTGGATCCCATCCCATCGTTAATTCTATTTGTAAATTGTCTGTAATCTTGGCAGATTTTATCATGTCAGAGAGTTCCATAGCGTGCTTCCTCTAAATTTCAGTGAATTCAATCCGTACCTCACTGTTTTCGTACTTGGTAGTTGGACGAGATCCTTCATTCCAAGATTTTAAATTCAGTCTCACATAAAGTAAAGATTTTCACTAGGGAATGATGGATCCTTTGTGCTAGTAGATGAGCAGCTCATAAGAGGCTTTGAAGATGGAAATATCGGGTATTTCAAGAGACTCTGCGTCCTGTAACAGATCCACAGCGCAACAGTTTCTATTTAACCGAATCTTGCAGAAAAAAGTGCTAGTAAGTGGTACCACAAAGTGGCACCCATCCCCCGAGCTACTGAGCCAATATCCCAATGTCTTTCCACATTGTTATCGCTGTCTACTCCTTGTGCTTAATTGTAGGGGGGTCGAGTTAGTAGGGAGGGATATTTTTCCAGATTTCATAAAGTGAAGGGATGGTAATAAAATGACCAACCGGGAAAATCGCAACAACCCTGAAGGAAGTAGAAGAGTTGATGATCCCACCAGATAGTGATAAGAGAAAATTGGATGGAGTGGTAGAAAGTGTTCCACCTGACACGGGTTGTGAAGTCCTTGATAGAAAGTTGACTCATGAATAATGGGATGAAAATGACAGTGAAAATTTTGCTGATAGTGATGATGCCAAAATTTTGATAAAATGGGGGAGTCTTTATAAACTGCTATGAGGGGTGAAAAATTTCAAAAAGCGCAATATGACCTCTCCTACAATAAGCACAAAAGAGCATACAGTAAAGTACATTTTATAAAGACTCATCAATGTGAGAGTCACCCTCCTTCAAATATAATTACGGCCATTTTCAATAATATCAAAGCATGATTATCACAATTGAAAATATTACTGCATTCAATGCCAATATCTCACTGAAAAAGTCTTTTGCACAAGACATCCATATAAATTCTAGTTTTATGCTTATATTAGATTTCGTCATCATAAGGTGGCACATAAGGCTGAGCGCACACTATGAGCGAAAAGCGAAGCGAACAATAGAAACATGTTGTCAGAGCAACGGCGAACTGGAGCGTCCAAATATTTCTGAGGTATCTGTTCGCTTCGCTATTTCGCACCAATTGGGCACGCCGGCTAAAGCGGTATGGAATCACAAATTCATGTTGCAAAGTTATGCAAGACTTGTTTTGGGAACTTCTGAAAAAGATTTCCATAAAGAAGGATTCTTTCACGCATGATTCCTAGCAGCCCGGCAACTACAATAACATCTATTTAAATTTGATGTAGATGTTTTATACATGGGAAAACATATTGGTAAATTAATTTCTTTGGCTAATTGACAATCATGCTTGGGCAACTTGAGCTCTAATTTCTTAATAGAAACTCAAATTCTCTTTAAAGAGAGAATTGCTGCTGCATTGAGTGCAATAGCGTTTCTTGCTTCACTAAGAAATTAAAGCTACTTAGCTGCGAATGGAAAAGATAAACAACGAAAGAGCAATCTTAGTCTGTCAGTTTAGTTAATCTTGAATTGAAATGAGAGAAACAATGGATTAAGTAAAACTGCCAACTTTGGAATGAAAAAGCCTAAAGATTCTTGATGATTACTTCCATACATCTTAATAGCTTTGGCTCTCGAAATTAACGTTAAGTCTACTCTCATTAAAAGTGTGTATTGGCTCTATGAATTTCAAAACAGTACTAGCACCACCTGTTGGTTAAGACAAAAAAGAGAACTAACAGCAGCTAGCTACAATTGAAGAATACAAAAACATCTGAAATTGGCAATTTTCTTACCTAAAATGAAATTGAATTGTGCAAGCTGTGCATTTCTTATCTTCTTATTCAGGGTCTCACCAGGGTCATAATTAGCTTCTACCATAAAATCATTCGTCTTGATCTTTGCACAGACCTAAAATTGAACATCGCTTATAAGTTGTCATTAAGCTTTCAAGAAAACGATAGAACATATAAAAAGAAGATTGTAATTGAAAATTCTAATGTACTAACAGTTACTTCCTAGCATTTTTGAGACTATCATGGAGCTTCGGAAGCTACGAAGTCACGACGACTACCATCTAAGCTTACATCGATTGGTATCTTTTGAGACTCCCAGGAGGGTATGTATTCCCATGTTGCAAGAAGAACTTACAAAATCTCCCTTATTCCCAAAGAAAATTTTATGGATCCCCTCAAAAAGGAAACGTCGAGTTTCTTTTGGGGAGCATTGAAATGTCGAGTTCCCCAGTTTCTTGAAAGCACTTCCTTGATCTCTAGTTCCCATATTCCCTATAACCTCCGGAAAGCCCTTATCCTTCAGCGTCTAGCACTGTTTTTAAAACAATCGAAGTAGTAGAATTTAACCAGAGCACGAAAAAGCGGTAACATTTTTCGACATACTTAACAGATTTTTTTCATCCAACACTCGTCAGAGTATGAAACGTCGGATAGTGACCGAAAGGTTAACCGAAATATATAGCCAGGTCCGTTTACGCAGAGACTAGCAGACAATAAAACAATATGTCCCCACGAGCATCTGGAAGAAAAGTAATACCGTAAGAGGATAGCCACCTCGTATGTGCAAAAACAACAATTCTAAAATTAATTGTGAGTCGGCCATAGGACAACACCTAATTACAAATTGTCGAGAAAGTCGAGAACAAAACTGGCTGTCCTTCAGAGACTACAAACACGGGCTCTCAAAATAATCAGAAATGCCAAAATTAAAGATACTTGGTCATGTCCTGGGATGAATGTAGAAAACATAATTTGCTTTGATAGGAATGTTATGACCTATAAAATCATACACAAACTTTGCCCAAACAGCTTCCTAGAAAAGTATCAACCAAGGTCTAGTTTCTCATCCTACAATACAAGAAACAGCCAAAATCTCCAAATCCCTAAATATAGGACTGAACGCTATAAAAAAAGCTTTCGTTACTCAGCTCTTAAGATATGGAATAATACGCCTAGAGGCATACGTGAGTTGCCAACAATAAATACTTCAAAAGGCAACTGAAATTTTATATGAAGAGCAAGACATAACTAAACACAACCCCCTGGAAGAACAGCTCCACGCTAAATAGGTTTTGTTTTTTTATCCAATTTCATAGCAACTTTTCGTTATAGATAACTTAGTTCGTAGATTCTTTTTTCTGTAATTATGCTGAAGGGTTTTGTGTATAAAATATAAATATGTGTATAAAATATGTGTACAAATCCAGAATGCGCCAAAACATATACAGACGACAATTTTCGGATCATTAGGCAAGCAAGATCGTCTTTTCATTCAAGTGTTTTGGAATCTGTTTACATCAAGACTCAAAACCCAGTCTTGTGTAGACAAAAAAAGTTCGTTTTCTCACTGGGACTCTTCAAGTAAACAACGGTTAATAGGTCCTAATCGGCCACTCTAGACGCAGCCTATCATATGTAAAACGCATCGGACATATATTTCGGTTAACCTCTCGGTCACTATCCGACGTTGCCTACTCTGACGAGTGTCGGACGACAAAAGCTTTTAAATATGTCGAAAAATGTTGCCGCTTTTTCGTGCTCTGGTTAAGTAATGTAGCACAAAAAGACTATTTAAATAGTAAAATCTTACTAGCAAAAAATACCTGAGTTTTTAACTTTGTAAAGGTAACATTGAAACAGTTCGACAAAATGATAACGCTATGAGGTATTTCTCTTACTTGCTAAACAGAACTTAAGATTTTTCACTACACCAATTACATACAACGCTATTTCTGTCTTGCTTACGACAGCATCAAGGTAATTTGCGAACCCATCTACAAATGCTCTCAACCATGATCACAAAGACAATATGATGTAAACAAACTGCATTGTATTCTATCACGTGGTAAATTAACGAGAGCACTAAGTGCATAAGACTGCTTAAGCAATAGCAATTAGTCATCACTGCCAGCCTACCTTCAATTGTGAGAGTACGTAAATATAGTTAGGGTCGCTCCATTAGTTTATTAGCTAATCAAAATCCACTCCAAAGTCTTACTGTAGGACAACTCTAAACAAAGGGAGATTGGGTTCAATTAAAAACAGCGGGCTGACGATGGAAGGAAATTCTTCGTCTTAACTCGTCCATAGTTCTAAAAGTTCTATTAAAAACAGTAATCTATTAGATGGGAAGATCTAAATAAAATTGGCTAGAAAAACTGTTTCGTCGACATGGTGACAATATACCATATGTGATATAGGGAAACAACATAATTTCAAAGAAGATAACGTGTCTCATCAGTAAAAGGATAGAGATAAAACTAATGGTGGTGAGAGAAGAAAATATGTTTTTCAACAGAGGAAGCTCGCATCTTCAATTGAAAATAGGCCATACTAAGCAAGCACGAAAATAAACTTGCCTGAATGCCAATAAAATACTTCTGTATACTCTCGAGTAGTCATACCCTTCGCGATTATTAATTTTTTACATTTTCCAACCCCCCCTCTTATTCTAACCCCCATTTGTTAATTTTCTTAAATTTTGAGGACGTGAATTTATAATTTGCCCCAAAAGTGAACCAAAATGAAAATCCATTACATTTGAATATGGAAAACGTGTCCACTTTAGTTGGAATCATCAAGTCAATGGTATAAATATGAGAATTATTCCAATTATTCCGACTCACCATTTATTAAATTTTCAAATATTTCCAGCCCCCCAAACTATTCCCACTTCCCAATTATTCAGTAATCGAGAGTATAGAAATTGTCCAAACCATAGAGAAGTTTCAAGTTGGCCCATTTATCATAGCAGTATAACGGTCTTCTATAAGAAAGAAACTCTCTGGCTTCAACCTGGATGTTTCTTAATATTTCTTCAAATCCAGCCTTTAATGTTTCTTAAATTTAAAGACTTCCAATGACAATTGTGATGCAAGGAAAGGATGCTCAGGTTTTGTGAAGCACGTAATGAACGTTCCTTCTATTTTCTTGCTAGTTTGATCAAATATTTACTAGCAAAAACAGTTTTTGCAAGTTATCATTTGAAATTCAGCCTGCTTATGTTTCATAAATGTTTCTTAATTTTCGCCTAATTTCAGTCTCATGTTTCTTCAGATATTTTTCTTATAAAAAAACGTGAAGTGCAAATATTTATTATGGTCAAAGACTAGGACTATATCCATAAAGATCTAGAGGATAAAAACACACTTCAGCGTAGTCTGGAGCACTTATCTTTTTAGGCCATAGAAAATGTACTATGATTTTCCCTGCCCTTCCCCAATACTTCCTTTTCCTTATATTTTCCCTAATTACACAACTCTGATACAGAAAAGCAAGGACTTAAGTTGGACTTAAGTTGGACTTAAGCCGATTACTACTTACAACCTCTCTCAATTTCTATAATGAATGCATTTTTAGCAGTGGCTTCTACCAGAAAGCTGCAGTAATGTAACACTGACCACTGACAAAACCAATCATCTTCAAATATACCCAACCTCTAACACGCTTTGCAGACTACTACATCCACGAGTGTGCCATTTATAGACAAACTTGTCTAAAATAATGCCTATAATTGTCTTGTCTTTATTGCCTTTCTTTATCAACAACGGTGCTAACCTACTCTAAGTGAAAACATTCCAATTACTCCCTGAATTGACATAGTAATGCATCGATTAACCACCCCCTTGATTAATCACTCTTTCGAATAAGCGCCTTTTCCTCTGTCATCAAAAGAAGGGCTAATTCGAAATTTTGATAACTTTCGTGTTGGGGTCTAATTATAAAAAAAGGCAGGTAAATCAACAAAGATACTAAAATAGTCTAACTCGGTTTTCCAATATCTCAATGTCAATAATTTCTTCCTACTTCAAGCTTTTGCACCAAAACTTCAGCAAATTTAATATCATTTGTCACTGCTGTGTACTAGGCCGGCACAACCAGACCGAGTTCGTACTTTCCTTTGTCAGCAACTTCGTTCTTAAAGTTTTCCTTTTCTCTTTATCTATTGTCTTTTCATTTTCTTTGAATTGCATTTAGGTCCATTTGAATGAACAAGCGCCCCATTGAATAAGCGCCCACATTCGCGGCTCAAAAATTCTACAAGCACCCGGGCGCCTAATCGAGGCATTACGGTAGTTAAAGAACGGTTTCTAAAATCAAGGGAGGCCTAAATCCTCGCATAAGCGTCCGGGGGCTTATATGCAAAACTGAATTTAGGGTGGGGGCATATTTAATGGGACGGCTTGTTCGAGGGGGCTTATCTCAAAGTTAGATATTTTCCTCAAAGGTTGACATAAAAATGAAATAATTTTCTCAGTTAACTAAATTGAAAAATTATAAAAGGCTATTTCTCAAATGAAGTTAATATCGATTTCTTCATTATCATCACGAAAGTTGCGTTTCTTTCTGCTTTTTTGTCTCCAGTCAAAGGAAGCAAAACTATATAGCTGTTGTCCTGTGGGGCTATCTTGAAATAAGATATTATTCTGCAATCATGTTTCCCTCGAGCAAGGCCCCGGGGGGCGTACTCGAGGGGGGCTTAGCTGCAAATATGATTTATTTGCTGGGAGATTATTTGAGAACTGACGGTAGGCTTTTGCAAATCATTTCTGTATCAAAAGCCTACGTGAAAAATGAAAAACTTACCTGTGCTGCATACTCATCATATTTTGAACTGACGGGAATGACGATTGCCTGACGCGGAGATAACCAAAATGGCCTGAAAGTAAGGATATCATATAGCTATACAGTTGAGAAATTAATAAAATGTTTTCTAAAATGTAATGGCGTACCACTATTACTCATACTCAATCTGGGTTCTACATTTTTTGGCTTGTTTTCGCAGCTTTCGTTGATGTTTTCAAAAGTAGGAATCTGTTTAAAATATTGGCAATATTAATATTTTCCCACCCTAAGGGGAACAGGGTCATCAAAATACAATAATGTCCCCTGAATAGAAATAATATTAGGAGGAGACAAAGTCGATAGCAAAGGGAGTTTCGTTTTGATTTATTCTCACTAAATAGAGGCAACTAGCTATGACTATAATGCAAGTGCACAGCTCTTTAGAAGCAAAAGTCTTGACAGTTGTTGACAATAAAATCACTTAATACAAGGTGTCCACCAAATCAGGGAACTAGTTGTAAAGATAGATTTTAGCAATTAAGTGTGCTTCAACTCTATCATGGAACAAGATCATTATATGAAGAAATTGTTTTCTTGCTCTCTTTCTAGCATATTTGGGGATCGATTTATTTGAGAGATAAAGTCACAAGCAATTCCCCCCGATATGTCCCTGATTTCACCTAAATTTAGTCAAATTCCCTGATTTTTAAAACAAATTTCCCTGATGTGGGCAACACACTGAAGTATATCCCATAGCGAATGGATTATACAGCTAAAACTAACTACTTTTTGGTACCGAATGGTGAGGGGGGCTCAGAATGCAGATTTTTGAAAATTTCATCACCCATTTCCATCCATCAAACACAAATCAAAACAAACTATATACCATAAATTTATATAAATTTGACAACTAATTGCAATAATTTTGAAATGTTTGGGTTGCCAAACTGTCTATTTATAACATTGACCCCCTATCTATTAACAGCCGCCCAATTTATCTTTTTTGGCAGAAACTCTAACCCAGGTGAACAACTAGTGGGGGTCCTGGGAGTTTGGGTACCTGCCCTTTTCAGTAAAAGAACAAAAGTGCCCTTTTTGTAGTGCCTCTTTATATCAAAAAGGACGTTTTTTTAGATTGAAAAGGCGTGGTTCCAATAACTTTGTAGGAGCTTCGCCCCCTGCCTTCATTTTTCCTCCGTTATTGTGAGAAGAGATTGCAATGAGGATCATCAAAACTCAGAAGTAACCATACCAGTAAACTCCCCACACTATTTCCTCCGTTATCCTATCTGCAAAATAGTATTCAAAAGCCGTAGCTTCTTTAACAAGTTTTAGTGTGCCCTTTTCGTCGATTTGACCCCCTGTCCTCGAAAATTCCTAGTTGCGCGCCTGTAACCCCCTCCCTATTATAACCTCTACTGTTCAGTGCCAAAGAGTAGGCAGGATAACGATTCGCAATCATTTTGAATTCGAGTGCAAATCTATTCATGTCCAAGAGCAATAACTGCACGCATATCAGCGCTGTGCAGCATAGGCGTCAAATCTTGATTGGCTAACAAAGGAATCACCATCGAACGATTGCTGCCAATAATGTTGCGAGAATTCGTTCCAGAATTCATATTCGATGGTGATTTTTTTGTTAGCCAATTAAGACTTGACGCCTATGCTACCTTGTGCAAGCGGCTGTAATTTATCAGGACAAAGAAGCACTACCACAAGTATTGCTGGACTTTTCAGAATGGTGACGTTCAAGTAATTGCAGTACCAATCGGAGCATGTCTGTTCGACAAAAACCCATCAGTGTTTTTATTAAAATCATCCTTGATTTTATGTCTCTAAAAACACTTTGATAATTGTGAGAGAATATCTTTATTAAAAGCCACAATAAAGTGATAAAGATAAGAAGCAGCAAAATTTGCAAAAATTTAAGAAAGCCTAATAAACACCTATCCTATGAAAGACTGAGAACAAGACATACCATTTTCCACCGTAGTTCTCAGTTAAAATTGCAATCATACGTTCTACTGATCCAAGTATAGCTCTATGTATTATCACAGGTCTCTTCTTCTCATCGCCGTCTCCACTAGAAGGTAGAAACAAACTAATGATACTAACTTGATACAAAAAAGCCAAAATAAATCTAAAACCAGTAAACAACTTTTGAGTTTCTAAATCAACTGGGTGATTGGGAAGAACTAATAGAAAGGGGGCTGGATTGAAACGAGGTGTTAGGAATGTTCTACAAACACCTTCTAGCTTTTGGGAAACGGTTTATGATGGAGGTCATTGGATGACAGGTAGGAGAAAATAGTTTCCTAGGCTATGCCTTTGGTAGTTGGAGCTATGAGCTAAAAGGAGGAGTTTACTATATGAAAGCATCGCAGATCTCTAATGGCATATAAGTCGTACGGGTAGGCCTTATAACTGCAAACATGTTCTAGCAATAGCTCTCCATTATGAATGAAAACAGTTTCTTAGCTCAAACAAGCAGCATGCAGGCCTAAGCTTTTGTGCCGACAATGAATGAATGAACTTTGACTGTTCTATTATCACCCAAAATCTTCAAAAGAATCTAGATTTTGAAATGCGTAGAAAACTTTTCAAGCAAATATTGAATATGCAAGAAAGAAAATCCGGGACCAAACAAGAATAGGAGAGGTATTTTGAGAAGAACCTCATATTACTTATATAAACAAGCAGCATTTCTATGCATTCTTTTTGCAGCCCTTCATACTCTTCGACGGGGTTCTTTTAAAAAAATTTTTCAAAATACACTGCTGCTGATAACTATTAATCTAAAATACAGACGAACTCCACAAACCCGTTCAACGAATAACGAGTTTAATATGCATCACAAACCATGGTGGAAATATACTTCCACAATTTGAGCAACAACATATTGAGTAAATTTGCATGAAAATTATTGATGAATTATCCAACTTTGATTCGTGGATAACAGCTAATGAAATTTCCTATCTAACGTAAACTGATGTCACGTTTCTCGACAACATAGCTGCTGCGGCAAACATCTTTGTATAACAAAAACTAATTCAATTAATGGCGAGATGCTGTATAAAAAGCGTTTTTCGATCAGAGCCAAAGAAAACATTGTTGGTAAATTCGGTCAGGCCTGTTTCCATGCTGTGTAGCGCAGGTAAATTAACTCACTGTTACAGAATACGTAAAAATTAACGCAGTAGGAAATATTGCAACTAGGTCTATTAACAGACTTACAAAACGAAAAGGAAAAGAGAAAGCGAAATACAAAGACTTACAAAACGCAAAGGAAAAGAGAAAGAGAAACGTCTAAAGAAACTTGCAAGAAGAAAAACAATGAATGAGAAATTAAGGAAAAAGAAGAAAACGAACAGTGAAAGGAAAGACAAAGTGTAGAAAAAACCAAGATAAAGAAGTAAGAAAGAAGACAGAGCAAGACAAGATCGGGGAACTGCGCTATATTAAATCTTGGCCAGACCTTTGCATTAAATCTTCGCAAAGCAGTAAAAATTCCATCTACAGGAACTACGACCAAGGAAGCAACTAAAACGTTTGCTTTGTATGTTCAAGAAACATGGGGAATGTAGCAGCTATAATAGCTATGAAAGTGCTTGTAATCTATTTATTTTTCAGCCCCAACGACACAATAAAAGTAGTTCTGTCCCATTTAACATGCAAGCCTAACTTTGGGCCTATAACATCACCTCCTTTTGATGAAAACTGGCTGGAATTGATCAAGGAAGCATCCGCTAATGTCAGCAGAAACTCCAGTAACTGCCAAGAAATTCTTGGAAACTCTCTCGAGGTACTTGCAGCTTTATTTAATGATTCCATTGACAATATTAACCAAACATCCAACATGGACCAAGGTAATGATGTATACACAGGCAGATCACACAATATCACGTATAATATTGATTTCTTCCAGTCACTTACGGTACTGGTATCAAAAGCGTCACAAATGAAAATGGAGCAGTGTCTCAAGGCAAAAGGCACCTATGACAGCCAAACTGGAATATGCATCAAAGAAGGGAACACCACTCTAGATATACAGTCATTTAGAACCATGGAAACTGTCAAAATTGTTGGGAATTCAATAAGCATTTTGGCTCTGATTTTCCTGCTAGCAATTCTATTTCTTTTTCAAGAGCTACGAACAATTCCTGGAAAATATATGAGTCATATTTCCGCTGCTCTACTGCTTGGCCAAGCGCTTCTGCTGTTTAGTCCCGTAGCAGAAAAAAATGACACAGTTTGTATATGTACGGGTGTCGTTATTCATTGGACGTACTTAACAGTGTTTTCGCTAATGTGTGTGACTGCAATTGACACTACCTGCACTTTCTGCCAGCCTACGACTATGAGCCAGACGGAGAAAACCAGGAAATACAATTTGGCAATCAAAACAGCATACGGCTTTCCTCTTATCATAATAACACCGTGTATTATCACGCAGTTGATCAACCCAAGTAACATCCGCTACGGAGACAATAGTAGGTGCTTTATTACAAATGTTTGGGCGAACCTGATAACGTTTGTCATTCCTATTGGCTGCATTCTCCTGCTGAACTGCGTATGCCTGACAGTGGCAGTGTACCGCATCTACAGGGTAAACATGGAGAATACGCAAATTCTTGGAAAGAAGAGTCGCAATATGCATCGTATCCAAGCACTTGTTGTTGTTGTCAAGTTGGGTACGTACACTGGGCTAGGTTGGATTTTCGGCTTTCTTGGTAGCTTAGGATCGGCTGATGTTTTCAATTGGATATTTGCCGTACTTTGCTCCTTCCAAGGGCTCGGCATATTCTGTGGATTTATGTGCAGCGCAAGATTGTACAACATATTCACGAGAAAGATACATGCCAGTAGGAAGAAATTGCTCAAATCAAATCAAGAGAAACCGTTTGCAGAGAGCAAAACAACGCAGATGTGAACTGTATCAGAAGATATATTTATATACATACACACACACATACATATCTATATAAAGTAATAGAAGAAAACGGCAAATTAAACTACTACTTCATCCCTACAAGCCTGTTCCCTGGTGGCCTACTCATCAGGGGATAATAAGTGAGCTACCAAGAAACAGGCTTGTAGGGATGAAATGGTAGTTTAATTTACCGTTTTCTTCTACTACTTCGTACAGCTCTACCACCCAGGTATTGAGCACTTTATCGCGGAATTCAACGCATATACATACATACATATATACAAT
>WIPJ01067469.1:92827-103902 GCA_018155075.1 Cassiopea andromeda
TCGAGAGAATTACGTAACTCTGGTTGGCGAAACATCAAAAACCGAAAGGGAATTTTCTCTTACTTTTAATGACATATTTAAACACTAACAGATGAAATCATGGTGAACTAAATAAGCTACCATATAAAAATAAATAGATTAATATATCTACATATGACAAAGGAAAAAACAGTTAAACAATACTGAACAAAATTTCAATAAGGTTCAAAACTGGCTCAAGATAAAAATTGTAAAATTTCGAATATAAGCCTTGGGCTTATAGAGGTTCGTGAGCATTATTTGGTGGGCTTCAGTAAATACAGGGACTCCACATATGCTCTGTCCATGTTCATTCAGTATCCTAGCTATACAAGCTGAATCTCAAATGTAAGCTTTGGGCTTATATTCGGGAGGGGCGCTTATATTCGGAAGGATATTTGGGTTAGTCTACAGGGGGCCTATATTCGGGGGCTTATATTTGGGATTTTAAGCTATTTATCTATCTAACTCTCTCTGACATAAAATCCCAAGGTGCAACTCTGCGATAGAGTCTAACAAAGATTTGTTATAAGGGCTCGGTAAATAATGAAAAGTAGAGGAGCAAATATTGTTGAAAGCAAATTATCCGTCCAAAACAACATGAAAAACTTACCAATGTCCTGGGCAATTCATTGGCTTTAGCGCATACATTTCCTTTTCAACTTCAAATCCAAACATGTTCGTCTATAAATAGAAAGCAATACCATGATGCATTTGGTAGGCCGTGCTCATGCGCTCATGGCAGAAGAAACAAAATGATCTCCAAAACGCAACGCTACTACTTCTATACGCCCGGTTTCGTTACCATGGCAACGAACCTAGAATGTATTCTTGGATCTCTGCTCGCCACAGATTCTAGCCAAAATTTTTCGAGGACACAATGACTCGTCATTTGAGTTGTTAAAACTTGGGCAAACTTGGCGTAAATGCTGATAAAACTCGCCAAAAGATCGTCAAATTACAATTGGCGAGTTTCTACAAAGGTTCGTGCTCTTCAAAGATCTGGCGCAAAAAGGGGTCTAGAAGCAGTCTGGGCTCGAGTCATGCTATAAGCATAGTAAGCATTGAAACAAAGCTCTTGAAGATTAACATTGCAGAGCCCTTTCACAGGAATAATGTACAATTTCTTGGATCTATTATTTTTCTGAGTCACACAGGTGTATAAATAAAGTTCATTTACTAGTAGGCAGCCAGTAAAAATGCTTGTCCAGGTAAACATTGCTTGCAGGAATCTGACACACTCAATGTCAGACCTTCTGCCTATCTTCTATAATCAACAAGTACACGTTTTTCTATATAAGAAAACCAATTTTTTTGCCTGAGATTAAATTTTCTTAACTTTGCCCGAAATTAAGACTGAGATTTTCTTAATTTCTTGTTAACTTTTGTGGAATAAACTGCAAACTCGAATTTAGTATCTATCTATAACATTTTAAATGTAAGAATGATGTAACTAACTACCTAATTCTTACATTCGAAATGTAACGGATAGATGTGGCAAGTAACAAAACAGAACTCTGAAAGATAAGTTTTGTGGTTTTTTTACGACTTTCTTAAGATTCTCAAACCAGTTTAATATGAACATAAGATCTAAAACACTATTCTACAGATTGTACACTCTCTTGCAAGCCTATATTAGCGGTGGACGCCAGAGGAAGGTGAGGGGGTTTTCATTTTCTAATAATCTTCGACTTGAAGTGTCACACAATTGCATTACTGCATAAGGAAGGATTCACAAATAGCAAGTACTGACAGCGTTCAAGAGGTTTCCACCTCCCCCCCTCCCATTCCAATGCCAAATACACGTTGTTTTTATATAAGACAACCTTCAATTTGCCTGAGCCTCAACTTTCTTAAGTTTTCCCGAAATTGAGCCTGAGATGTCTTACATTTTTCTTAACTTTTACTGAAATAAACTGGCTAAAATGGTTCACACTTTCGCTATTGATATTGTATACTTGAATTTGAATTCCATCTTTAACATTTTGAATGCAATAACGACAAAATATCGATTTTGGCCAATAAAAACACGAAAGTTTGGAAATTGCGCCTTGTCATTTTCTTAAGATATTCTTAAGATTTTGACCATTTGAGCCTCATTTTCTTATAAACCTTTTTCTTACAAAAACACGTGTATTCATCACTGACTTATACTACCTGGAAGAAAACTTTGATCTGTATTTATTAGTTCACTTATTTTACATATCATATGAAGTCATAAATTTATATAGTTGCTATGGACAAAAATACTAATGACGTAAGCTTAATCCGATATGTAAAGAGACCGAGTATTCCTGCGGGTCATTCCCCTATATTTTATACGTAGCTACTGGAACTTTCGGGACTAATCTTGTATCGTCTAAATATGATATATGACGTAATTAATGTTCTTTAGCTTTCTAGAAATCTCTATTGCATGTATATAAATACAGTAGCGTTCTCGAGGATTGTTAATTGTTGAATGTGAGCATTACGGACATAGTAAATGTACAGTGTTTCTTACAATGTAACCGAGCCTGAGAATATACTAAAATATTTAATAAAACTATTTGTGTGTTTCACTTAAAGACACAACAATAGTATACAATACAGCAAAATTGTTAGGGAGAGATCAACTGAGCATACCGAATAGTGTTGCCAATGACCTGACGTTTCCCAGAGCCGAGTGCTATAGATATTTGGTGTGATTACTTCCTTAAAACCTCGTTTCTTGTATTCTGCCTGTCAAAAACAATGGGAAAATAGTAAGATTTAAACTGCTTCACTCTACAAGAGGGGCAAGAAAACAAGATTGAAAACAACAGTGCATAGAAAGAAACCAATATTATTAAATTATAAGAGCTTTGCAAGAAAATTTATTGTAGTTGATATTATGAGTAAAATCTGAGCACGTCATCTATGTTTGAAAATAAACACAAGAAACGACTGGGAAAAGCAGATGTAGAAACAGTAGAAATAAAGCCATCTATGTACAATCTTCTATTTCTAAAAGAACACCAGGCTGGAATTTGGTGGAAAATTAAGAATTAATTAAGAGCAAGGTCAAGGCTGAAGAACTGTCGAAAACATATTTTTGGACAACGATGCATAAGTTTTCCACTAACATATGAACATGAATTGCCCTTTCCGACACTAGATACTGTGTTAACATTGTCTATTTCAAATTGTTTACAAACCTTTTTCAATAAAAACATTAATATGCAATAGACCTTGGGCCCCATTCACACTATATCGGATTCATCTTGTACCACATTCTTGACCGAATCCGATATCAAAATTTTACATTGTTCACACTACTCCGCTCCGCTTCATCACGTCACTAAGCCTTTTGTTTAGAGGAACTTTTCACGGCAACTGTCACTGCTTGAAACTTGATTGACGTTCGAAAACAAAGCTGACTGCAGCTCAAAGAGAGCATCCGGAGCGACGATGTATCGGGTTCATGCAGTCACAATAGGTCAAAAGTGATCCGATATCAAAATTAATCCGATACATACCACTTTCACAGCGGAGTGACTTCACTCCGCAAAAGCGATACGGAGCATATCGGATTCATCTGGAATAATGTGTATGGAAAGCCTATTTGCTATAGGAAGTAATCCGATATGTGATGAATCCGGTATAGTGTGAATGGGGCCTTGGATGTAACATTTGCCTCGTGGGCTCTCAATCAATCAAAACATCAAATGCTGTCTTGAACATATGTTGTCTTCCCTTGTATTTCTAAATTACTTACATCCTACTAATTTAAGAACAAATTACGAGCAATTCAGCCTCAAAATAAAGGGGAAAATTCACAACGGCCAGCTGGAACCTCGATTTTACTGGTTCTTATATAAAAAAAAGAGTGTACATACAACAATAACAAAAATAGGAAAGACATGACGAGATACTGAAAAGTCAATTTTTGTTTGAAAATGTCAATTTGTATACGTGTAAAGCAAAATCAAGGGTAAAAATAGAGCATACCATATTATATTTAAAATTTTTAATACAATATTCAATGATTGCCATCAACAGTATGCAGTACTTTTTAGACTAGTTAGTGTTCATAGCTGAGGCTACGTTTTCAAGAGCAAGTGGATTGGACCGGGACTAAGTCCGGTTAGCTTTCGTTACAGAAAGGACTTGCGTTCTCATGAGATCCCACAGGTCCAATCCAATTTTTTTACTTTATTATGTAAACAAAAGTTAATTCCGTACCAGAACCATATATACTCTATTTTTCATAAAAATAAAGTTTATAAGAACACTGAGGTTCACAATCGCTGTAATCTGACAACACTTTAAGAATAATGCTAGGCTCAAACGCCATGAAGACTTGAGAATTTCTGCATATTAAACTTTTAAAACTGCTTTTAAATTAACTTTTGTACTTCGATACAATATTTATTGCTCTGTTACTTGCTTTGCATTATGATGAAGTAAAACATCAACAAATATTTAAATATATTCCTTTGATTTTCAGGACAAGTAACACCTTTCGTACTGAAGTATAATTTGAGAATATTCTTAGGCTCAAAATTGAAAAAGCTAACAATATTGAGGCATTCATATAAAATTTAAAGAGTGCAGATCCCACAAAAATTGCTCTTGTAAACATAGCCTGAGAGGAAGCTAGATGCTAAAACATTCGCTGATTACAGAATGTTGCAGACGCTCTATAAATCAGAGGACATAAAACAGAGAGGTTTAAATACTTTTCGTGAAATAATACTTTACCTTTATGAAGTCCACTAGCGTATTGTAAATAAATGCACCATTAGGTTGGAAAAAGCAACTACCAGGACTAACATCGTGGAAGAAAAACAATTCCTGATCCTATGGAAATACGAAACATATCATAATCAATAACAGAATTCGGTTAATTCTCTATTACGCTTACACACTTGAAAAACACGAGAAAATTACAACAGAAAGGATCTAATTCCTTTCAACGCCAAAGTGTTTACATTGTTTTCTGGCGTGTAGAATCTTACTGCCAAAAGCACTTAGTATCACCAGGTCGTTGATCATCGGATTGTCTACTTCTCTATATAAATATCAACAAAGAATTTCTTATTTAGTTTGGTAATTATTTCAGGACAACATCAAAACGTCATCTAGCTTTCCTAATTCAGTTTATATATTAATAATTTCCAGAGTAGAGTCGATTTTTACAGATATATTCGTATCAAGTGTACAAATAGAAAAATTGTTAAAAAATTATACTTACCCTTCCAATTTTCCGATGATCCCTCTTGGCAGCTTCTTCCTGGAAATGTTTCCATTCTTTCATCTAGTGAAGAAATGGCAAAGTGCATTTGCAACAATTGATAACAAGGAATAGGTAAAGCTTTTACAGTTAGTGAAAGGACTAAATGTGAGCAGAAATTTGAAAAATTAGGGCCTGGTTAAGCTGATCTAACATTTCATTTAACATTTGTCAAAAAAATCTTTGGTGAAATGCTAGATCAGTTTGACCAACTTGTTCGATGGAGTTTATATAATTTAGAATCTAAACATTCGAGCAATGCATTATCAAATGCAAATCTTCAATCCGGAATCAAATTCTGCACGTTTGAATTGCATTCTCACTCTATGAAATGACATTTTGGAATTACAGATTGTGTATTTGCATTTCACACTGCATGTTTGCGTTTTAAACTTGACAAATGAAATTTGGACATTGATATAACTCTACCCTTGGGCACCACAGAATTCACTTCACTAATAAAAATTCCTGACTTTTTCCTGCCCTTCTTCACGTTTCATCAAAATTGCCTGACTTCTCATGACTTCTCCTGACTTAACCTGACTGCCCATAAAACTATAATTTTTCCCTAATTTCTGCTGACTGCATGAACCCTGATGTTATGGAATGCTATGCAACATGCTCTCAACAGACCAAGATCTGTTTGACAGCTTCATCAAACATTTCGTCTTACATTCGATCTTTTCTCATTGTTCTCTGTGTACGCCCTGCAGCGTCTGGAATACTGGAATTAGGGCCTGTATACATGATCCCCTAGCCGGAACGTTTTATTGGGCCTGTATACATGATCTCGCTATGCTGCCTAGTCGAGGTATCTCGCCTAGATGAGAGATTTGTATATTTACATCTACTTAAGATGAACTTCCTCAACAGCGTTGCCAGATTGAAATTCTAAAAATTCCCAAACCAAGTCCAATATCCATTGTTTTTAAAAATAAAACTCCCAAGTTTCAACCAGTTGTAATGACGTCATATATCTATATCAACTGTTGCTATTAATCATATGTCACTATACGTGGGGAAACATAAAATAGAGCGATGGAAGCTCAAATAGCAGAATTTGAGCCAGGGGTGTTGCCATTTGAGCAATAATTCGATTGCTCTAGGTTAGCACGGTATACAATATGGAGCAAACCTGAGTATTTATCAACAAAAGTCATTTATGTGCATTTATATGTATTTTGTGCCTGTGTCTTAATTTTTGTCATGTTATGTGTTATTCATGTTAATGGTCACGGAGTTGTCATTATATCTTACACTCCGTGGTATCGTCCTTGTAGTATATATAATCAAGTTAGTTGTATGTAGTATGGTAAGTAATGGAAAATTCTAGCACATAGGTAAAAATGCTGTCGTTTTTGATAGACGAAACTGGGCTGCCAATTTGAAAAGCCAAGCTATTCTAAAATAAACCAGACGGAGTAAAAGAAGCCAAAACATGTCTATACTTAAGCTATACTTAAAGACTCTTTCAAAATTGAGTTCAATTTAGTGGAAAGCTTCGCACTGTATTCCAAAAATACATTTTACGACAAGGCTTCAGGCTCAGTCTTGTTCCTACTTTTCCATCAAAGTTCAGACTCGTGCCCTTACGAAACTGCTTGTATAAAAAAGAGTGCAATAAAAAAACTATCGCTAGTGGTTATCATTTTTTGTATATACTGTATGATATTCTGATTCACTTTCTCAACTGTTTTAGCACAATTTGATGTCAATAAATATTAAATACTCTTTAATAAAGGTAGTCCCGTATACTTTCGTACGTAGGGGAATGCCTGTTAGAGGGGACACTTATCCTGAGCCATCGGCATGTGAGGTAGGGTGGCCAGTTCCTTTCCTCGCTGCCTTTATCTCCCCAGAGTTCCCACTGGGTACCCATTTGCTGCTGGGTGAACAGTGAGCGAGCATTCAGTCAGGGCATCGAGTCGGGCTCGAACCGTAGACCTTCCGCATGGGAGGCATGCGCTCTAACCACTATGCCAACTCCCTCATTAAATACTATTAAAACATAAAATAGAAAATTCATTTACCTGTTTCTCATTCGGAAACGAGATTCCATATATCCTCTGCAACGACTCTGCCTCGCAATTTCCTTCCCAATACGTCGCAGAATTTTTAGTTAGTGCCAATGACTTAATTTTACCAGTGTGCCTAACATGTGGTCCACGGCACAAATCAATTAAAGGCCCACATCTGTATACAGTTGTTTTTGGTGTATTTACTTTCTCTCTAAGGATCCTGCACTTAAACTCATTGTACTGCAAAATAAATAAAAATAATGTGAAAATCGCAGAGCAACTAATTTTAACTTTCAGGACCAAGGGCAGGCATGTGGTGCGCCAAAAGGTGAGGGAAATGGATAAAAACTTCCATATCTATGACATGTTGGTTGCTTCTACACCGTTTGACCTTTGTTGGAAAGTTTGCATTGAGCATAGGGGGACATGTAATCTGTGTGGTCACATGGCTGTCACGTGCATTCTGAAGACACACTCGGCCTAGGTTTAAATTTATATATGATTGATCGATGATTTTGGATTTAGATGAGATAAAGAGAAAGATTTGATACGACGTAGAATCAAAAGAATTGTAAATAAATAACGAGGAGATCTTTCTTGCTCATATACTCTGCACCCGCCCAAGACACAAATAACCTTACTTAATTGCTTGAATGCCAGCTACAAATACAATCCTAATACAAGTCTGCTAAGGAGGAAAGGTACGCTGCTATCAATAGAAGAAGAATGCTACAACTCTATGCTGGCTTTCTCTTTCGTTTAATACTTTCACATGCACAGCAGTAGAAAGCAAATTGTTGCCAGAATTTCAAAAAACGGGCGTGACCAAGGGCGTGGCCATATTTCCTACAACACATCCACGTTCTTACATTTTTAGGAAGACACCAATGAATCCCAAAACAAGTCTGCTAAAAAAGGATTATAATACCGAAAAACAAAAAGAGCTATATACACCCTTTTTTCTTAGAACACCAAACTTTTTTCCGAGCTTTAATAATCCTAATTTTTCTGGTTCTGAGCCTAAAATCATTCTTAACTTATGCCTAAGTGTCAAAGGTGTAGCCTGGTCTGGAAATGAAAGGAATGTATTTAAATCTTTGTTGATGTCATGATTAATCATAAAGCAAATCAAAAGAGGACCAAAAGTAATCAATATTGTATTGATTGTCGATAACGTTAATCAAAAAGCACCATTATATAAAAACATTCTAAGTCTTGATGAAGCTTTGCAGCATTCTTAACTAATTCTTAAATTTCAGAGATTCTGTGCCTCAATATTCTTATAAAATAAAAAGTGTTTACCAAAAAAGCTATAACAGTCATAATCTTTCGTGCATCAAAGATGGCAGCACACTATGGAATATGGTTACAGAGATGAATAGACCTATTGGATGAATATTCTACTTGACTTGTCAAAAAATGTATTCTAATTGCTGTGAACTCTATTGGGCGATTCAACTTCCCACAAAACCAACTGTACGTCCGTTACCAGCTTTTACATGGCTCTTCCTATGCAACTAAAAGCCACTGAACAAAATTTTCCCTTTATGCGTACTACCTTATCTAATAAATATCGACAGAGCACTCCAAATCAGACTGGCCTTAACTGGACTTTCTAGGAACTGAAGATAGAGAATAAAATTGTCCCAAATGTAAGTCCATTACTGTGGAATTGCCCTAGTGCATAATGTCTGTCTGATGTTCAAAAAAACTACCTGTAACCGTCGTTTATCTACGGTGCTGTTTACAGGTCATCCCTGTTGAGTACGTCTTGATAACGTATTTTTTAGTAGGCTATAACGGGGAAACATTTTCGGGGCTATAACAAAGCTCAGGGAAGGGAATGATAAAGAAAAGGAAGAAAGGTAAAGTTGATAGAAAGATAAGGTCAAGTTTGTTGATGTTAGACTTGCAACCAGACAAGTTATAAGATGCGGGGGAGGAGGTGGAAAGGATTATTATCGTAATAATTTCTTTGATTTTCTTATCTATACTCTATGATAACATTTTTGCAGTTCCTCAAAAATTTCATTCTTTAACATGCATAATAACGAAGATATTTTGAGTATTTTCTCGTGTTTTAATTGTGCGGGTCATTGGCAAAAAGTATAGCAATTTGAAAAGGTCAGTATTCTAAAGATCTATTACTTCCTTCCTTGTAATCCGAACAACAACGAACATCAAGCTCATAAAAATGAGGTTTCATCAAAGTAATATAGCAGGTTAAGACATGACAAGGTAGAGTTAGGCAAAAGCACCATAGGTCGACGTATGGTAAATAAAGAGTGACACTTCAAGGAAAGCCGAACAATAGTATGAACTTTGATCAAAAGTAATAATATTTCAGTGTAATTTCAAACAGACAAAGACATTTCTATACAAGGAAACAGTTAAAATCACCATACAAGATCGCATCTGACTTGCATCAAGATGGATAGAATAGTTATGCTTTTCAACGTATTTCCTCCTAGAAGTTTCGAAAAATAAATGCAAAGAGCAAAGAGCTACCTCGAACATCTTGAGGAGGTCCTCTTTCGTCATTTCTAATCGAACAAATGCTTGCTTTTCCTTCACAGCAGATTTCATAATTGTTTCCAAATTGTTAAAGTCAGCAGTCGATACTTGTCTACAAAACAACATGACATGTGAATGGGGTATGAGTTGTGGGGTACAAACAGGGATGCTTGTGCGTATCTAGGGTAGGGGGGCAAGGCTTCCGCTGAGGACACATCTATGTACATGTATGTTCCTCCACAGGGGTTGACTTTTGTCTTCAAACTCTTTTCTGGAAGAACAATGCTTAGTATATTGGTATCCTAGTAATACAATGCTAATTTGCGGGTATGGGGGCTTGCCGCTATAAAAATTGTCTTCAACCAAACTTTCTACAATGCTGGAAAATGACCCTTCAGAAGATAGGAGAGATGGAAAGAGTTCAGTATGAAGGGCAATTCTTGCCCTCCTGCCCCCATGGATGAAGGCAGAGGGGCAGCTGCCCCTACTACCTCCCAGGGTGGGCATCCCTGGGTGCAAAGAAGGAGCTATGAAGAATCAAATAATAGCATGACTATGGTCTAAAAATTCACTATCATCAACTACCGACCAATCATATTTCTATATCAACAGCCTGTGAAAAGCAATTAAGATGGAAGAAACCAAGAAAATCACCTACCTTCCATCTAAGTACATATCATAATAAAAGCCCTCTTCAATAGGTGGTCCATAACAAAGACATCCACCATAATGGCGCTCCATTGCCTCACCAAGAATATGTGCAGTGGAGTGCCAGTAAACAGCTTTGCCTAAAAGAACAACTCAATTTTGTGATGTAATCCTGCATCTACTGAGGGGGTTCACCTTTGATCCCCTACAAAGGTGTTGACACATAACATGTGTAGTGTTATATGATCAGGGGTTGCTACCTCAAGCTGGTCATACCTCTTACCAGGGGCAGGCCCTCTGAAGCTAGCTAAATGATAATAGCATACAACCTATAAAAAAGCAGAGGAAGTCATTGCCAAAGACAACAACTTACAATAATAGTACCTTGCATATGAAAACAATACAGAATAGATGCAAAAAAGGCCTTTTTGTGTACATACTTGGATGTGTCAGCCCACTCCATACACTTTTGCGCAACCCCCCCCCCATCAACCTTAGGGTCACTCCATATGTTCTGGACAGGACACAAAGACTTTTTCTGCTTGCTATGTGAATGTGAAGTGCTATTTTGAATGATTGATATGTGCTGGTTGTTGGTTAGTAGTAAGCAAAGGATATTGTAA
>WIPJ01067469.1:103915-137393 GCA_018155075.1 Cassiopea andromeda
CAACCCCCCCCCCATCAACCTTAGGGTCACTCCATATGTTCTGGACAGGACACAAAGACTTTTTCTGCTTGCTATGTGAATGTGTGGTGCTATTTTGAATGATTGATATGTGCTGGTTGTTGGCTAGTAGTAAGCAAAGGATATTGTAATATGCAAATATTGAGTTGATGAAGCGGTTGTTTAAAGTGAGTGTGTTCCAGATGGGACTCTTTATGGAATGGCCTCTTTGTGTGTTTGTACTAAATGAATGGCTCCTAAAAACACAAACTAGACTGGTTATGATACCAAAAGATACCCATACTGTCTCAATGACTAAATAATAAAATAATAGTACTAAAAATAGCTTGGTATGTACTAAAGAAATTCTTATTTGGACTTACCTTCATCATCATCAAATTTAATAAGTTGTAATGTGCTGTTGCCTTCAAAAGGGCGGTCAAGATCCCAAACTTCTCCATTTACCTGAATAGAATATAACTTAAGTAAAAGGTGCAAATGGCCTTTACAATATTTAATTGCTTATTGGAAAGTTATCCTAATGTAAAAGGCATGAAAAAATAAACCTGAGCACATTTGAGAAGAGGGAAATGAACTATGCTGGAATTGACTGATACCCACAAAACTGTTCTAATTGTGTGGAAGTCACACAAAAACCTTACTATGAGCCAAATGACACCAAATAGCAGAATCATGCTAATCTCCTACACTTTAAGCTATTGATATGCCTTAGCTATTCACTTTCAATTCATTTTTCATTTTCTATTTACCAGGAACAGAAATGTATGGTAGTGTGGGTAAAAAGAATATAATCAGATGAGGTTCATTTCTATGATTCTAATGCTGAGCTCCATCATTTCCAAATAGGAAATCAATTCATAACTCCAACTTCCTAAAAAATAGCAAAGGCTCCTACAGGTTTCTAAAGACTGTTGCTGGGATCAGCAAATAAGCTTCTTATTGCATCTGTTGTCCTTATATACACAAAATGGCATTTGGGATTGATGATTGCAGCAAAGAGCAAAAAAGTTAGACAACAAGAGCAACTTAATAATAAGTATTGGTGTCACATGAATTTGAGTCATCACATGGAGAGGTACAGGAACAAGTACCATTCTGTAAAACAATAAAGTCAACATTTTCAGAATGATTATACCTCTGTCAAACTTCTCCCCTTTCATTGGAACAGAAGCTCTTGAAGTCCAGCATTTTTTGCCTGCTTGACTAACCTATCATGTAATGTACAACAGTGCAAGGACTCTGGAAAAATTTTCTCTGCCCTACTATAACAAAAAGCTGCTGAAAATGCAAAGATATTGGAACTCTCAAAATGCAACAAAGCAACAAAATTGCATAAAATTCATAAACTGAGAACTACTTACTTTAGCTACCACACAGTTATCAGCAAGACCCTGGCTGCAAAACAGAGAATTAAAGATAAATGAGTCACATGTCTCTTCCAGAGAACATGCCAAGCACAATGCTAGCATGACTGTACAGTCGCTAATTGAGCAAAAGCTATACAATGTTGTACCCAGAAAAGTGTAACATCTTCACTGTGCCCACAAAATTTGCACAAAAAGGCATCCAAAAGATGATGCAATCTACTCATTGAATAGAAATTTTCAGTCTACAAATACATCTTCTATCTATAAAATGTACACACCACACAAAAATGGAAAATTGTGCCTACCACAAACAGTTACCACAAATAGAGTACAGACATAAATGCAAGTACACAGACAAACTCTGACCCAAAACACACACAGATACACAACAGATGCAAATCAAAGAAATCTTCTTACTTCAGAGACAGGTAGCAAAAATGCAATAACAAAGCAAAAGGCAAAAAGCAGAAACAAGATAGCTAATCTAGAATTTGATTTGCTAAACAATACTTGTTATCTCACAAAATATGAAGATACACATACCTGATTGACACAGCCACTTCATATGGCGTTGTCTGCCAGGCTTTTCCATCAACTTCCTTGCCATCTGGCAGTTTTATCTTGATTGGAAATTTTTCTTTAGCTAATTGAAATTGTATTTCAATAAGTACCAAGCCAAAAACAAAAGTAATCCCTTCCATCTAATCACAGTAATAATATAGAAGTCACATTTAGGCCTACTTAAAAAAGATTTCAAATAACAAATGGCCTAATAATTTCCTAATTTCCTTGCCTTTAAGTGTTCTAAGTGATCCTTTACTACAAGAATTTTTTCTCAACCCTTCTATTTTCAAGTGCACAGCCATCAATTGCATCTTGGTAGCATTTCTGATGTAAGTTTAAAGAGCAAAATGTGTAACAAATAAGTACCATGTGCTGAAAGATATTTGTACATTAAAAATCAATTTCCACATGTTTTGTTTTCCCAGAAAGCACTATATCATAAATGGTACAGATGACAACTTTTCTATTTAGACTTCTTTTTCTGGCATATAGTTATTCACAATCAGGACCAATAACAACTTAACTGTATTGAAGAGACATGGATACAAAACTCAACCTTGAAATAAATGAAAATGCTTACATAGAACATATTTATATAAATTTATAATATCAGTGAATTACTGGGGCCACAAGCCCTCCCTATTCCCCAATGCCTATTGTCTTGTTCATAACTGGTGCTGACAAGTTACCAATGAATATTCAGATAACAACTAGAAACACAGAACAAGACAATAAAAAATCTTAAAGCAATTTATCTCATTCCATAACAAAAAGTAGCTTGAATAGTTCCTGAATGCTTCATTTGAATGTTTCAAACATTGTTTATCATACCTAGATGAATAGATGGAAGTTGTAGTTGATGTTCTGGCATAATTTTAAGGCATGAGTAAATTATATACTCAGAAAATGACATTCAGCACAAACTCACAATCTACTAAAATCTCACAAAAACAAATTCCTGCTTTCCTAAATGATGTGACCTGCAAACTCTAGGTTTTCTCAAGGATTATAGCAATGGTGTGGAAACAGTCCCCTAATTTGAAGTGTGCAAAAATTAGATAGATTTCTCCCATACTAACAGATAACATTACCTAGAATTTCTGCATCATATTCTGCTTTCAATTTGTCAAACAATTTGATTCTTTCTTCCAAGTACTTTGGAGGTGGATCCAACTGGAAAAAAGAGTTTTCATTGAATCAAGAGTTTTCTATTTCCTGAGAATCATCCAGATATTGCAAAATAGATTTTAACATGTCCTAGATCAATCAATGTAAACATTATTTTACCCATCTATCTTTATTTGTCTAGCTTCCAAAAAGTAAAATTGCAACATAGCAGATGTAGAAGGCCTAATATAAAAACTGTTCTGCTTGCAAAGCATATGGCATAATGATTGCCAATAAAGAGGGACTAATGCAATGGGCCAGCTGAAATAAGCTATTTGGTAGCATCAGACCAGACTGGAAACTATGATGAATGCCTGTAATGTCTTGCCAGTGCACTGGCCTGCACACTTTCCTTTCAGGTCATATATTCATATATTCAGAGGTATTTGGAGTTCAACTAAGGTACCATTCTTTAGTGCCTAATTGCTGGAGGGTTGGAATAAGTGGGGGGCCTGAAACATAAGAAGAAATGAATAAGCAGGGGTTAAGAGTAAGCAAGGGGGTAGAAAAAAATGCTTTAATCAAATCTAAGATAACACTGCTGCGAAGCACTCTTATGTTCATACATCAGGTGTCTATAGATGTGAGAATGTAAGCAGCACAAAATTATTGCTAACAGATAAAAAGATTTGTTCTAAACATCTATTTGGAACATGCTCTGAAAAAAATCTTTGCACAGAAACTAATAAGTGAGGGGTCCTAATAAGAGTAGGGGATTGGAAAATGTTCAAAAATTAACTAGAATGGGGGCAGCAATTAGGTACTTAAGAGTACTATAATTTATAATACAATGATGCTTACAACAATTTGAAATACGTAAACAAGCATAATGGGCACTTATAGCAGCTTAAAGGTTGCTGAATTTCTTAAGGATAAGCTCACCCAATAGACAAACTACTGTATTCTGCCATGCATAAGTGCGCCTTCTTTCAGACCATTATTGGCTTTGTTTGAGGGTGCGTTTTATACATGGTAACATAACACCATATTACATTAAATGTGTGGCATACAGTAAATAAAGGGGCTTACATGAACAGGTCAATAATTGAAATGCTTCTTGGAAAAAGCAGCTGAATTATAAATTTCAACAGAAGAGTCATGACGAGAAATATGTCAGAGATTTCCTTTCTTTATTTAATGTGACATTAATTGAATTCTGTTGAGGGTCAATAATTAACATAATTTTTTCCAAAAATTGTAACTTTGGTGACATTAACAAACATAATTTAGCAAAAAAAACATTTTGATGGACATTATTAACATCAAATGGCCTATATGATGTTAATTAATGTTATTTTTGTCTTCACTATTTTTGGTTATATTCTATTTTGGTCTCTGTAACATAGACAGTAGTCATAAATTTGTGCTAGGAAAGTAATCTTAACGCTTCGCTGAAAATTTGCCCTCTGAAATTAAAATTTTATGAAAAAAATTTTAGATGAAATTTGATGGTGAATTGTAGGAGGTATGGGAAAATAACCATCTCCATTTTTGGAATTTGAATACGCCTATATGTATACTTTAACTTGCCAAAGCATTGAGATGCTGTATGCATGGCATAGAAAGTCATTAACTTTTGTTTCTCTGTCGGTGATGAAACATTTATGCATCAAACTTTAAGTCAAAATTTTAATATTTTCCACAAATAATTATGTGATTTTGACATTATTTTGGATTACTCACCCTCAGAAATAGTCACTTGACAATTGCAGCCAAATTCCTTAATTAGATCAACAGTTATTATCAAAAGAATAGTAATGAGCATTAAATTTTGGTGGCAGTGCTAAGAAAAAATGCCAAAATATTTTAATTATAAGATTTATAGTGAGAGGAAACATTTAGGCACAAAAGATGCATGGTTTGGTTTATGGGGGTTATAGATATTTTTCAAATTGTGCACAAGTTAAGGTCACAAAAATCAACACTGTGCTCAAATTAATGGATCATTAGTTAGCACAATCAGACCCAAAATGATGTTAATTACTGTATGCCATACATTTAATGTAATAAGGTAGCTTTATTATATGAATGCTCTTCCAGAGGGTTAGGTTCTATAGTATTCTTGAGTTTATTCTTTCATGAAAATAAACATACTTTAGAAGAACTGAGAAAAGAGGGTGTTTACATGGTACAACACAGTAAAAACTGCTTTATCAGAATTCAACCATTGAATCAAGGAGGGGTCTTACTCAGTGCGTCTTATTCATGGCAAAATGCTGAAGACAAGGCTGAGACTGAACCCTTCAACAGCAATATGGGATCGCCACAAGGTGATGCGCTAAGCGGTGTATTGTTTGACATCTATTTTGAGGAATCACTTTGTAAAGTACGGAACTGTAGGCACGAGATGAAAAGCAACAAAGATGATGAAGACAATGGCAACATGCCTCTATCCTTTTAACCACAAGAGGCTATATATGCCGATGATGCAGATTTCCTGACCATGAATGAAAATGAAAAGAACATCATCACCAATAAAATTGGAGAGATTCTACTAAGAGACAACTTGAAAGTAAACAACAGCAAAACAGAGCAAATAGAAATAGTCAGAGGAGACAGAAACACAGAGCATTGGAGGACAGTTAAAAAGCTAGGTTCCCTGTTAGGAGATACAGAAGACATACAAAGAAGAAAACAATCACCCATAGCTTCAATGAATAGATTAAATAACATCTGGTTCAGAAAAGATCATATCAGCGAACAGCTTCACCTCAAACTATACAGAACACTTGTAAACTTGTCCTACTGTACAACAGTTCAACTTGGGGAATGACACAAAAGAGACCAAAGATCTTAATGCTTTTCACAGACAACAACTAAGAAAACTAATAGGAAAAAAATACCCAAATAAAATCTCAAATCAAAATTTGTATAAAAGATGCGATGAGAGGCCAATATCAATTGATATCTTGAAAGGTAGATGGAGGTTGTTCGGTCATGTATTACTTCGTTCTGATGAAACACCAGCAGTTCAAGCCATGAAATTCTACTTTGAAGAATCAGAGAAAAAGTTTAGAGGTAGACCCAGAGAAAGTATTATAACAACACTGAATAAAGACATCAACAGGGCAAAATCAATCAACAAAGACTTTCCGATACCAACTTTGAGGAGAAAGGAAGATTTTAAATACATAAGATCGTTGGCACAGGACAGAAAAGCTTGGAGAGAGTACTCAGGTGTAATTTGCAGAGCAGCAGAAGCAGAAACTACATGAAACACTCTTGTTGTTAATGCGAAACTGCAATTTTATTATTATTATTATTACATGGCAAAATATGGTAACAGATGCATACAATCAACCAAGTAGTTTTCTGGCCGCACATTTAAAAAGGCAAAAAGTCAAACACTTCAGCAAAAAATCTGCAGTTTGATCCCCATAAAATATTACCTTAAGCACACACTATGAATTCTTGAAAGTGAGGTTGTCTGCGCAGTAGGCAAACTTTCCAGTCTGGGCATCAGACTGGACATCTAGCTAGGAAGACTGCATGGGAAATGGATGCTAATAAGACACTGATGGCAAATAGGCAATGTTGTTTCCTACTACATTTCAAATACAAATTTTAGCTATATTTTGCTTATATGATTTCAATCTTTAGTAAGAAAAATTCAGACTTGGCCTTGCATATTGAAACTCAAAATACAGCACAATCAACTTATGTTTGGAAGTAACTATAATAAGGAAAGATTAAATTTCTATGTAACAAACTTCTTTCCCATGACAAGTATTTATTGACAGCAAGTGATAAAAACTTCGATCCTGTGGTACTGTGCAATTACACTGTGCAAACGATGGTCACTCAGTATTCCAATACTCCATCAACATTCCAATATATCCTATTGGATGGCAATACAACGCCATCCATACAGTAGGAAATGGTCCACCTTCACAGTAAGGATCATTTAGAGCTAGAGGATAACGTGAGATGAATTTTGACTGAAATTTCGAAATAACCCTTATATTTATCTAACACTACCTCAAGAGTAGGAAGGTCTGACTCGACGTTCTTGTACGCAACACAAATAACGCCTGACTAATTGTAAAAAATGTTCATTACCTCAAGAATGTGATTGGAGGATCCCCCTTGACTTTTAGCACTCTTTTTACTTTTCTTACTGCCCTTTACTTTCTTCTGCTCGGTAGCTTCCTCTTTTATATCCATCTTCGCCATTTCCTCAGTGGGGGCTGCCATTTTGTCACGTTTAAAGAGGTCAAATGAATAGTGGCAAGTGACTTTTGCGGAGGCGCGCACGAATAACAACAGGAAGATGATGCAACTGCTACCCAATACGTCACACACGATATCCACCATTGGGGGTAACCACAGATAAGAGGGAGCAATATTTTTAAGGTGCACCTTCACAAACAGTAACATGGTAACTCTGCAAGCAAGCTGGGGGCACTTTCTATGTCAGGGGCAGCACAGCCATTGCAGGCTGGGGGGGCATTAGTGGGCCAAGCCCTATAGTGATCATGCACTTTGATTGCCACACCAACTTCACTGTGAGAGAGTGACTATCTTACTATTTCGGCACAATGGTAAGCAACAAAAAGGAGGCAAAAGATCACGGAGGTAGGAACTGGGGGCACAGGGCACACATGGGGCAAGTGCCTCCCATTTTTCAATGACTCAGGCAAAGTGCCCCTTTGGATGCAACTTGGTTAAACTCCTTCAAAACTTTGAAGATGCAAAAATAAATAGGAAAATACCCTTTTCCAGCAATTTCAGAAGATCTATGTTGCTAAATTACCCTGGGGGAGCAAGCCCCTGTACCCCCAGCAGATTTACATTTAGGGACTGGTACAATATTAACCCTTTTTCATTATGCAAAATGTTTTGTCATTTCATTAAGTGTTCTATCCCTCAGACAAAGTGCTTAATCTCACTTCCAGAAACCTTGCCAAGGTGTTCCTCTATCCATGTGCCCCCCACTTTCACAATGCTTCCTAAATTCCTACAAAAGTGCGGCAAAGAGCAATAGAATGAAATAAATAAGAATAACATCTTGCTAGAGGTCCCTCACTCCATCCCTGACTTTTTCTCATTGGATTTGGATGAATTAGAAAATTGCTTCTGGTGAGAACAGGGACATGCTCCGAGTTCTTTACCTTACTCAACAAAAACAGGTTGTGATGGTAATATTAGAGGACTTTAATTAGGAGAAAAGCACAGAGATGGCCACAACACCTCACTAGGCAAAAGGTTTAACAATAAACAAGAGGCATATTGGGCTAGATGCTACTCTTCCTATCTTTTCACTAGTGCACAGAATGCCATCCAAAATTAATTTTAGCACCAGTCTTGTGTTTTCTTTCCAGCATTTCTCTAAAATCTAGTAGGGGCATATGTTATGGTATAAGGTAGGCATAAGCAAGTATGGACTTATGCTCTGTTCTTGTGATCTATCTGTGCAAAAATCAACTGTCCTGTCTAGTAGTTGTGCTAAAAGATGCAAAAGCCTAGAACTGAAAGCAAATGGGAACTTCTAGTTCCTGGCTTCAATATCTTCTAGTACAACTACTAGACAGAAAAGTTTTTTTCCACAAATATGTCACAAGAGCAGAAGACAATCAAAACCACTACTTCAAAATCTCACAGGCAGAGCTCACTAATTTGCACAAGGTACAAAATGCTACCATCTGCAGGCTCTACCTAAATCTACATCTTATCAGTTGTTACATTCTATTTTTAAGATGCAGGCATATTTTACCTCAAGCAAAGTTACTTAAGCATGTTACAAACATAACCAAGAAATTCACCCTTCAGCTATACCTTGGTACTCAATTTGTTCTACTAAAAGTGAATATATTTCTTCTTTTCATGATAAAATTGTCTGATATTAGCAAGCACATGTGATCTTGTGATTGTCAGAAGTATAACCTACTTTTCATTGCTAATTTCCATGAATAGACAAAAGATGAACTCATAAAGTACTATCTAAATGCAAAAAGCTCACACACAGTAGGGTAACACCAATTGAACTTTGTGAGGTGTATACATAACATTTAAGAAAACTTAATGCTACATACTTCAAGTGGGTATTGATACTCATGGGAGCAAAATTTCTGGAGATGGGTACCAGCAGCTACTGTGAGAACTTGATGTTTAAAAATCCTGTTGAATTGCAATGCAACTTGTTGTTGAGTAGATTTTCCTACCTAAAGAGGGCAAATAAACATGTTGCTATTGAGACCATTTATCCAATGCAAAGTAAAGGATGACTTAACTACAGTTGGCAGAACTCTCCTATGATATCCACTAGTGTTTTCCATTCAAAAATACAATGAATGTTCAATTCATTTGTTAGCTTCCTAAATGATAACCATGCAGGATATTACATTTTCAATAAGGATCCAAGCATGTCACTCATAATCAGTGATCTAGTCTGGGAGTAACATGGCCTAACAACATTATACTTCCTAAAATGTTTGACCTTTGCAACTATACTACCTACTGAAGCAAATGCTGCAGAGCTTTCAATAATATTGAGAGTAAACAGCTGACCATGAATAGTAGGTGGGGGTGTCCATGGAGGGTCACCAATTACCTGTATTTTTTAACTCATTTTAAGTCAAAATAGACAGCAGTTTAGGGAGAAGTAGCTGGCAATGAATCACCAGTACCAACCTCCTATTGAAAGCTCTGATGTTAATGAATTGGTTGCCATTTTGCACTGAAAGCAAAGTTTCAATGGCTGTGCTTGCTTCAAACTCTTTTACATTACAATTCTTAAAATTCTATAACTACACAGGTTAAAACATCAAAAAAAATCCACCAAGAGACCATCAAAAAATAAAAAGAGTGACAAAGATAGAGTAAAGTAAATAGATCAGAGCATTTTTTTATCAAAGATAAGGACAAATATTATTGCTTTCAACTTATTGTAATTGCCACCTCAAACGTGGTTGACGGATTGAAGGAGAGTAGATCATATATTCAAATTATATGCAACGACCTTGAAGACTGCTAGAGTCATAATACAGGAATCAATCAAACAATATAGCTTTTGATAAAAACTGGTTTCAACGCCACCTAAACTATGCTTCAACACCCCTTAAACAATGTTTCAACAATATCAAAACCTGTTGCTAGAAGGAAGAATTTTACTTTCAATGGACAAGCAGCAACACAAAAGTCTCAATTCATTTTTTAAAATCTGTAGGTTTAGATCGTCCGAATGTTTCCCTAAAGTTTTTGCACAATGCAACTCTTCACAGTTGCAGCTCTTTTCATGGGACACTTTCTGATGCCCGATACAACATGGCATAGGGAAAATCTATTTGAGAGTCACAGCCCCTCAAAGGTAGCATCTTAGTTTAAGTTTGCAGAAAATGGGTGCAGCCTACTTACAACAGCAACTTTTCTCCACAATATAGGAAGAAACATCTGTTACTAGGCTGTTTTAACGTATTTTGTCGTCAATTTGCATGTTTCTCTCTGCAGCTCATTTATGCTGTTGTTCCATAGTTCATATTGGTTGTTGCTGTTGTTGGTAGTAAATCTCTTCTGCATTAGAGAGCGGAGGGGTGGGGGCTGAGAGGGGAATGATTGAAGGTTTATATGTTTACAGCCACATGCCTTAAATCATTTACTCAATGTCATGAACTGTTGGGACCTGCTACAATCCAAATCTTAATGGTAAAATAAGCAAAGCATTCTACAAAAATTCTGAGCTAACCAGCGTTATATCTCGTTCCTTACAATAACTACACTGCTTACTTTATAAAAAATGGTCTATAAAAAGTAATGCTTGTGTAGCGTTAAAAAGGTCCTAGGTCAAAGGGATTAGTTGCACCCTATGCCATACTTAGCCTGTTCGTTCTCAATATGTACAATAATTAACAGGTAACTTGAATTGTTGTAGTCAGTATTGAAAATAAGCATCAGAATCCAGACGTGTTTCTGTTCTGTGTCGACTCTGCCTAAGAACACGTTACACTTGCCTCCCCAAAAAGTCAAGAGACTTCAATAATGGATTTTTGAGATCTAAGAAAGGCGACGGGTCCTATTCATTAAAAATTCAATTTATCTTTCTATAACATACTATGTACAATATGCTTGCTTTTCTCCAAATAGTTTACTTCATGGTATTGATGAAGTAAGGGTTGTTATTTATTTAGAAGTTCTTTACCCAAGGCCCAATTCAATTAGGGTAATTGTTTTTCAATGAGCCCTGCAACTAAAGATAAAAATAAAGTCATATTTACAATGAATAAATATGCAAAAACTGTAAGAAAATAAAATGACGAAACTCAAAATGCTTAGACTACTTAAAATAGCTTTTCTTCAATAAAATCAGGTATGAGCCTTGTATTTCGCTTTGAATCCCTGGGTTGAAGAGGTTAATTTTACATCATTATGAAGGTTGTTCCATGTATCAGTTCCGCAGAAAGCAAATGAATTTTCGTCCATAGGCTGTTCTAATTAGAGGTATAGCTAGATCGCATTTAGTATTTCGTAAGACCCGATCGTGAAAATCATATAATCGTGAGAAGATTTGACATAGATTGTCGCGAGCAAGCCCATTATTAGATTTTCATACCATGTTACAGGTATATCTATGGAATAGGCTATCAACAGGCAGCCATCCTAATCTTTGCAACAAAAGATTATCCATTTTTCACGTACAAATACAAGTTCTTGCACTGTTCTGTAATGGAAAAACGCAAAACATCGGGGCTCAATAGACTTTTGCTAAGAAAGCTTTAAGAAAATTTGACACTGAAATCATGAAAATGCTAAGAAAGCTCAAATACTGGGCCGAAAAAAGTTGCTCATTAAAAGATCTGCATGTGCACAATTTCCTAGCTTGTAAAGAGATGTCACAGAGTAATGTTACATAGAACTCTGGAGGTAATGTTTCCCTCACTTGAAATGAGAGCTACAACTGATAGCAGATCCAGGTATTTAAATAGCTCCTAGCAAGGCAATTTTCTTCATGGCTTGCTACAGGCAATGTCATAGTAAATAAGGATAGTTGGAAAGCCTATTGGCCTTGCTGAGAAGTTCCTGTACAAAATATAATTGAAAAAACTAACTCTAAGATACTCAAACTGCCATAGAACAGAGAGGCCTTGCAAATATCTTAAATGCAAATAAAACAAAACATAGAAGTGACTAAATAAATCATGCTTCAAAGCAATTGAAATATCTCTTTAAGTGATTTAATTTACACGTTTTTATGAAAGAAAAATTTCCATTAGAAACATGAGACTGAAATCAGGCAAAAGTTAAGAAAAGTAGGTAGACTGAATAAAAAATTTGATCAAGCTAGAAAAAAAATTAGAAGCAATGCCCATTACATGCTTCACAAAATCTCAACACTTTATTTGATGTATCACAATTGTCTCATATGGATTGATATTCTTTTAGAAGTTCCAAGGTCTGAAGTTTGATTTGACAAAGCTTTAAGAAACATTCAGGCTAATGGCAGATAATTTGCTTCTTATACCAAATGTAATGAATAAGCAAGTCTATGTTGTGTTCATGTTGACAGACTACTGAAAAAGATATTCAGGTAATAAGACATTTTAGTAATGCAGAAATTCACTCATATAATTACTAATGCTACTGGCAACGCTAATGTCATTCAATGTTTCCATATTAAGGTTTACCCCTTAAAATTCTAATCAAGTAATAGCAAACACTATTTTTCAATGTTTGCTATTAAAAATGTATTCAAACTATAAAATCCAGAGTATTACACGAGAAAAATTTTAATTGCAGTCCAGGAAACGGGAAAAACAAACTATTTTCTGCGAAAACGTTGTCTGTTACCCTTTTCACATGATTGTGACAAAAGTATGGGCTAGACACGATATTCTGATCTCTCTGCTGTTTGATTACCATGGCTTTGCAAGTGGATATGTTGAGGCAGGTTATAACAGAGATGAGGTTGGATATACACAACGAATGTTTTGACTGCAGGTATCAAAGTACGCATGACTATATTTTCCAAAAGTTCTACCCATTCCATCTGTACGCAAGCATACAATAATCGAAAGGTATGATTTCTACACACAGTGAATTCAATGTAGGCCACCGAATTTAAGCAACACCCCCAATTTCTTCAAACTCAAAAACCTGTTCGATTCAATTTAAGGCTTTCTGTAGCTGCAATCTGTTGCATCTGAATCGTTGATTGCATTCTGACGCAAGAAATTGTTTACAACTAGCAGTGCCAGTCTCTGGATACACATTATTGGTACTAGGAAGTACTTTTAAAGCCATGAGAGTTCTAGAACAAACAGCCAGAAAGTTCTGTGGCTTGAAAACTAATGTATTCCCCTAAATACCCTAGAAGCTTTCGACTTTTGTGAAGCACGGACAAGCGATTGTTGAACCTATTCTAAGTATGTTGTGAATGATGGTAGAAATTCTCTTTTCATAACATAAAAGCACCCATAAGAAATTTACTGCACTTCCCTCAAGAAAACCAATACCCTGCATATACCAAAATCCGATTACTGAAATGTTAAAAAGGCTTTAATTTATCCGTCCGTCACAAAAGCACACAATTTCGTAATAATCCCCCCTTGTTGTATCTTGTTGCTAGATTGTTGTGTCCTCTTCCATTCTACACCCACAGTTCTTGCTAGTTGGTACGTAGATTGGCTCATTCTTGCCTGGAAGTACTGACAAACTCCTTGCCAGAGGAGTCAAAGCAGCATGCGAAGGAAGAGCACTTCGCACTGAAAAGTGGATTTCTTGGCAATGTCTACAACTGCAGTGTTGATCTGTGCTGTTCATTTGCTTAGTAATGGCGTTGAATGGTAAAGAGTTCAATGGACGAACAGTAAAGGGTTCTTTTGTTCTTTTGTACGTGTCCAAGAAGTAAGTTGCTTGCTTACTGCTAGGGTAGTCTTGCAATTCGTAATCAAATGGGTATCCACGTTCCTGCCTCCTCCATTTCGCTCTTCTATTTTGAAACCATACCTAGAAGAAAAAGGGTGATAATGAGTAGCGACAAAGCAAATCACCACAACACAGTAGGAAACTACTTAGCACGTACGCAAGATGGGGAAAGACGATTGGCAAAAAGCAACTTTGAGTAGAAGGATGGCAGTCTAAGGTCCCCAGCATTCATCGACTTCACCTGGCTTACCGTGGATATAAAGGAGCTAGTAGTCAGAGTGAGGGGCAAATTGCTATAAATTATGGAATGCTATATTCCCATGTCACCAGAGGTGACTGGCAACATTTTAACTGGCAACACAATGTTTGGAACAAAAGCAATGTTGGTCTAAAACACCTAACTTTCACCTCCGTCATTTAAGTTGATAGTCAAGTTCATTACATCCATAGAAGAAGAGTTCTAAATTCCTGTAATTTCTGAGAGCCTTGCCAGCTTTTGAATATATTTTCACAACGGTTGCGATTGAACGGAATTCAAGAGTGTTAACTTACTAGAATATAAGGTTAGACTGGCCCATCATTTAACTATCAAGAATTGCAGCCTCAGGCCATATCATAGCTTCCTGTTCATTTCTTTTCAAATTTTCCATTTCACATCCATTTGCTTACAACACAGTTTATTAGAACAGTCGCTGATAGTCTTACAAAACAATTTAAATAAACTGGTTGAAGGAAGGTATGACAGGAGATAGAACAGAGCAAAAATTAGATAGTTTGTTTGAACTTCTATATGAAGATACCCATTATAATAGGGCTCAGGACGCTCAGTCACCCCTTGTTACTCTCTCGATGAAAAGATGGAGGATCTTACCCCCTAATCTATCTAAGACACATACAAAAATGGCAGAATTTCGTAATAAAGTGGGTACTTCCAGAGAGAATCTGGCCTCAACTTCACAGTACAGGCCACCTTCATATCTGTTTGCAAGTACTCAGTAAGTCCCCTACTTGAGGCTTCCCCTTAGTAATTACGATAGCTCTACACTACTGAACACATCTAGACATATTTCTACAGTATTCAGTGTCTCTCATCTTCCTAATGGCATCAATTATAAACACAGATTACTAATTGCATCAGTACTTGCAACAGTGTAACCAACTTTAGTCAACCTGATACATATTTAAACAGACAGCTCCGTGTGCGAAGAAAATTGATCGCAGTTTTGAAATGTGCAAAATTAAACTGTAATATTTGTGGTAATTGGAGATTAACAAGCACTGAATAGCTGCATATTAACGTTACATTAACTTAAGTTAAACAGCTTGTAAAGGCAATTGGATTTCAAGTACATCTGGCGTGAACTTGTTCAGAACACTGCTGTGGTGTCTGTCCTATCCTTTCTATTGCAAACATGATTTGCATCACACCAGGTCAAACTCTCTTTTGCGAAGGATAAGAAGGGAGTGGCTTCCACAGCCACAGAAAGAAAACCATTTTGAAAATCTGTAAATTTTACCACATCCTGGTGACTTTCTTTCTTCCTTTATCATTAAGTGATTCCTGGATTGAAATCTATGGCCAACTGAAGCCCAGAGAAAGTAGAACGTTTTAGGTTAGAGCTTCTTTCAATAGGTAGAACAAGGGACCTGTATTCAATAAATATACTACTACACGTTTTCTTTTTTACATAAAATGGAGAGATCTAGCTAAAAAGTGTAATTTAAGCGTAGCTACCTGCACTCTAACTTCTGGTAAACAGATTCTTGCAGCTAGACTCTCTCTTGTATAGACATCAGGGTAGTGCGTCATTTCAAAAGCTCGCTCTAGTTCATGAAGCTGAAATGTCGTGAATGTTGTCCTGTTTCGTCGAATTTTAGAGCTTTGTGTTTTCCTGCTTTCATTTGAAGTTGATGATTGCTTCGGTGATGGTGATGTAGATGGTGAATCTAGGTTGCAAAAGTACATCAGTAAGCACTGTTAGCATTCTAAGCAGTTCTTAATGTATTGTTGCACTTTCTACAAGCGTCAATAAAGCCATTAGCTAAACCATTCCAGGTTCTATGTGGCTTTGATTAAGCAACATCCCTATAGCTGTAAAAGTTCTGTAATATCTTAGGCATAGGAAAAGTCATTGTTTCTGCGACAAACAAAAATCAAGCTTTGATCCATGAAAACGTAGCCAAATCGCTTGAAAATGCCCTTCCTAGTTGGCCCTTCTAGGACGCTGGTGTAGAATTGTAGAAAAGCGTTATGAATGGGAGAATAACGTGCCGAAAAAGCTTTAAAACATCACCATTTACAAAATCTCAATCAAAGACAGAACTAAACCAGGCCATTGGGCAAAGTTTGAAGATTGAACGTATATAAGACAAACTCAACGGAATTCATGTACTAAGGCAAGATTTGCAAACAAAGAAAATGAACGTTGTATCCTCTTAGCTTTGAGAATAAAAAGTTCTCATGCATTGAATATTTCGGGTGCATTTTGAGGTAGAATAAAATACGAGAGCTCTAGGAGTGGAAGAACATTCAAGAAAAGCTAGTAGCTGGCTGTAAAGCATATTATCAAGAAGAATCCAAGAAATCACGTAATCAAACAATGTTTCTGCACTGGAACAGAAAATATAGTATTTCATCTGTAGTTCGACAATTGTAATTGAGCATAAAAGTATACCATGGAAAGGAGTGGGCAAAGTAATTCAAGAGGCATACTTATAAATGAAATCATTCAAAGAAAACAATTGACAAAGTAATGCAATAAGCATATTTAAAAAAGCAGGTCAGTCATTTCCTAAGCTTTTATCAATTTGATGAAAAGAGGTTTGCGAAAGAAAATGTACGTCATTACTACCATATGAGCATGCTCAGCTTTGGAAAGAAAAAGAACTGAGAGAAGATTTTTACGGGATGGAGTGCAAGACAATATTTAAGACTTGCACAATAAAGCATCGTTTCTTTTTTGAATTGAAATAGAAAGAAGAACTTGTTTGGAAGTTAACTTGTACCCTTACTTCAGTATATCACCAACGCCACAAAATGTGTTAAAATTTTGATAAAAATTTAAGGCTGAAGCAACAAAGATCATTTAGATACTAATGCTTGTCTTGAAGGGCCTAAGTTTTGCTCCTCTTGAACTTATCAGTCTATCTGTTTTCATCACTTCTTCAATTTTTGACTTCATTCCAATCGATACTAGTTTATTAAGATTCATCTTTAATCAATATCATGCACAGAAGTGCTTGTAAAAATAATGATAGAAATGTATATTTACTTTCAATTAGCACAACAGCATTGAATTCCTTATTGCATGAAAATGATAGGCCATTGCACATTTTAATGTGAATGATCTCTCCACTTTCATGAGCAGGAATTTGCCATTTTACGATTTAAAAAGAACATGAAGTTAGTAATCGAAATCGCCATCAACACTTTACACTGGTTTGATGGAAATGATAGAGGATGATTGAGTTGATAGATGACAATTGAATTGATAAAGAATTATTGAATAATTGATAGATGAGAATTGAATTGATATAGAATGATTGGATTGATAGACGACAATTGAATTGGTAAGAATGATTGAATTGGTAGATGACAATTGACTTGATACAGAATGTTTGGATTAATAGATGACAATTGAATTGATAGAGAATGATTGAATTGATAGATGACAATTGCATTGATAGATGATGGATTGGATGGACAATGACTGAATTGATAGGCGATCAATCAGCTGATGGATGATGACTGAATTGATAGACATTGATTCAATTGATGGATGATGATTGAATCGATAAATGATCATTAAATTGAATTCATAGAAGATTGAATTAATAGATGATTGAATGGATGGACATTGATTGAATTGATAGACATTGATTCAATTGATGGATGATGATTGAATCGATAAATGATCATTAAATTGAATTCATAGAAGATTGAATTAATAGATGATTGAATGGATGGACATTGATTGAATTGATAGACGATGATTCAATTGATGGATGATGATTAAACTGCTAATGATTGAAAGTTGGAGCTAATGATAGATGAGCATTGAAAGTTGGAGCTCTGTTGAACTGCCTGGATGACTTGACAGGCTGCTTTTACAAAAATTACCAAGAACTTCACATGTTGAGTGCTCTTCACTAGATGTAGCGTTTGAGCGTCCCTGCATATTTACTATTTCTCTACATGTATCATACTTCTAATATATTTGATGGGTTCTACCTCTAAAAACGTCTTTGATATGGTTAAGGCTTACCTGATAACTCGAGCATTCATGAGGTGCCTCAAACCTGTCCAAACAAGCTGGAATTCTTAAAACACCGTCACAAACTTCAAGCATGAGCGATTTTAGCGAAAGAAAACTTTTTCTAAAGTAACAGCCAAGCTAGGGTATTAGATGGCATCGCTTTAGGTTAACTCACCTCCAGCGAATGAGAATATAAAGAGATGTATTATACAGGTACTAGACATGTTTCTGTTGCCCTTTTCTCAATACTGTAATTAATGACATTCGTCGTATCGGTAAACAATTTCGGCCTATAAAAATTATCTACAACTCAAAGAGCCCAGCTTCTTAAGGCTCTAAATCTCGATCTTAACTGAGTTATAAAGTCGTTTTAGCCTTAAAGGGACTAATATCAAACTTGAAAGTTGCTATAGCTGTTTTCCTAGGACAGAGGACATGTTTTGCCTTCTAGTAGTCTCATTGTATATTCCAAGTTTAAACTTCAATGGCAATCATTATCACTTCATCATTGACTGGAAGTAGTCAATGCTAACTTGAACAACTTCAACTCTAACGTCAATTCCGTTGTATCCCAGCTTTCATTAATGCTAAGCAAGTAAATTTCTAACGCAATACTTCAATGGGGTCTTCTAAGCAGTTGAAGTATTCGGTAACAACTTTGCTTATCCTCGAACTGATTACTACCGGTTGTAATTATTTCAAATTTTCTGTTCAAGATTAACTTAAAAAGAAACTCAACCCAGAAAGGGTATTGTCATGCTTGCCTTGGTTAACAGCAAACGGAACTTCTCATTACTAATGTCTTAGTTTGGCATGACCTACAGAAACATTTAATAAACATGTTCAAAGCAGGCACCTTTGATAACAGGCGTAGGGTAGTTCACTGCTACTTGTATTTTGTGATTGTCAAACAGTTCTCTTTTGCTTTCACCTATAGCATCTATTTTAACTACTTGTTCACTCTTGTAGTTTCCAGGGTTATAGTGCTGATAAGCCATTGCTTTATTTAGCTGTAAAGAAATGAAGACCATAGGGGTAGCTAATAAAGAGAAAGTTTCCTGTTCACAGAGAACTACATTGTATACCTCAACTCTTGAAGAAGATCTACAGAAAAAGCAGCCAAAAACACTCTAATGAGGAATCTGAAAAATGAGTCAAACTGGAGCAGACCAACTAGCTTGAAAGCAAGCAATGTTGGGCCTTGCAAGGAAGTATTAAGCATAGACCGGATTAAATTCGCTACATTCAAACACCATTTTTGTAACGAAAGTTACATTGGTGATGTTGGGTACAGCTTGGCTCCAGCAATTAAGTTTCCCAAAATAGATTTGCGACAGAAGAAAGAAAGAAGCTGACAGGAAGGGAGATACTGCTCTGCAGTAATACAATGTGCTTCACCTGCAATGGGTTGCACAATATCGAAGCGAAATCAGAAACAAAACAAATATAAACGCTAAGTACCTATTAGGGTGAAAAACATTTGTGAAACAAAGCGTAATTTTAATAAAATACATCAATTCGATAAAAAGCAAACACGAAAGTGTTCATGTGAGCGTGCCCAATGTGTAACTTGACAACTATGAGTTTCTCATGCACTGATTTTACTAGCAAAATTGGTCACAATTCCACAAATTTGTAAACTATCACGATGACTTATAAAAGAAACCAAACTATGGTGTTATGTAGAGACCTCTTTTCATAAAACAGAGCCTTCTACGAGCCTATAACTACATGTTATCTGCAACGCCATACTTAAAAAAATTGAATCATTCAGTGTGTTAGCAAAAATTTGCATTGTGTAGGAATTCGTTAAAGTTTGGTAATATAAAAAGGCATCTGAGTCAAACTGTGAATGGTATTTTCAGTATATGCAGTAAAGGCAAAAGTTTTGCTGATTTTCATGCTGTTTAAAATGTTTAAAATGCAACATCAAGTTTCAGAAATTTAGAATCAAGCGTTTTGCCGTGACAAATAGGAATTTTATCTCCAAGAGATTCTGCTGTATATCAATATTTGTTTCATTCTACAGTAAAAGAACTAAAAGAGAGAGAGAGAGCCAAGTAAAAGAGTAAAAATAGGTTAATACAAGAACCCAATTTATCGCGCGAACTTTACTTCTTCCTTCCCTAAAAGGATATACATCCTTCTATAGAGCACTAAAAATGGACGAAAAGTAAAAGTGGAAGATCTTGAATATTCCCTAAAAATTAGGCAGAAATGTCTTATGTGGATACAAATATCATAAATTTTGGAATACTAGAGTGGAACGTGTTAAATAACGAAACAACAGAGCAGCCCTTCATCAGGTATAGCAAGATAGAGATGAATAACAAAGATTAATAATCAAAATTCAAGAAGAAAACTAACTCTCACCCTCATCATCCAGAATTTCATCTTGGTTCTTGAGGACATCGCTGTGTAACGCCTCTCCTCTTTCTTCTAAGCCAAGAATGGCTCGTATCGAATGATTACTCGAAGGATGCTGGGCGGTGTTCTTCTCATCTTCAGACATCTTCAGCTACTCAAAAGATTTGGTGGGGAATACTGATATACTCCAGGACGCTGAAAAGCAGTGTTGCCGTTTTGATGTTTCAAAGCTTATAAGTACAAATCTTAGGACTCCCGAGATGCATTGTATTGAATCGACAGCCTGACCAGCTGTCCACAGATTTAATGTATATTTTAAGAGAAGTAAAATTCCCCATGATAAGCCCATCTTGCACTACAATAATGTCCTGCAAATTGATGAAGGCACACTTACTAAGAGCTGTAAAAGGGGGCTCACATTGCGCTTTGACAGCTTCCTACAAGGAATCTACAGCGCCATCATGTTTCGCTATGAAGCAAGAGCGCACTGTACCTTCTACAAATCACATGCAAAGGTCAGGGTGTGATTACTTGCTTAATGAACTTAAACCTACAGGTGCTCTTGGTTTTCAGGGGTTATTGTAAAGTAACTGATTGTTTTGAAAAGTCTTTAGTAAGACAGTGACAGGTTTTTCAGTCAATGAAAGCATGGAGTCATTCTCAGCGTCATTAGCATCAGGTAAAATAGTCGCCAAAAGTCCTTGGTACTCCTCCAGGATATTATGGAAAAGCATACCCTCTCAGAATTTTCACCCTTGCACCTTATACGCACCCTCTCTCCCGCTGTAACTATGATGTTTTTTGTCCATGAGACACTTGGCAGTACTGGGCATCGAAAATTTTTCGATTACCGCATGTGCTTTTCTCAAAAAATAACATTGCCTAGGAGGAGGAGGGGGGCGAATGTTAGTCACAAAATAGAAATAAACAAAGTGCTCCAGGACAGTTGGCAGCAATGGTAGCAGCAAAACTTCATTCCATTCTTGAGCATTTAAAGGCAAACTCTCTTCTTCTATTAATAGAAATTTGGAAATTAATTGTAAGCATTGGGGGTGGGGGTATAGGGTTATGCACAAGTAATATGGCTGTTCATAATTCGTCGAAATAGTATGAACGTAACTCTCTTGCAGCAAAACATGTATCTCGAGAGTACAGTAAGTTAAATTTTTAGCAAATACCCATGTGGTATGATTTAGGAAAGCCGGGCATTTGAAACCAAAGAAAAATAGTCTAAAAAACTGGAAGGAGCCATGAAATTAAAATTTTTCTAGTGAATAATTTAAGCAAAGGTTATGACATAATTGCTAAATACAGTTTGAGGGCTTTTGCTTGTAAAAGCAAAAGGCTGAATTCTTCCACTGAACCAATCCTTTAAAGCTAGTTAGGTTGCGTAAGCTCAACAGTAACACTTGGCAGCAGATAAAAAGTCGTGGAAAGAAATGATTAAACCTTCACTAATAGTTATTGTCGATACGACTGACTCCAGAAGAGTGAGAGAAAGCTAGTTAGGTTACGTAAACTATTAGTCTGTGCAAATATTAGTATTTGGGATGATCGAATTGTTAAAAGCTGCTGCAACAAAAGAGACACTACTACTTCTAACTAATTTATACAGTATCTTCTTCCTACAAATGAGAATTAAATGGACTGGAGTAAAAGAAGATACAAGTAGACATCAAAGAGTCTGCACTGTAGATAGCCAGCTGAAAATAGTTGTCTTCCAGGGACATTGCAGCGCTACAATCTATTTTTAGAAACTGACTGAATAACAGACAATGCAAATACTGTTGACCAAACAAAAATCATGTGAACAAGCTTGGATCAGTCATGGTACATTTTGAATGTGACCGCGTCAAATTATAGTTACAACCGCGACTACCAAGGAACGCAGTTGGTAATACAACGGATAAAATGTGTTAATGGCCGTTACAATTCAGCTGCAAAGCTTTCAATTAACCATCAGAATGACCAACCCTTCTAGCTCAATTTCTCTGTAAGAAGAAATTTTGAGAGCATGACGCTTCATACTTTGTCATTAATTTTAAGCTCAAGTTTAAAAACATTTGTAATCCCGGGATGCATAGGAATAATCATTTCAAAAATTTCGTGTTTAATATTGTCGAATATAAATCCGCTGAAAACAGATGAGAAGATTATCGTTGCAAGACATGAAGGAAAAATTTTGAGGAATCTATGAAATTCACAAGTGAGAGCTATAACGAGGCTTTCTCGCGTGCCTTTCGGCGAAAAGAGCTATTTGTACCGGTACACTGACACGCAAGAATGTTGCGAGTACAACAGGTACATTGAACGCGATGAAGTTTGAGCTAACCTTTGAAAGCAAATACGCATATGTGGGTGACCTAAAATTAGTTGTGACATTTCAGTGATTTTTGAGTATATACAACAGTCCACAACAAATTAGCTTGGCGGACATATAAAGGAAAGTATGCTTTGACAGCTACTTGTACATTACTGGCACAATATAATGGAAAGGAAGTATCATTAATGTACATACGCTTTCTTGCTGATTGGCGCAATGACACGGGTACTCTTAAGTGCCTAATTGCGGGGGGTTGGAATAAGCGGGAGGGCTGGAAACATTAGAAGAAAGTAATTAGACGCGGAGGTCGGAATAGGGAGATGGGAGGTAAAAAAATGCTTTTAAATCTAACATATTTCTACTATGAAGCACTCTATGCTCATAAAGCAGGCGTCTATTGTCGTGAGAGTGTAAGCAGCGCAAAAATATTGCAAACAGACAAGAAGATTTGTTCAAAACAGATGTTTTGAATACGTTTTGAAAAAATTTTGCGCAAAACTAATTAGCGGGGAGTCCTAAAAGCAGCGGGGGGCGGGTTGGAAAAATTTTCAAAAAATATGTTTCAGTAGGAATAGAAGGCCTAGTTCTAAAGCCTAGAAGGTGGAGGTGTGCTCGTAATTCTGTTTGAAAATCAATGAAACAAAATCAAATTTCACTTGAACGCAATTGGTCTTTGTAGTCACAAGCCACAGTGGGTTAGTTCTATCAGACCGCTTCTGCTTGGTACAACTGAACGTCAGCTATGACACTGATCCCAGAAACTCATGAAAATTCTTAATGCTGAGTTCGATACTATAACTCACGAGCTCTTACCGTCCACTCTGATACTATGACTGAAGAAAGCTACCATTGTAAGCTCGGGTATCACGAAAATTACAGCTTACTGCATAACCCAGGCACTATAGCTTCTGATACCGTGACTTATTAACTCTTAATGTCAACCCTGATGCCATTACTCTTGAAAACTCCCATACCCTGGTATTACGAAACATGAAATTACAATGTAAGCTCGGGTGCTACCGCTTGTGAAATGATGACCCATGAGCTTTAGCCGTAACTTGAGTCAAGAAAACTCTGAAACTCTAATTCCACGATACATGAAATCATAATGTCAACTCTGTTATCATGACTTCTGATATCATGACTCATGAATTTTTATTTTCAACTCAGGTGCTATGCCTCAAGAAAACTCATACTGTTAACCTCTCATACTCTGATACCACGACCCATGAAGTCACAAGGTTAACTCTGGTGTCATAACTTCTGTTACTATGACTCATGAACTTTTTGATACGATGATTCATGAACTCTCACTGACAACTATGGTGCTATGCCTCAAGAAAACTGGTACCATCAAACTCTCATACTCTGATACCACGACACATGAAATCATCCTGGTATCATGACTTCTGATACCATGACTCATGAACTTTTACTGTCAACTCAAGTGCCATGCCTCCTGAAAACTCATGCTGTCAACTCTGCTCATAAAAATTCTCCTTGTAAACTCTGTTACTATAAATCATGAAATCTTAATGTCAACTCTGACACTATGACTCAAGAAAGCTCTTACTTCCAACTCTGATTGATATTTTAATTTACGAAAATTCTTTGTATGACTATGTAAATTCTCAGCTCTTGCAAAAATGAGCGAAAGTATATGGACTAATTGCCACAAAAATTTTAAAACGGATCTTTAGAATGCTAGTTTCGCTTGCCTTTGATTAATCTGTACGCAATTAAGAAAATGAAAGTAAGCTCTTAACGTAATGCCTCGTTTTAAATAAATCCAAGCATCGCCAGAGACTCTTTGCTTGATACTCTAAACGAGGCATTTGGGCTCGTTCACAAAAACTCTTCTATAAACAAGCCTTAAATTGAATCTGATTATCTATGATATTTCAAAAGATTGCAGTAATTATGGACTGCAAATGTAGTCACTTGAGCTGCCTAGAGATATTCCAAATTCATCGTATCAAAGAGACATAAGGCGAGCGGTATTAGAAAGCATCAGAAATGGCCAAATTCTAAATGGTGCATAATCCGAAAATCATTGGAACTGCAGCAATAAGTAAAGTTACTCGTCATTCTTATAAAAACAGATCTTATCCATCCTAGCTGCGGTCTAAGGTATGTTGATATCATCAAGATTACATTGTCTTCAGATGTTCTGGATTAGAAGCTATTACTAATTTTCTTCCCTGTTGAGGAATTGTTCATGCATTGATGGATGTTTATTATGGAGCCATAACAGCCGAACTTTAGCTTCATGAAGGGAAATATTTTAATCCGTTAACTGTATGGTTTCAAAATACTTAATCCCTCTGGCAGACCTTTTTCTTACGGTTTGGAAACAAAGCAAAAAGGACTTCAGATTTGGGGCCTAATTCTAGCAATTTTCCATATGTAATTCTCCTTTTAAACGAGAAAGCATCATTAGATAATACGAAAGGTTGTGAATTTACTTCATGACAAAACATTTTTGAAATGATGTGCTATTTCAGATTTATCACTACAAAAGGAATAGTAACACACAAAAGAGGCAAAGATAGATAAAGGTGCCTTGGGACAGGGCTACTTAGAGCATTGGCTCTCCACTAACTTGCTTGCTCCTTAATCATGTTTTACTTACTCCTCTCTCTTGATAGAATTGTTAGTGTAGAACGTCACATTAGAGATAGGCCAAAATTTTGTAAAAAGCACGAAGCAAGACTAATAATAGAATAGAAAGTAATAGGAGTACAGTGAATGCTCAACGCAATCTCCAACACATCTCTCTCCCGACCTACTTCCCTTCGTTCCTTCTTCCTATTTCTATTTATGCACCTCATGTTTGGTAAATTGAATTTCGATGGCTGATAGCAATATCAAACAACTTCCTGAACAATTGCTGCAAAGTATATAACTTCGTTATGTGAAATAATACCTTTTCTGTTGCGATACCCTGTAAATCATGCAATGCCCATAGTAGAAAGGTATAGACTGGGATTTGGCAGGGGGCAGAGGGGAGTAAGCGCCCTTCCTGCATCTCACTTGGGGGAGCAGGGGGAGCATGAAATGCAAGAGTCCAGTTTTAGAAATTGACATGATACAGCGGGGATCAAATAAGCTATATAAATAAGCAATAAATGACTGGAAGAGAGAGGTATTTGTATAATTGTGTGAAATATATGCCCAAAGAGGTGTCTTGGGTCCCAAGGAGGTGCCTATGTTAGGTGGTGTTCCAAAGAGGAGCCCATGCAAATAGGTACCCTTTTGCTCTTGCCAGCTCCTCTTGCCCCACTATCGCTCCGGTGTGCCTGGATGGGGTCTTGCTTTGAATTTAGGCTCACTTGCTAATGCTTTTACCCATTTCATGCCCTATCTACAGCCACACACTTTCGTTATTACAGACGCATAACAAAAACTGAGTCAAATTCACAATTCTTCTAGGTCCTGCTTGTGCTGGACTGACAAAAGCGGCAAATAAATTCTCTCATTCTAACATTCCAAGAGAACTGACTTACATACATATATAAAGTCAACCATTTCTGGGCAAGAAAAAGGCATACTTTGTATCACACAGTTCTCAGAACTTGAAAACAATAAATTTTCGAATAAAAACATAAGAACACAAGCTGCCTTTAATTTTCTTTCAAGTACACATGCTCATTTTGAAAGGGAGACCTTTGGCCCAGTAGTGAGACTTTCCTAGCTTTTTCACGAATTCATTACCAGCACCTAAATACCTCCTAAGCAGAATTTTCTTAATTTCGGATAATTTGGACATGCATACCTAAGGAGGTAAAAGTAAACTTTTGAATGAAGGTGAACATAGCTTAATATTATATACGCAGATAACTGGAATTGTAAATACATATTAGCCTAAAGGTTTTAAAGATTGAACTTTCCTCAATGACGGAACAATTATTTAGCTTTGTTGCTAAGTACAGCGCTCAAAGAATAAAATAATGTTAACACTAAGGCAACAAATAGATAGTTTCCAAAGGCCTAAGTGCGCTCCATGCTTGGTGCTGTGAGGTGTAGTTCCTTGCAACAGCAAAGAACAATTAATGTCACTGGTATTGCTTTAGTTCCTTGGAGAGCAAGGAAAAGCTACACCATGAAGGCAACAACCAGAACAGTTAAACAGTTGGTAGGAGGAACAACAGTGGAAATGCAAGAATACCACATGAGAGCTGGTAAAGAACTTCACCCACAGAAGGAGGAGTTACAGCAATTAATAATTACATGACCTAGGCCAATAAGTTGATACTATAACAACGCTAGGCCTCCATAATGTTCGTGCTAATCCATTCTCTAAAACAATTATCCTAAAAGTCGTCAATAAATTTCTCGTCCCACAAGAGAACAATAAACTTGTGCAAATGAATTCACCGTTAAACAAATCTGAATTAAGCATACTTTGAAAACTGAAAACGATATACAAGCCTGCCAGCGACGTGCTAGTTACCCGTCAATCATGGGCGTTCTCAGTGAATATTGTTGACTTTGGGCCTAATCCACTTGTCCTGATTCACAATGAAATCATGACAATTAGCATTTACTCGTTGTGTTAGAGCTACTTTGTAAAGTAAACTTGCCCACCCTTTCAGCCAATAAACTAAATCCGATAATCCGAGCTGGCTAATTTAGTGATTAGTGTCCGCGTGTTGTTACAACCTTCTTCAACCCATGAAAGGCCTTCCTCGGGCGCACTAAGTTTCTCTGCGACAACCACCTGCTATTATTGTTAATATTCAAAATAACAAGAAATTTCCCATACATAATAATGAGGAACCTGGACAGTTTACAATGTGCTAAATGCTGCTAAAGATGTCCGTAATATATGGCTCACTTTTTTGAAATTGAAGTTTCCTCAAGGTGACTAATTAGAGACTGCCTTCCTATCTACTTTTGTGTGCACCATATTTTGACGTCATAAACCCTAGATATCTAGATATATCTCTCTTCATTATATCTTCCATTCTTTTGATATACTAATCTAAAGTTAATTTTCGTTCACTTTTCATATTTATTCTCCATTTATCTTTATTTAAAATCACACCTCTCACTTCCTAATTATTCTTGCAATTGATATATGGTACTCTCTTCTTCTCAACCACTTCTTCCATTTCTAATAAAACCTCTCTTTCTGCTAAATCTCTCTTCCTTCCATCAAAATTCTTTTCCTTTGCTGTCAGATATTCACCACTGCAGATAGAATAATTATTGCATATTGTCTCCATATTACCACTTTCTCTATCTCTGTACCCTACTTTACATAAAGTACGCCAATCCAAGATGCACCCTTTCAATAATATCACGATTGTACTCTCATTCTCAGGATTTGAAGTTGAAATCCACGGCAATCATTGAAGACGTTGCATTGTATCAGATCTTTGCTTCATAATAGGTATCTATTTTCAATAAAGCACCCTTTGCTCAATAAATGTGCCTACACAATGCTATTAAACGATTCCACATCTGTGTTGGCTTGTTTGACCACGTCATCATGGTTTTCGTAACACTCCTGATCATTCACTCATACAATGATTTGAACAACCTTCCTCATTTGAAGTAGTACCAGAAAGACAGTTCTCTTAATAGCACTAATCCATTCTACAGTATTTTCTTCTGCTTTGCGATGCAAAGTATTTTCCATCTTTTCAAAAAATCCCTCCAATTATTTATACTGAGAAATTTTCGAAAGCAGTATCTTGCCAATAAAAACAAACCAGTTGACTTCCCTATTAATTTATCGTCATTAATTCATTAATTAATTTGACTTCCCCATTAATTTATCATAACTTTAAAATAACTGATTAAATGTTTATGTATAGACAGGGAACTTTCTGGGAGTACATTCAACTGAACCAAATCAAACGAAAATCTAATGCATAACATTAGAGAGAGAATACAAAACTGCCATTGGGCAGCTAGAAAACAGGCTATACAAAAACTAACAATCAGTGGCGAACCTAACGTCGGTTGGGGTTAGGAGGACTCTTGAGGGCTCACTAAGCTTTTGGGGTCTTGCTTTGGGCCCCTCAGAGGATAGCAAAAGAGAATTCTTTTTCTAAAATTATGGTATCAAAAATTTGATGACGTCTCCATCTCACGGCTGACTCCAAAGAACGATCGCTGAGTAAAAGGTTGGTCACAAATAAGCACATAATCTCTACTCTTAAAAGCATTAATTAACTAATCAAGCGAATAAATTTCTTTCTAATTGCTGAGCATAAACAAGATTGTACTGACAAAGTGTTTGGAATCCGGTGAAATATAAACAAAGTCGCTACTATTGACGTAACTGATAACGAAGATTAAATGTAATACTATTTCTGTACGACGCATTATTTCTTTTGGATCTTGTTTAGTTTAAGAATAAGTCTATTTGTAAAGTAAGAGCATTGGCAAGTAAGTCTGAAATAAAAATTTTTTTAAACGATGCCTAACTATTCGCTGAATCTTAATATCTAAATTTTTTAAAATTTCTTTCAAGCGACCAAAGGGGGAATTTTGTCCGAAATCAATAAAGACATTAAAAATTTTTCTAGATTTGTTACTTCATCATTAAAAAAAATGCAAGAATAGACAAGAACACTAAATATGGTAGCTATGGTATAAAAAGTAAACTTAAAAGGTAGTGAAACTCCCATTTCTTTTGCTTTCGAAAAGGAACTAAAAAAGATAGAAAAATCCAACTCTTGATGAAGCTTGAGTGGTAAATTACTCTTAAACAATTATTAAATTTCAGCTATTGTGAACTTTATTATTCTGGATTACATTGTAAAAAGAAGTGTGTATCACCGCACACTAGAAAACAACACATTTCACGTTGTCAGGCAGTAACGGTCTCCTATTCCTCATAAGTGGCACAAGGTGCTGCACGATTTACAATTTGCAAGAAGCTCCTAAGGTATTTCTAGACTATTCACTATCTCAGCTATTAAATGAAGCATCTTCTCCACCGCTTTATGTCTGAATGGCTGTTATCAAGTCTAGTAAATTTCTATCTGAAACAAATATCACAGAAAGTTTACGGGAAATCCTTAACATCGGCAAATCCAACTCAACTCCAGTCAATATGTGGAAAATAGGAAAAATACTTGTTGGAGGTTGCCTAAGAGAGTTTTTCGATGCTACCAAGCGGTGGCCACAAAGTAGATAATATACTTTGAATAAAACGTGACAAAAGTGACACCTTATCTGCCTTCATTCTCTTTTCAAGCATCTATCAAAGGACAATGAAACAACAGAAGAAATCACACGACGATCATGTCTTAAAAGAATTACAGTTACGTCATAACTACATTTTAATTGCCTTGGCAATACATTAACCCTCTCCCTCCCTTTTCATGTGCAGACACCCATTTACAATATGCAGCTTCTGTGTATCTAATTTATAACAATACTATTTATAACGGAAATTATGGAGCAATCCGCTAACACGCAAAGCTGTCTAAAGCTATTTACAAACATTCTGCTTTACTAACCAGTGTAGATTATCATTGGCTTGATTTGATTTTTGACATTTTGTTCTGTGTCATGGCTTTCACTTTCAATGGCAACTCAGGATTGCTAAAGTACGCTAAAACAAAAGTACATGTTCGAAATAACTATCATTCACGTCATAGCGTCATTTAAAAACCCATCCTATGGGCAGATTGGAAAGCTCAAATGGCTGTATGGAGTAGATTAAACAGGAAAAGGCAACATATAAATAAATGGAAGGCAAAAACAATTTAACTTCAACAAATAGTACATGTGGGAAACTCAAAAACCTATTGAAAAGTTAATAAACCCACTCATTCTCTTAGCACCTGTATCTGCAGATGCACATCATGACATATACTACATATGATATTGCACAGGTAAAAACTTTTGAAATATATCCTGCAAAAGACTTTTCGTAGCTTGTAATAACATTTTCAAATGATATCAACTTGCAAGAAGAAATCAAAGTGCAAGAATTTCAAGTGAAAATGCATTAGCTCTACCTCTTTTCCTATAAAAAAGCTGTGATATAATTGCCAAGATAACTTAAGTGAGACAATCAAGGGTGAGGGCTGCTACACAAATCTACTTACTGGAAGCATATTCTCTTGTATTCTCTGGCCTTGCCACAAGGACATCACTACAATGTTAGGAGGTAAAAGAACATGTAAATTCAAGCAAAAGAAGTTGTTATTCCCAAAAGCAGCCTCTATAGACTATTTCTCCCTCATAAGAATTGTTAGTCTCAAAAATGCAAAACTTTTATTCCCAAAAGATAAGGATAATCAAAACAATATCAATAGCTAAAACTAATTCTGGTTTCATTCAATGTCAAGGAGAAACCTTGATATTAACTATGCAAACTTGCCAAGATGAATATAATTAAAATATAATGATATGACAATAAATAGAAACTTGAATATAATTAGAAATGCATTACAAAATAACCTCAAAAAGCTTGAGAGAAGACAGCTTATTTCAGGATGACTTCTAAGATACTTCTCATTTGTATACCTTGTTTTGATCTATAAAATAATCACAAGAAGATAATCTATAGGATAAGAAAGTGGGGAGGAGTGGTTTATAGCAGTGGCATACTATATTGGGGGTAGGGAGGCCAGAAAAATTTTAGAGGGGCAAGAATGTTACTGCCTAAGCAACATAGTGATGTTTCAGCATGCTACAGGGCAGTTCTTTCAGGTCTCAGTCAAGTTTCAGGGGGTGCTATTCTTCCAAATCATTGGAGTGGTCCCCTAAAAAACAACATTCAAGCACACCAGCAGCTAACAATGAGCTATGAGTATTAAGAAGTTGAAAAAATGAGTTGATTACAAACAAGCTTGTATCAAATTCAGTGAGCATCAGCATAGATTTGGTGAAAAAGTACACATAAAGAATAGAAAAAAGACAACAAATAATATTAAATTGTATTAGATCAATAAAAGCAGCTTATAGTAATTTTCTGACATAGAAAAAATGAAGCAGTAGAACTTCTTTAGCATGTAACTAACTAGGCATCAGAAAGAGGTGAAAGAAAAGGAAAGTGTATGTGCATTTACTATAGGCATTTAAAATTGGACAACAAATAACTGCTAAAATGCAAGGAGTAGGGAAATTTTATAGCAGCACCTACAAACACAAAACAAATTCATAATTAGGTAAAAATTACAGAATATAAAAAATTTTCAATAAGACATATCATAAGCAGAGCTCAGTAATCTATGTGAGCATGTGAGAGCCACTCACAAACACATAATACCATACTTAGAATTTTGCTGGCACCTTAATCCAAATCTGTATCAGACCATCTATTACATTCCATTTTTCAGCAGACATAATTTACTCTGAGTCTGCACTCACAGGCACAACACACTTTTAATGTGGTCTGATCATAATATTAAATATTATTACACTAAATACCTAGTGAAGATTTGTAGAGTGGAATCTTGTCATTTTCAATATAATTAAAATCAAATACTTGACAAGTAAATCTCACAAGACCTCTAACAAATCAAATAGATGAGAAAGTCTTGAGAATTCAACCCTAAATGAACCTAAGAACTACACAAATCTATGAAAAAAACAAATAAATATATTAGAAAAGAATAAAGTGAACACTATATAGCAGCATTTGGGCATAATAGTGAGGTATCACTATCAATGCTATCTCACTGGTAGCCATTCCTTCTTGTGTTTCAAATCTGTGTCCATCAGTTCAATATGACTCCTACTTTAGAGACTGTTGCAAATGTTTGCACATGTAATTGATAGAATGCACATGCAATTAATAGGCCTAATATGACTATGCAACAATTATATATGTTGTGGTGTGCAAAATGAAAATCAAAGAATGTGTTATAATTAGTTTCTGATGATACTCTAGCAAGAGTTGAAATGTTTGTTCTAAGTCCCCATTTATGTCCATGTAATGGCTGTGCCATATGTATCAAGTAGTTGCTGAATTGAACATTGGAAATGTACTACAAACAACCAACTTGACTATGATGATTATGAGAACAAGAGATGTTTCCAATGTTTGAATGGCTTTTGATGGTTTTGGTAGCAAGATTTGGCAATACAACCAGGGGTGATGCAGAAAACTGCCAAAAGTGAATCTAATGAACTAACTGAGGAAAGAGCATTATTGTAAGAACATGAACAATACACCTTTTTCCTATGGACTAAGGACAATTACTATTATTCTATTGTTGTTACTACCTTGTGCATGCTTATTTGACACAATTTGACACCTTAGCTTGGTTGTTTTCCATTCATGTGCTTGAGTTATGTTGACCTATCCCTGATAAGCATTCTACAAGTTCTACCTACAATCTCTTTAACACAAATGTTGGTGATAACTATGTGACTAATTTTGAGGTACTAACACAAGGGGCCATTTAAAAGCACATTACAGTGAGGAAGTAGGGGTATGTAGTGGGTGGGAGTGTTATGCTACTTTTGATACTTACACCAGAGACTTGTGATAAATGAGAATCTTACTTTTGCAATGTAGTAAAAAGGGGTGTAACTTTACACATATACAAATACATACATACTTTTATATATATTATATATATATA
>WIPJ01067469.1:140400-151834 GCA_018155075.1 Cassiopea andromeda
AAATCAAATTTTATTGTGCTATTGAGTTTGACACTTTTAAATTAATGAGGCAGCAGAAACTATTTACATTACTAAATTTTACATAATTTAATAACCCTAGTAGTCTAGACAAATAGCAGGAAAGGAAGATTCTAATTTATCTGGTATACCCTCAGGTTCCTAATTGAAGGGCTGCCATAGCTGGTGGTTGGAAAACTGGCAGTGGGATCATTTTTCAGTCACAAAACCAGGCCAGATGGGTGTGGCTTACTGGACACACCCATCTGATCAAAACATTTCTAAAGATTTGGGTGCTGCTTACTCCAATTAGAATGTTTTGATCACCACTCCTTCTATGTTAGCTTTAATTTGAACAGTGTTCTATGTAGTCCTGGGGGTCTGGGGACTTGCCCCCCTGGAAAATTTTCACAATTACACTCCCTACAATGCCAGAAATGCCACTTTGCAAACATAATTTATGTAGTATCAGACAGCTTTAGTCTATGTTCACTGACAGAGACAAGACGATAACAAAATACCAGATAAAATGATTCAAAGTTATTGGCAGGCAAAGGTGGACAAAATCAATTAGCTGGGGGGAGGGCACTGCCCCCATGCCATCCCTTGGCTTTGTGGCTGTTGTATTTATTGGGGAAGGGCAGTGAAGACATTTTGAAATGCAATACATATGTATGCATGCACAAATGATTTTGCTAGTGTGTTGCATTGTTAAGAAAATCTTTACAAATACACACTCAGATCAAATCAAGAAACAGAGAAAAGAATTGTATGGTGCAGTAAAGATAACATTCATCATCAGATTGAATGCTGCTCCTAGGGTAGAAAATATGAAGATAACCTAAAGGCCACTAACTTTCCAAATGATGAGGTAGGAATTTTAAGTGATCAGAAAATGTCTAAGAGCACCTATTTGCAAACGTGGTCAATCACACATGCTATTTCTGGAATTTTTTAACATGTTCCTCTAGCGTTAAATCCATCTTAACTTCAGGAATTCATCACCTGCCATAAAATTCAACAATTTTGGAAGCATAGTTTGTGAAAAGTAGCTTGTAAGTTAAAGTTCTAACATGATTATGATGTCATAATCAGTGCTAGTGCCCTTCTCCACACTGCAGCCCCCACCCACCCAATGATGCTCTGGAATGCATGGCTATTACTAAGCAAATAACAGTCAATAATATGCTAGTTGCTGAAGTACATTGAGGTCTTCGCATGTGGAATTCCTAAGGCCATAAAAGTACCAGCGTAGCATGACAGCCAGTGTGAACGCTGCATGAGGGAGCATGGCAATTGTTATTTACCCTTTTGAGTTCAATAGCTCAATATTAGATCCAAAACAAGTTTCTTTCTTTAGTCATTGTTTTGCATGTAGCTTCAAATCATATTTTAATTTAAGATTAGTTTTATGTTTTACTTGTAGTGACCCTGTGGTAGTCAGCTATTGCTCTTTGGGGTATCATCTTTGTAGTATAGTTATGTTTGGCTTGTAGGTAATGTTGTATGTAACTCGTTGTAGGCTTTTTATTCTGAATACAAAACAAAGTAACCAGAATATGGTCTCCAAATAGCAGAATTGAATAATAATATAAGATATTACCTTGAATTCATTCAGCTTGCTTTGCTGCTCTGTCGTCAGTGCACCAACATCATTGTCCTCAATGCACCCTGCTTTGTCCATCTCCAGCACCGGACAAACGAAACGAACTCTTCTGCGAATAAAAAATGGTTGTTTAATAAGAGGTTGTCATGGAAACACAATTGACAGGACGCTAATATGCTACAATTCCATATGGTAATATCAATATGATAATCATACTAGGAACTGATTATTGCTAACGATGTAAGGCTAGTGAAAATAAGCCGGAAGGTGCGACAATCCGTGCGGCAAAATCATAAGAGATCGCATATATGCAGCAACAACAGTAAGTATCAATATCAATATCATATTTCATAACATAAAGATTAGCCTACATTCCATAACTGGGACTGGTGTAGCCGTGGGATAGTGAATTAAAATAATCATAACAAACCTTAATAGAGAGCTCTAAATACGATCCCGAGGCGAAATAATTCTGCGAGATCTCTTTGCTGGTGTAAATTACACCACTTTAAGTAGGCAGTGGTATGTACATGAACTCCTTTTTACAGCCTCCTTTTCGACGAGAGATTTCGTAATGGAGGAACCAATGAAAAATGCAATGATATAGAAGCGCCGAAGGCGCTAGATGTCCAACTCGGTCTGCTAGAGTGAGGCAAATTTTGTTTTGGCGGCCATTGTAAATGGTGGCAAACAGATTTTTGCCAATATTGTAATGGAATAAATCGTTTTTTTAGAAAACCTGACTGAGTTCTTGGCAGCAAGGTACTCGGTCTGGATCTGCCTCTGCTACTGTATGGGAGGAGAAAAGAACGGGAGAAACTGCAAAGCTTTGCTATTTGTATCTAAAGTTAAGTCAAATTTGAAATATTTTCTATATGTGCCATATTGAATGGAGGCTGTATAGTGGCAACAGAAAACTAAATTTTACTCAAAATTTTGACATTGGCCACAAAAAGGGATTATCATAGCTAGGTTATTCAAACATTATACTTTACTGTATATGGCAAGTCTGGGAATAATCTTTATTGTAACTTGTAACAAAACTGCTGCAGAAGGGTGTAGTGCTAAATATTTGACAAAAGCTGCTTCAAGCATAATATTGGAGACCACAACTTCTGATTTGCGAAAAATAATTCTACTTCATTCCCCAATGCTCCACTAAACATCAAATGTGTCAGACAATAGACATATTTTGCAGTGAAACAAATGTTGCAATGAGTTAGTAATTCTTGAGTTATGTAGAAAAATTATGGAAAAATGTTGAGGAACTTCTTTGCATTCAAAGGCGTAATGGCCTTCCCCACAAACCTTTTTTAGATTTAGCAAGGGGTCTGTTCTTCCCAGACCCCCCCCCACAGAACTGCATTCTTATTGCTGTAGCACTTCCTCCATTTCTGAATCTACGATACATTCCCTAAAAAAAAGTATAGTATGCATTTTTCGGGGATTGGACCTCTTGTACTCAATAATCCCTATTTGAGCATGTGAAAGGTATTAGCATGCCCTTCCTCCCACAAGAGCAAAGGACTTTGTAGAAGGGCACACCTGAAGCCATGTTTTCACTTGTACAGCTGGTTCTTTGTTCCCACACGTTCTAGATCTCATCGAAAAATTGCACACTCTGTAGTCTGTTCCGCAGGTTCCGAAATGGAAAAGTCTAGTACCATGATCAATACGGCATTGTGCAACGGGTGACAAACGTAATGTAGAGCAGGGCCGTAATTTCCACAAAAACTTTGAGGGGGCTAATTTCTAGCGTAACTTAGTGAACCTTGGCTATCGCAAAGACCTACGGTCATTGCCCAAAACAGCTGGGGGTCTGGGGTGCTGTAAAGCACCCAGCGGGTCCAGGGCAGAGCCCTGGCAGGGGGCGGAGCCCCCGGAAGCTCCAGAGATTTTGCCATCTCTGAGGCCTTAAAATGACTTGGATCACGAAAGTTCTCTTTCTGCACGGTAATAGAAAAACACCAGAAATAATTACTGTATAGCCTTTGTCTGCAAGTGCACAGGTATGGCAAATCACAGACAGAATCACTATCTTCCCGGTAATGTAAAAATGTAAATTGATCAAACCATTTGGGGTTGAACGCTCGCTTCTGCTTCCCTGTCTCTAATAGGAAACTTTATTGATCTCGGTTGGAGTGGCTTTTCTGGAAAATCGCCAGTAGATGAAGAGCTCTTCCCAGAATCTGCAGATGCCATTCTGAAAAATTATCTGCTTTCTTTCTCCGCTTATATTTTGTACAAGGAGAAATCCAATTTGTTTTTTCCTTGCATGATGATTCAATTCGAGACTCGGATTCGAAGTAGAGATTAGAAATGTGTAATTTTAATAAAAAGTTTCTTTTATGAATTGAAATGTTCATTTGTTATAGCTTTAAAGCGTCTAAAAATACAATGTCGTTATTAAAACAATTTTCTGCAATATAGAAAAAGTCTGGCCTAAGTGTGGCCAAATTAGAAAGAAAAAGTTTAGAATATGAAGTGAATATACTGTAGTGCCCCTCTAGTAATCTACCATGTGGTTATTGATGTTGATGCATTCTCTGACCTTCTAAGCGCAGTATAAGTTACATAAAAAAATTTTTGTATCATCACAATTATTGGGGGGGCTTCAGCCCCCCTAGCCCCCCAGAAATTACGTCCTTGTAGAGTTGTTTTGGTCGGCTTTCTAAGCAGCTAAGTCTCATTCCTAAATTATTAATGGAAGCTCTAATTATCTGATATACCATATTCACGGATTATGCAAACCAATATCATCTTCCTTTGCATTCTGAATCTCAAGATTACAGAGTGGCGTTCGCTGCCGCCATTATCCATCATCTTATCATGCAAGCCGCTGCGCACTATTCACGCATGTCAAATACATTTTCCATCCTGTTAAATGGAGGAACTTCCTTATGAAATTGTTGACAAATTCTTCACGTGATTTGCACAATTTGAAACCGAAAGAAGCGATGATGTTGGATATAACATCAAGTTATTAGACTTTCAGTCGTCAGCTATGAGTGATACTCGCGGACATAGACCATTGGATCCTGTGACTCTTCGAGGATGCAGTAAGAGGCACATAAATCGTCTCCTTTATCATCGCATCGATGACTTTGTTGATCAGAACGACGAGCCCTTTGCCTCGAGCTCTTCCAGCTCGAACAACCCAGCATCTAACGAGGAAGACACATATATTCATACTGGTGAAGATGCTATACGTAGGAAACTCAGCTGGTTCTTTACAACTCCATATCAAAAGTTTAGACAGAAAGGCCGGAAGCCTTGGAAGCTTGTTTTACAAATCTTCAAGATCGCCTTGATAACTGCGCAAGCAACATGGTTTGCAGTCGACTTGCAGTCAGTAGTGTCTTTTAATACGGATAATTTGGCAGCCTTCAGACACATCTTCATACAGAATTATCCTGGAGGTCTCATGTTTGTCCCAATATTTACAAAACCAGATTTATACGAACGAATGCACTATGTTTGGTCACGCTACCACAATTTTACAAATGTCACAGTTGGGTCTTATCAGCTGGCAGGCCCCGAAAGCACAAAAGGAATACAGTTATGCATTTCTAAGCTAATCCCTGACCTTGGCTCCGAATATGATGGAGATGACGTCAAAAAGAAGTGCCATTACTTGAAGAAGCCAAACAGCTTGAATACTAACAATGTAACATACTTTGTCATGGAAAACAAAATTCCACAGACATTCGAGTTTGTTGCTAAGATTGTCATGAAATTTTCACTGAAGACGAAAAACCGCAAAAGTGACCTTGAGAAAAGTCAAGCAGACTGCTACGTTTTTGATGTCATTGCAACTTTCAATAATGATGATTATGATGGCAAGCTAGAGTTTCGATTATTCAACGAAAGAAATTTTACACCATGTGATACTAGACGGACAAAAATGTCGTATGTGAAGCTTAGTATTGAAATCTTCATTATTATTTTGTGCATAATTTCACTGGTACTTTGTATTCGTTCATTTCTGAAACATTTGAAACTCAGCAGGGAAACAACAAAGTTCTTTAAAGAATTTCGCCATGAGAAGTTGACACTATCAGATAAGATGAATTTCTTAAATTTCTGGATAATCCTCATTATTGTAAGTGATACCTTGGTAATATGTGGTACAGTCATAAAAATATGCATTGATTTCACTGATGTTTCAAGTTATGATGCATGTGCTTTGCTTCTTGGTACAGCTGTTCTTTTCTCTTGGGTGGGAATTCTAAGGTACCTTGGATATCTCAAAGGTTACAATGCTATGCTGGTTACATTAAAGGTTGCTTTTCCACAAGTGGTACGCTTCCTGGTTTGTGCTGCCATCATTTATTTTGGTTTCTGTTTCTGTGGATGGGTTGTATTTGGGCCATATCATGAGAAATTCAAGGACATCATAACAACCTCAGAATGCTTGTTTTCACTGGTAAATGGTGATGATATGTTTAATACATTCAAACTGATGGACCAAGAAGACTATACACTTTGGATGTTTAGCAAGCTTTATCTGTACCTCTTTATATCATTGTTTATTTTTGTCATACTAAGTCTGTTCATTGGTATCATAAGTGATACTTATGAGAGAATAAAGGATTATGGGCATCCACCAAAAACAAGAATTGAGTTGTTCATGGAAGGTTTGGAGTATCATGAACCAGATACAGAAGTGAGTGGCAGTGACTCTGAACGTGACACATTTAGTGACAGACAATCTTAAAGAGATTTTGTATACATTATACCATAGTTATTAGATTGATTAAGACTATTTGAATTTATGTAATCACCATTGGTACTCTCAAGTGTCAAATAAATGGGGACAGGGTGCTAGTAAACAGGAGGGTTGGAGAAAATTCTTTAATATATAAATGGGGGGGGTTGGAATTTGAGAAATAGCTTTAAATAATTATAGAGTGATGTAGAGAACAAAAACAGGTTGTCATAAAGCACAGGACTAAAATATATACAGAAGCACTCTGTCTTGCCTTGAATACTGGGCACGAATAGTACTAACCAAGAAATAATCAGGGATTTGTGAAAAAGTAACTTTCCTTGAAATTGATATACGGGAGGTCCAAATAAGGTACAGGGGTTGGAAAAATCAAAAAATTAATAAGTGGGGGGCATTTATTTGGCACCTGAGAGTAACAAAAATTTTCTATATAATCTATTATGTATAATGAGTGCCTTTTCACACAGTGGTTGTAATGCAGGAAAAACAGAATTCTTTATGCTGCTACTGCTGCAGTAGCAAGATTTGCTATTTTCTCAAGAATCTGCTCTACTGTGGAACAGAGTTTCTATTACACAGTATATTGTACAATATCCAGAAAGGTTGTTGAGGTTACATACTTGCAATAAAAGAACTTTTTTCTAGGTTAACTGAGCTAAAATGCACAGAAAATACACAGAGTGCTCTACCATGTGTTTAGATGAAGAAAATGAGCATTCAGCATTCTTTATGAAAGGAAATAATAAAAAAATGATTAAGTCTATATGAAATATCTGCCAACTTGAAAACCCCATTCAATTATAACTTAATCCCATCTGCTCTCATGAGGAAAGGATATTCAAGCACTTCAAAAGACAAAATGATTCTGGTAGCAGATAATTGCACTGTTAAGCAGAGGTCCACAAAAAAGAAATTTACAACATTTTATGAATAACTCAAAGTCATGAACTTCCAAAATGCTAAAGCTACATCCAATTCCTTCAACACTACAGAAAAAGGATATTCAACAATTAAAGTTCTATAATATATAGACAGCAGAGCTGGAAGATTGGGGGGAGGGTTATAGCCCTCATTTGCTCTCTGAAAATCAAGTATTTGCCTTGGGGTGAAAAAAACTATAATTGCCGAACCCTAGCAGGGACATTGCATGGATATTGAATGCAGGGATGTGAAACCAGAGGTAGTTTCTAGGGGGGCTCAGGGGGTGGAGCCCCCTTGTTAAAATTTTTTTTCATTTTGGGAGCTCAGCACCCCCCAAATTTTTGTATCAATCTTGCTTTTCAAAGCACATTGACCTTGCTTCTAACATTTTGTATAGTATTGCTATGATGAATTTCCTCACTACTATATAGCTATTGAGATCTTTGTAGATGTTGGTTGTTATATCACAATTAGACTACTTTAACATGTCTCCATCTTCAAAAATATGGATGTGGCTGCAAATGGGCCACACACACTTTGTGACATTGCACCTAGAGCCCCCCTTTTTTAAAGGTTTTTAGAAATCACCCCTCTGTGAAACTCCAAGGACCATATATCCTGGATCTAGCTAAATGACAGATTTGAGATTTTCAGCTTCCTACGTGAAAAACTTGGTGTAAATGACAATATTTAGCCATGCAAAAATTTAATATATGGCAATATGGGATCTTACACTCAGCAAAGACTTTTGGTGGTACTACCCTGGATAATAAACAGCCTGCTGCTCCTCAAATAGGCTACTCTATACTATATTAAAAGCACAATTTGCTACAAATGTTGAAATGGTCTCTGCTACACTGTTGCATGATTTAATAATGCTAAAGCCTAATAAAATTAGTATAAAAGCTAAAAATGCATTTGGTAAATCAGAGACTACGCCTTGGGTATGCCTTTGGAAGCTCTCTAAATCAGCTTGAAATCATGATGCAAGCAAGCAGCTCCGTTTCTTGCTTCTGTGACTCTATATCTACGCTCTTCTAGACGAAACAAAATCAGTCAAAAAATTACCATTATGAGTTCTTTGATCCACAGTCATTTGTCTGAAACATATAAAACAAAAGCTGATTTAGCAAGGACCTCTGCTGGTAGAGGTTTCAAAAGCTGCATTGCAAGGAACACCTGGTAAAGCAGGCCTGGGGAAATTCCTTTTCGGGTACATAGGGCTCTTAAAGTCTACAAGTAGATTTAATGAGAAAAATCCAAATTTATGACATCCACACAATAGTGCTGAGAATTTGACCCTGCAGCAGTCGGAAAATCTGCTGTCAGACGGAAAATTCAATGACAGACAGCAAAGACAGAAAGTTATAGCAGTCTGACAGTAACAGGCAGCTATGACAGTCGGAACATTCAATCCTTTTAGGAAAGCAATATCTGATACAGACTGCCTCAGAATATTCCGGCGTAGACTATGTCTCACGCAGGAATATCAAGACTGCCTCTGAATATTCTGAGGATTGGGGGGTGTAACACAGTATTAATAACGAAAGTGTAAGCCACTCTAGCCAGTTTATTTCAGTAAAAGTTAAGAAAAATTTAAGAAAATCTCAGGCTCAATTTCGGGAAATGTTAAGAAAATTGAGGCTCAGGCAAAATAATGATTTTCTTATACTGGACTAGGGCTTCTATACTTTAACTTTTTTCTCTATCATAGTAGTTAAAAGTATTCCCAAAACAGACTGAACAATAAGAAAAACATAACCACCCCACTGACAGCAACAGGACAACCACTGTTGAGTCCAATCTTGTACAATAGAAAAGCTATTCTTGAATATTTACGATGATAAGAGCACTACGCACTACCATAAAGTCGCAACTGTTTTTATAGGGTACAAGAAATTGTCTTACTCCGAAACTAATAGTTATTCTTAAATAAAGCAGCTATTTATAAAAATGCAAAGGAATGCTCACACTGATAAAGAACTTTCTTAAGTCATCATTCCATTTCCATCTTCTTGAGGCAAGAATGGAGCTCTCAGGCCATCTCTGCCACCTGAAAAATTAGGTATATTTGTAAAATTATACTCTGTTGATTTTTTTCTCAACGAAATTTCAAATTGATAGTAAATCAGTCGCAAAAAATGGGAGAGCATGTTTATGTTAATCAAAAACAAGCTTCTGTTACCTTTAGGAACTCTGTCAGACCAAATCATGAAAAATAGTTGATCGTTAGCTTTCCCTTACAATATGCACTCGATTTGTCACGATTAAACAATTTCGTATATTTGGAAACAGTTGCACCAAAGACACTCTCATACCCTCATAAACTTGCAAACTACACGCTTTTTTACAAGGAACCACTTCATAAGCACCCTACAAGTAGATGGCCGAAATATTTAAGGAACTTATACTACCAACAGAAAAAACCTAAGGAACTTTGGTATTTGAAACATTTATAACTGCAAATAATCAAGACATGGGATGCCGGTTCCATTCATTTACAGCCAAAACTCCCGTAAATACATCTATAAAACTTCTTTCCTACCTTATTTGTGCCTCTAGTCTCGAGTGCTAGCCAAAATTAGAGGTAAAATTCAGAATTTCGATTTTCCTTGTGTCTGTACCACTTTTATGGCACTATATGTGCAGTGGAAATTAAGGAACTATTAGGGAACTTTTAGTAATAGAATTTGATAAAAAGAGGTCCAAAACTAAGGAACTTCTAGAACTAGGCGTTGAGCTATGTTTTGTATAGAAAAAGCGTGTACCTAGGTATAACCAGGGACACTGAGAGAATCTAGAGGCCGAGGGGAAATGAGAAAGAGGAGGCTCCCTGTGAGAGAAGCGAGCAGTAAATGTTCAGGGTCTAGAAATAAACTCAGGGTCTAGAATATTGATGCTGGTTTACTTCATGAGGCCCCCAGACCTTGAAGCATTGGGTGTTATGAGGCCCCTTCGACCTTGAGGTCCCAAGGCAATATGGCCCCCTCTCCACGGCACTGGGTATAACTATTCACATGGTTTGATATTTCGTAATGACCAGTGGCGTAACAGCGACGCCCGGGCCTTTAGGAACGCAGTGAGATTGGGGCCCCATCTTAGTTTTCCTTATAAATACACGTTTCTTTATAAGAAACCACTTTATAAGCAACCTAGTACTAGACAGCAACCTAGAATTTAATAAAATTTTAGAACAAAAAAGAAAGAGCTAAGAAACTTTAGGTAAATAGCACATTGAAATCGTCACCTGGTTCAACGTAAAGCAGCACCAAAATCAATGTGAATATGAAATTGCTTTAGAGTTTAACTCGTACTGACTGACGCATTTTGTATGTTATAGCACAAATTGTTTGCTACATTCATCCTCTGTGTATGTTTTCACAGCAATTTAGTTCGCAAAAATAAGAAGGTCTTGAGCTAGGTTTCTTATAAGAAAACGTGTAATACAAAAACTTGATTCCTGAAGGTCACTGAGGGGCCCCTTCAGGACATGAAAAGCGTTGGGGCCCTTCGCAAAGCCTATGCAAGCTACGCCACTGGTAATAGCCTAGATAAAACATGGCATGTTTTAATGCTTGAAGCATTCATATGCACAGTTGACGTTAAGGGCAGGATCCTTCGCGGGCAGCAAGCTGCGCGAGAAGAAAGTGCGCCAAATTCAGCAATAAACTTTCAGGAATTCCTATCACCTATGCAAATTTCAAAAGAAAACTTTCGGATCAAGAGAAAAGTTCCTTTTCGCGTGAAAGAAAGTTTCGCCACTAAAGAAAAACATGGGGAGGGGGAGCCCAAACAAACCATGCATTTGCAAAACTGGCAACGTCACACTATAATGCTAATTGTCTCAAGGCCTTTCGGGCCAGGGATGGCACTAGCGGGGGGTTTGGAGGCTGCAGTCCCCCCAAAATGTTAACGAGCCCCTCCCGTCGGTACCTAAATTTCAATGCAATGTCGGCACTTTCATAACATCTGTGACCTTCCTTTTTCTAGTTTTTTTTTCAGCCAATATGATTGGGTTTGTCCGTTAAAACTCTTTGACATCGTTCAGTGTCGCCACTCTGGCAGCACTAGCCCCCCTCAGCATTTTTTCTCTGGCGCCATCACAGTTTCAAGTAGTGTCGTTTCAACCAATTACCCTTAGAAATAATCGAATGATAATTCATAATTCATAAAACATTATT
>WIPJ01067469.1:169834-194478 GCA_018155075.1 Cassiopea andromeda
ACGCGCATCCGATTGTTGTATTTCATAGGGTACCCGAAGATCGCGGTCATGAGACACCCAGTTATAATGGCCATTGTCAGTATCAGCTGTGAGCATAGAGAAAGCTTTCCTAGCGGGGCGTTGTGAATCTAAGGATGATCACCGTGCGAAAAAATTTAGAATAGTTACTTGTCTTTGGCACATGCCCAGTGCTTACAATTTTACCCCGGTTGACCGGGCTGGCTCACCTGCAGTTTCACATGGGAAATTTACGTCTTGGCTATCCAAGGTCTCGGCAGTTTTAGGTGAGATCTCGTTCAAGCGGGCTAGCCCGCTTCACATGTGAAGGCAAGTAGCCAGGGGTGATTGCTAGGGGTGCTGAGGGGGGCGGAGCCCCCCTTGTTAAAATTTCTGCTCATTTTTGAGGGCTCAGCCACTCTAAAACTCTTGCATTGATTGGCTTTTCAGAGTTTATTGGCCTTGCTTCCAAAGTGCTATGATCAATTGTGCACTGCTAGATGGTTATTGAGGCATTTCTCATTGTTGATTATACTATACCAGTATTAAACTAAATTATCATGGTTCCATGTTTGAAAATATGGGTTTGGTTGTAGCTGGACCACATCCAAACTATGGGCATGATTGTACCTAGAGTCCCCCTTGTTAAAATTTTTAGAAATCACTACTGTAAGTAGCTTTTTCAGTATTAAAACTCGAGTCTGGTACAAAAAGTACGCATTCTAGCAAGAACGCTTTGAATCGTGAAAATGTTAAAAAACTTTCTTATAAAAACTGCACATCTTTGCATAATTTGGAAGAGTGGTGTATGGTGGCCATGGTTGCCACCCTTTGCACTCATTGTTCATCTTACTATTTTTATTTATTCTATTTTTACTTCTAAGTACCTTATTTTCATTTTATTTGTTTTAATTTGTGTTTATCTCAAATTATGTCTTTCATTTAAAATGAAAAAATTGAAATGATGTGATTTCATGCACATGGCCCATCGTTGAGAGAAGAGGGGATTTGGGGAGACAAAAGACTTTTCCCAAATACGCACTTACTTTCCAATTACTTGTGGCTTCTACTTTCACCCTGTCAGCAGACTTTGATTATAGAGCCCCCACCCATTTTCACTCAAGCACGCCCATTTATTTGGCAAGTCAAGCTCTACATCCCAAATAAAATTTTATAGCAGAGGTCCTGCCACTGCATCTTAAACTTAGATATGATATCAGCTAAGATTCATCTTCCACTGTATCATAAGATATGTTCAAAACTCGCAGAAGTTGAAAATTTAGCTGATTTGCCGATGAAGTAGCTTCTAGGGGTCTTAAATTACCAACAACATTGTAGGAACGAACCTAGGAGCTTAGCTGAAAGACCATAGATCAACTAATCATAAGTGAGACTAATATCATGGTATATAAATCCCTCCATAAACTGGCCCCATCAGAAACACAGCACCAGATTTGAGACTGCCAAAGAAAATTTTTAAAAACTGGCAAAAAATGTTTCTCTTTCAGAGGTGCTAAGGCCTGGAATGGCCTGACTGCTGAGGGAAAGCTAAAATCATATGACTCGCTATGAAAATTGCATATAGGATATAGCGATCTTAAAGCGTAATTATATATATTTTTCATGGTGCTTTATTGTTAAGTTTAATTTTTGATCGTGTTCTTAACACCCTTCTAGGTTCATTTTACTTGTTTCTAAATATTTTATGTTATTTTTTCAATTTATGTTGTGGAGGGCCCCTTGAAAACCAGCACCGCTTCTTAATTTTTATTGGGTAGATTAATCGTAAACTTTGATTCCTATTGGTTGTGCTATTTTTGCTATTCCGCATTCATAATTATATATATATATCGGTAATTAGAGACTAGAGAGTAGTACGGAGTAGAAGGAGAGTAGTACGAAGTAGTACGAAGTGTATGTCCGGTTTAATGAGAAGAAAATACTGAAAACGTACACTGGTGTTTCTCTGGAGTTATTCTATTCATTTATCCTCGAATTAGCGTTTGATTAGGAAATCGAGTTCCTACAACCGCTGAAGCGCCACCCTCCTAAAGTATTTGAAATGAAATGAATGAAATAAAATAAACAAAATTTAAATAAAAACAAATCAAAACAAACAGAATTAAAATAATATACGTAGAAGCAGCAAAAAAATAAGCAAAAATAATAACATAAACCATGAGTGCAAACGGTGGCAACCATGGGCCACCATAGTGATGTAGCAAAACAAACATACCGAATTTAAAATGTGAGACCCTCTGCGGAGGCCCCAAAAGAAAGAGACAAGAGTCATGAGGGAGTACCGGGTCTTTGTTGTACAAGCATAGCACAAGCGATTATCGTAACGCCAGCTTTTACCAACAAGCCAAAGATTTACCGAAGGTTTGGATAAAAAGTAGGGGTGTAACACCCCAAACCGATACATCAGCACACCCTTCTACCTACAATCAATAAATGTGGTAAGTATGAATGACTTATGGAATATATTAGCTGCTTAAAGGGCCAAAACATAATTTTAGGCAACACTCAACTTTTCCCCAAGTTTCCTTGAAGAAATTGCGGCTTGCAATAATGTTTCTGAGCCTGTTCATTGCTAAGTTTTATTGTGGTATAGACAGTGGAGCCATACAAGTAATAGAATTATCATTTATCTCAGGGTTTTTTAGCGTGCAGCTTCATACAAAATATGCAGCTCTAAAAATTTTGTGCCTTTCTAATGAAAAAACTGTGTATTTAAAAGCGTACTATTTAGTGGCCTAAGGGTGCAGGAAAGTAAATAGCAGTAAAAATGATAAATTCAGGTATGAAATGATAGGCGAAACTGGAAGTGGAAGCGTTTGAGGAAGTAGCACTTTTCTACCCCTCTCTTTTCGCTAAAAGCAGGCAGTTCAAATCCCATCTGCAACCAGAATCTAATTCTTCAACACAGTATCGCTGGATTTTATGCGCAGTACTAAATTTTTCTTAAAAAGAACCCTGATTCATCGTTCATTATAACAACTGATGTGACGTCTCAAATACAAATATTGCCACTTATGTAAAGTGGTAGGGTTCTTGTCACCAGGGGCTATTTTAGAATGGTATTGGCCACATTGTGCTGTTTGGTCAACTATCATAAAATCAAAGCTCTGCAATTGCTCATCCTGTTTGACGTCCAAAGACTCCAAAAGTAATTACTTCAGCAAATAGAAAGAAAGGTTGTTGAGCTTTGAAACTGGATGTAATAATACTTTTATTTGAAATAGTAGAAAATATGTGAAGAGTTAAATGCAAGATGGCATTACTCCCCTCTAAATATTTACTAAGATTTTATACAGAAGTACTCTAAACTGTAATTTCTAGTCAATTCCGAAGTCACCGACTCCAGGAGCATTACAACATACGATGAGCCGTAGGTGAGCCGAACCTATACAATTTGCAATTTGAGTAGTTAAGTTCATCTTCGGTTTAGCGTTTGAAACCACAGAAATACATCAGCTCGAGCCACAATCACGCAGTTCATTGGTTCAACACAGGCTCATCCCCAGCGGCTGTACAATTGCTGAACCAATGATTTAATAGATTCGAATCATTCATGGCTCATCGTATGAACTAGCTCTAATTTCGTTGCTTGACGTCAAACTTCTACCCTTTTTCAGTCTTAGAATGAGTGTTGTAAAGCAAAGTTCGTGTGATCCTTTTCTTTTCTCCCTCAAAACGTTTTTCTGGGGGCGAGCTCCCAAGTCCCCATTTTCCAACGCAATGCCTATGGAAACATCGATGTTCGTTAAAATATAAAAAATTGAAGGTTGTTGCAACACCAACATTTAACGACATTTCATATTATACAAGAAATTCTTAGCTAAGACGGAGCCTGGAGGGCAAGACCCTCTAGAAATTTCAAAATGCGACTTTGTGCACCCCTGACTTTTCTCTCTTTCTCTGTATTTTTCTCTTTCGAAGACACTTGCTCAATATAAAGTGATGCACAATGCCTTCAAACGTCAATGAAAATAGATTGGAGATAATTTTCCCTTTCAGGATTAAGCAGGGTCGCCGAGAAAATTCTGAGGGTCCAGAGCAAAAGAGAGAGATGAGGCCTCCTGCGAGCGAAGCGAGCAGAAAATTTTCAGGGTCTGGAAATTAACTTTGGAGAATTACTGTTGGTTTACCTTCTGAGGCCCCCAGGCCTTGAGGCAATGTATGTTATGAGGCCCCTTGGAGCTCGTGGCCCTGGGGCAATTTGCCCCCTTGCCCCCTCTCGGAGGCCCTGGCATTAAGATCAATTGTGAAAAAGCTAACGTCTTATTTGACAAAAGGGCATTTTCTGGTGTTCTATGTTGTATTAAATTGAAAGTTTTTCTGGGGGCAAGACACCTTTTTCCATCCAAGAACAGCGTTTGCATTCCATCTTTTCACACGCAGCACGTTGTCTATGCATAATCCCTTAGAACTGGTCCCCTGTAGTTCTACTCCTTATTTCTATTTTTCCACTCCAAGTAACATGTATGCTTCTTATTTCGTAATATTTTTGAGTCTTGGTCTGCATATGTTCTATACAGATTATGAGAAAAGCACATTTGTCTCAATGCTGCGTTAAACAACGAAATATTCTGCATGAAAGTCTAGATTGGTTGGAAGGGCATGGACACCAGAAGAGCTACGATTGAGAGTGGTGAAGCTTTTTCTCAACATTGTGTGGTAGAGGAAAATCTCCTTAAAATAGGCCCTGTTTGTTACCTGCTATTTGGTCCTTGTCATTTATTAACCCCGGCGTAAGAGGGGTGCCAGCCAAGCACGTAACTGGAAGCACTGCTTTGGAGGGTCAAAACCAGCTTGTAACATCGCCTTGGGGGAAAGAATCTTATCTAAGTATGTAATTCCAAATTCAATAATTTTTTGGGGGGGGATTTTGCAGATTTTCATTTGGGCATATTATTGTCCTGGAGGGGCAAAACCTGCCTGTACCATCCCCTTAGGGGCAATAATCTCATCTAAGCAATTAATCTCCAGGTCCATAATTATTCTGTTGGAGGGGCAAAGTAATTACAGATTCTCCTTTGGTGGGCAGTACCCCTGTACAACCATCCCTTCTGCACGTTTGAGTTATGCAAGAAAATAATAGGAAGCACAATATACGGGGGCTCAGCAAAAAGTACGTGTTAGGGGTAAAAGGCATTTCCTGACAATATTCCAATCTAACCTTTCAGAATGGTAATTGTGGCTACTTTTACGACAGTAATGCAGAAAAATTTCTTAAATGTCCTAAAGAAACTAGGCTGGGGGGGCACAGCCCCCCAGTCATGGTGCCCGACAGGAAAAACCTTGGTAACTAATCACTGCCATCTTTCGTCAAACACCAACAACTACAAATTACTAAAATAAGATGGCGGACCAGAAGGCTTTGGTCTCTTGTAACTAGACAAGTGGTGTATTCTTTGACTATATGGAATATGGTGCCTGAATAGGTTAAACTTGTATCTTGGACTCACAATATTTAGAATCAAAATGTATCGGGCGTTATATAAATACAGTGATCAAGAAGGTAATGGCAGGACCTTGAGCTTCAAAACAGGAGATGAATTTAATTTGATAGAACAAGTTAATGAGCATTGGTGGAAAATGCAATCGCTAAATGGTGATATTGGACTTGTTCCGGCCACTTATTTAGCTATTAATAAAGTGAGTTATATTTCTATTTATCTGCAGGGATATAAAGAATCAGCTGGCAAAACAACAGCAATGATATAAGTAGTTGTATACAACCCAGCCTTGCCTGTTATCAAGCTCTCTTTCACAACAAATTCAGACTATGCGTATGAAGAGCGGTGTTGGTGATATTTTGAAGAACTTTTTTCTCATGGTTAACTAGAACCTGTCAAGATTACTAGTTTGGCTTTATGGGCTCTGAGAACTTCTAGCCTCTGGAACTCCAAAACTTTGAGAACTCAAGCATTTAGTTTTCTTTGTTTCTGAACAGTTTTTAAGGTTTGAGAGCTAATTTTGAATTTTTCCGAGAAAAACTTCTAAATTTCGTTCTCAGACCTTAAAAACTGCTCAGAAACAAAGAGCTTTTATGATGATATGCACAAAAAGCAATGATCAAATGTTATAGAGCATATTTTAAAACTATGGTACATCATTGCAGTCCTTTGAAAGCTGATCAAATTAAGTTATAGATGACAATGGTATCTAATTCAAGATTTAATTTGGGCTGCATTTTATCATTATTCTCATTTTTAGGAAGGATGTGTGTTTGAGGTTAGGCCATGGGTCCTTGCTATGGGATTTGGAAGGATGGATCAGCTAATGAACAGGTCTAGCTATGGGTAATGTCAAAAACCATACTAAGGGCTATGGCAGCTTCTGACAAGATCTTAAGTGTGCTAGCAAGTTGAGCTCATTTGTGAACACATGCAGCTATTGTCCAGTCCAGACATGTAACTATGCATGTGTGTGCACACACTAGAATAACAGCATACAGACTGGTATGCTTTGCAATTCCATGTAGTCAAAACTGAACATAGCTGATGATCCATATGAGAACTGCTCTTACATTCATTAAAGCAATAGGCTATTTGCCACCAACAGCACTTACTAAACAGGACACACCCACACTATATCCCTTAGGAGCACTAACTACACCCATGCATGCGCTAAATCTCAAGCATGTAGCTACCACATTCCTCACTATGGGTCAAAAAGCTGGAAAACAATAGGTATACATCGGTCCAGGTATTATGTTCTACTAGAGAAGGCAATTCTTGCATTAATCCCCATAAATTCTCCTCTTTTGCAAAAAAGGGTAGTTAACTCAAATCACATAATGGCACGGAATAGTAGAATACTTGGAACTTTTGCAAAAACATTTCCTTCAATCATTTGTCTTCTTTACAAATACACTAATTCTGGAAATATGATTCTGGAAATACTCATGATTAGATTTTCTCTTTTGCAGACAGTAAAGAGTGAAATAATTGAATCAATAGATAGGGCAATTGATATCCTCCATGAGCATGCCAGGAAACATGGAGGACCAATGACTCCAGAGGAGAGGCAAAGTCTGCAGTAAGTTATCAAGCAATGGATTCAGTGAATTTCAAGAACATTGGTATTATAGCAACCTTTTGTAGGCCTAGCACTCCTTAGAGTTATAAGGGTCTGTATATTTATATGTGGTATTTGTATTTTGCTCTAAAGTACTGCTTAAGAGTTAAACTTTAAATTAAGTTCAAAATCATTGAAATCCACAATAACTGACACAGAAAACCTTGCTAAATAAATAACATCTCATTGTTTTTTCATTCCAAATTGAAATAGTTCTAATTCTTCAAGTCTACCAGGCATGCCTCATATTATTGTGAAATGAAATGCTCTGCCTTTCTTGGCATTTTCACACAGCTTTATAGGCATTATTTATTTACCATTTTGGAGTGATCATTGAATTTAACCTCTGGCCAAACTTTGGAATGTCTGCCACTAGCCAAGGCCCTTGCATGTAACAAACTAAATTGCAATAGCTGCTACTCAAAGTCAGAGTATACCTTTCCTGTGGTGCTTCTTCCTGAATATGATGAAACTATAGGGCCAGAACATGGATGTGATCTGACTTATGATAATAAATTTTTTGGTGGTAGTTTGTGTTCCTTCGCTTCTTTTTAATGTTATAGTTGAAAATAAACCAAACTACAGTTGATTAGATATTCTATGAGCATGAAGAAAGTTTTGATGTCAGAACTTTTTTCAAGCTCATTATGCAATGATCACACTAGAAATAGGAACTGATGTTTGTGTATATAAATCTCATTGCTAACAGGAAACTCAAAACACATCGCCAAAATGTGGTTGATGATAAATCAGTAGATGCTGATAAAAGCAGTACCAAATCAGAATCAGAGAATCACAGTAAAACACAGAGCATCACTGATGTAAAGAAGGATATAAATGCAAGGAAGATAAGTGATGAGTATGTCTATATGGATCTCCCAGAACAGCCCAAAAGGCAAGCACCTGTAGTTCCAAATGTATCAAGCCCATCAAAAAGACAGCAGTCACAATCTCTGAAAGCCAGAAGAAAAGCTCCTGCACCACCTACTAAATCACGCTCATTTTCTGGTAGGTTTTTATTGAGTTTGTACCAAAAGACTACAGAAACTTGCTTTGGTGTTTAATAACATAATGGCAAAATTCCTTAATTTTTTGGTAAAACTCAATAAAAATGTACCAGAAAATGTAACATTTTAAATATTTGAAAGTTTTTTACATTGTTGTTCTGCTTACTGACCATAACTTATGCAGCTAGATCTGGGATCAATGTCTCGCAATCCAATTCAGCTGTGTGCAATCCTGGTATAGCACCATGCATTTATTGGAAGTACCATTAAGTGAATAGTGTGAAAATCACTTCACACCCTCTTGCCATCACCCCTAGGTTTCCATTAATATAGTGAATACTGTACTGCACTTTACCAATACTTTACTCTTGTAGAGATAAAGGAAAATACTGTTCTAGCCAGTGGTAATAAAGACTCAAGTGTGAATGCTCCTGCAATGAGCCAAAATAGATTGCCAAATGAGAATCATGTTGCACCTGATTGCCAGAAGATACACATTTCATCCGTGAAAGTCCCCAACTCACTTGCCCCAGATCTTTTATCACAAGTTATGAACAAGTATGAATTTCTGTGATTATGCACTTTGTCTGTCAGCTTTTGAGTATTTGAGTTTTTAATCTGCAAAACTTATGCATGATGCCCCATTTGTGTAACTTTTGCTACTGCTACTAGCACTAGATTTGATATAGCTAGCTTCCTATGCTATGAAGCAACTGCCTTATTAAACGAAATTAAAGCAATACATCAAATAGCACAATCAAAATTATCATGGACCACTTAAAGCAAATTGGCTAAAAACAGTGTTTCAAGAACATTAATTAGTGTGGATGGAATTGTGTCCTACCAAGGTTATCTTGTGGATTTATTTCTCTATATATCAGACAGAAAAACAGACTGAATTACACATTGTGTATATAATTTTGGTTCTCAAGAAATCATATAATTGTATAATGTACACAATTTTCACCTCGTTTATGTTTTTAAGACTTCGGGATTTTTTCTTTTGACAAAACATTTAAATTAACATTGTATTATTACTACGATACAAGAATTAACACAAAATTACATAACATTGGTGAAGAAAAATCGCATTAATTAATGTATCACTTTACTTTTGTATAACAAGGTATCTTTGTTTTGAATTCAGCAAGATACTGACAGGTGAATATAACAGAACTTGGCAGAAGCAATGATTTCCTCATAAAGATTCTCTCTCGAGTTTGCAAATATGCATTTGGACACACTCAAATTCTTCATTTTTGTGGGCATCTTTACACAATGTTGTTGTAATTTGTGAAAAAGCTTAAACCAGAGCTGTTTCTTTCATCTCTGTAGAGCTAAGATTGATGAAAGAAAAGCAGAAAAGGCTGTATCTTGTGTCTTGGAAGGAATCAAGAGATCTATTCCAGAACTTGCTGAATTAATGGAGAAGGTTTTAGTAAATGTGCCTCAAGTCATTCAAGTATGCCAATAATGGTTTCTTTAACTCTACTTTTTGTTGATCACTGAAATGAAATCCAGTCCCTACCTGGATGCACATCAAATCACACATACATGTGTCCACACAAGTGCAAAATCGCCAGTACAAGTAAAAGGACAACGCCACAGGGCCCCCAAGCTCTTGGGTTTAAGAGAAACAATTTTTGTAATATAAAATAGGATGGAGCTTTCTGAATTTTTAATGGCCCTAAGTGCTTCTGTTATGCCTAAATGAGACATTGAACCTACTTGAGTTGCAGGAAATGCTAATTTTTGTCATGCTTGTATGTTGGATACATGCATCATGGATCTTACACGCAGTTTCACATAATTCAGAAGAATCACTCTTGCAGAAATGGGCACATGTACAAGTTTATGTTTTTGCACCATTTTCTTAAGGGCCTGGAAGTCTAGTCTAGTTCTCTAATAGCTTGCTTTTGTATTTTGCTAGATTGCACTTGAAACTCAGCCATTCAGATGCTAATCAATATTGTGACTTTTGTTGCTTAGGTACAGGAATCAAAGACTTTTGGGCCTGAAGACGAGTTGAGAGTTATTTTAGATGACTTATCAAAAAGAAAAGATGACTCACAACAAAGAAGCTGGGCACTGCATGAAGACTATCACATAATACAGAACTTACTAACAAGGCTGCTTAAGTTAATGGTATGAAATCATGCCTTTTACTGGAAACCATAAGTGCAGATGAGAGATTCTTCACATACCATTAAATGACAGATATGGACCTAACTGTATTGATAAGAAAATTGACTGAAATTTGCAAAATTTCATGAAGAATTCTGAATATTCAGCTGTCAGATGCTTACTGTAAGCTAAAGCAACACATCTCTATCCCTAGGAAGTTGTGTACATGAAGTTAGTTTGAGTATTGCAGCCACTTTTAATGATCATATACAACTTTAATCCTGTAGAAGTCATCTTGTAACATTATAAATCCCATGAGAATTTTTGATATTTTTGTTGCTTTTTAGACTGATAATGACAAAGAAATTTCAATGAAGCTTTTGCGAGAGGATGATTACCACTATCTGAATGATTTAGTTATTTATTATCAGATGGTACGTATAATGCATTTCATTTGTAATTGCAGCAAGTCAAACTTTCTGCCAAAATATCATGTAGTTTTGTTGAGTTTGAACTTGCAATATGGCAAGAAAATTGAAAAGGAATGGAAAAGATGCTTCATATCATTTGCTAGTGTACTCATAAATCAAGGTTCCTGAAACCTAGTACACTAGATTTGAGGAGCGTTGATGTTGGTAATTGTATGTACTAAAAATAATCAGCATACTGATGGTAGAAAAGCAAAGTTTTTGTTCTTCTTTATATGCAGGAGCCAAGAGCTGGCCTTAGAGTTTTACTCATTCAAACATTTGGTAGTTTTTGCCAGTTTGGCTATGAATTTATTTCACAGTTACTGTGCACAGTTCTTCCAACTGAATTGGCAAGGGAAATCTGTCAAATTGATAGTAAGTTTATTAAATATATACTCATTTGAAGTGTCAAATAGGAATAAATTAGGGAAATACAAAATACTGCCATGAAATTGCTAAATTGATAGCAGTTTGCAGCAGAGTTCTATTTCTAGTTAGAATGTATGGTTTCTTGTTCAAAGCTCTCAAGGTCATATTTTATTGTAACAGAATGTTCAATTCAGCACCCAAAAGGTTTCAAGGTTAGAACAATATTTAGTTTTACCCAAGCAATATGCACTTGTCTGTCATCATCCATAAAGAGCGACATGATAGTGTAGCACAGGGTGTTCTAAAGGAAAGTTTAGAACTGCACATAAAATCCAATGATGCTGTGCTGAAGAACTGAATTCTGGTTGCAGATGGAATTGAACTGCCTGCTTTGAGCAAAAAGGGGTAGATAAATGCTACTTCCTATAACATTTCCATCTCTGGCTGTTTTTCACTTATCATTTTGTATCATTTATGTATCATTTTTACTGATATTTTCTTTCTTACATTCTTAGGCCACTAAATAGTAAATGTTTGAATTACATTGTTTTTTCATTAGAGCTGCACAAATTTTTTAGAACTGCACATTTTGTGTGGAACTGCATGATGAAAAAACCCTGGTGTGATAGAAATTTGTATGTGTAGCAGGGTAGCATAAATAACAGAAATTTAAACATGAGATTTATATTGCCATTTAGGATATGTCCTCTTTCCCTAGATATAACAAGCTTTCTTAATGTTGCCTTGCTACTGACCATGCTGTTCTCAACTGGAGAAACTCTCCCATTGCATCTATATGGTAGGTTTGTATATGACTGCATTCTGTTTGGAAAACTAATTACTCAACTTCAGGCAAGTATGGCCATTTTGTATCTCAATTCATCTGTATTTCCCACCCTTTTTCTTGCCCCCCCCCATGGATACGACACAGTGAAAGAGATTCCCCCAGGTAGGAAATGTGGAAATGCTTCTTCACTATCTCATGCAAAGAAAATTTATAAGAGAATTTGTTGAAGAAAACTGCAAATTTAGCATGTAGAGAGTTCTTATTGGAGCTCTTCCATATGAAGGAATGTATAGACAATGAGAGACACCAGAAAAATCAGAATGATATTTGGAAGTATGCAGTTACAGAGCAGAGAAATAGTTACTATAGGCATTTCAGAAAGCTATCACGCTTAGACTTTGTGAATACGTTCATAAGGGTTTGCTTTTTGTAGGATGCAGAAAGAACTTGATAATTAAATGCTCGATCAGAACTCTGAGAAAACATAACCAACAAAAGAGGGTCGCTAGTTTGTGAAGTAGACAGCCAAATGGTATTGTTTTTGGTTCATGTTGGTTTTTGATGGGTCTGAATATTCTCTATTTATTTTGGCAAGGAGCATTTATATCTTGAAAGGCAAATGAGTAGTTATACATCACAATGTTGTTATTTGGAGTTCTGTGGGTAACTAAAAATTTACGAGGCTTTTTGTTAAAGACTTTACATGTTTTACCTCACAGCAATAGAACATTTAAGTGACAGAAATATTTTATCGCGTTCCTAGTTAGAATTTTTATCACACTTGATCACTTTTTAGTAGATGTATAATTTCATTTGAAACAATAGAAAACTCTGCTATTGTTTTGTTAATTATTGTGAGAGGGAGGGAGAAAATATGGCTGATGGTCTACTCGGCTAAATTGTACGAAATCAGTTAGCTTACAGGTGTATCGTTTGCTGAAGACGCGAAGAGTTTCTAATTCAGTTACTTCGTCGCCTTTCTAGCTTTGCGTGCAATTCTGCAATGGGTTGCACTCCCATACTATGTAATTCTTACTAAGAATCCATCATTTTGCAGCTCAATTGAATGAATCGTTTCTTGAATTCATCTTTGATTGCATTGAAAGGCCTCACATACGTGATGACTACGATCAAATACCATACAGTCTAGTTTCTGTCGTTCTGTCTTTCAACCAACATTTCAAAGGTAAACTCCTATATTTGACTTATGTACGATTGTATATATTTCCTTTGGGAAAGGTAACATCAACAATGCAGGTCAAGATACCCAAATCAAGATGATAACATGTAAACGAACACATAAGACAAATGATTACATACATATTATGATACCTCCTTTCTTTGACGGAGAACCCCTAGAGATTTGTTGGAGCCATAAATATAAGCTTACATTATTTAAGCTGTTTTATTTGTCTTCTTAGCTTTATTTCACTCACCATAGAGATGCTTTTTCCCGTTTCTAGTGCAGCTTTTTGAGCAGGTGCTTTATGCATAATACTTTCAACTGCTCTATCACCGTCTATTTATTCGTGGCGGTATACTGGTCTTTATCTCTGATTTTTGCCAGTTTCAAGTAGCAAATTAAACTGAAGATCATATCATTCTGTTCTGCAAGAATCATTGTATTTATGATTTTCCTAGATCCTGCTGAAAATAAAGTTCTTAGAGTGATTGCCGGACGCACAGACCTTGCTGTTTTCACCGAGAAGTTGTTGTTAATGATTAACAGAGAAGGTATTGTGCCAGATATATTTTCATTCTACCATTCAACATTTCCTCAATGATATTTTATTTTGGATAATCATGTCTCACCTCATATGAAAGGGAATGTCAAGCACCAACACTCGCTTCATGTAGCAGTGAAGTCGAGATAACGATCTTCAACTAGAAACAAGCTTTTGTATAGGAGCAATAAATTTAGTAGTTTATGGGATGGAACAAAGTTGTAAATAGTCGTTTGTGCTGCATATCACACTAGCACAGGTATTCAACTAAGATAGCTTCACTGAAATAGAAGCCTGGACCTCGTTTGTCGTATGAGCGTCATTTTCCTTGACTCTACAAAAAATCATATGAAGCTGAAAAAATTCATTCACATGTGACTTTGGCTATATAACAGCCTACTCAAAATAAGGTAAACAACAAACAACTTTTCTGAAACAGAATAGCTTTGTCATACCTAGCCAGGTTTTGTTTGCAGTAGTACGCTACAATAATGACAGATAAGCTTCAATTTTCACTTCTGACGACTCAAACCATAGATCAATAGTTATTGCCTTAACTCTAAGTTTCCATTCATCACTCTGCATTTTAAAACATCTGTTTTCCCTTCTTTATGGCAATCTTCTATGTTTATAGATGATCCAGTCTCTATATTTGACTATCATAAGCCAAATCCGAACTCGGTTTTAAAGATCCTGCAAGATGTCTTTGCCTTGAAAGAGACGTCTAATATATTCTTCACGAATGACTTGAAGGTTCTTATCGACATTATTTTGCGACAACTGACTGATCGCCCTCATGGTGATAAGGTATGTCAGATTAAATAATTTCTTCTGGAATTTCGAAGTTTTTAACAATTAAGCCCTTCAACTACTGTCTTAAGTTTCAAGGAAGTAATTCTTTCTTCACTAACTTCCTGTCTCGACTATTTCAGACGACAGAAATTCCAATAATATCTGCTTAGTTTTTATAATGTAGCCAATGTCGTTGGCAAGTTGTGAAAGTTCAAATCCTATGCTTCCTGTTAAGAAGACTCTGCCTTCATAAGCTCAGCACTTTTCTTATGAAATATTTCTTAACTGTAATGCCTCCAGTATTTTGTTTGGCTTGTTTCTCTTAATTATTTCTATACAATACTTCAAAGATCTTTAACTGTGGCTTTGAAATATTGTATAGAAAAAATTACGAGAAGCTAACTCAATAGAAACGGTAAGTCTTAAAATGGAAACAATCTGTGGTTAGCATAAGCTTGTAAATTATTACTGAAAGAACTCCCTTAATGTTTTCAAATGCCACTTCTAATGAAAATATTGAAAAAATGAGTAAAAATTGGATTACTTCATTTGATTTATGAAGAAATACAGCACGGCATTTAGAAAGAATTAGCACAAAAGACAAGTACGCTTCCATTTTCCTGCTTCCATTTCCATCATATCTTAGGAGATTAAATCTTCTTAAATTTGTTTCAAAATGGAAATAGATGTATCTTTGCTTTTCTTTCAGGTTCGAACCCAATTTTTGTCATTGTTTTACGATATGATTACGAATTCCAACTACAAAGAGCATCGGCATCGAAACAACGAATTCGGAGAATGCTTTACGAATATTTTAGTCGATGATGAGAATGACATCGAAGATGATAAATATATTGTCCGTAATATTTGCTCCGAGTTTAACACACTATTTCCAATTTTTATATAGTGTATGCTATGAAGGCCTAATTTAGAAATACTGAATCAAGGAGGGCCTAGATACTTAACAGAATGGGAAGAAAATTCAAGGGTGTGGAATGGGACGTTATAAAGATGAGCGAAATAAATTTAGAATGCAATCCAACGTGCCTAAGCTTTATTGGACAGAGCCTTAAGTGATTTAGTAACCATTTTCCAGTCTAATGGATTCGGTTTCTAAGCCTGAGAGATTTAATATAAAGTTTTGTATACCTTACTGCAAGTTGTATTGCCGGGAGTTGTTACACGTAGATGAAGTAGATTTAGAAAATTTTGTATTGTTCATTTGTACAACAAAGATGGGGCTCTAGAGTTCGGAATTCTTGTACAACTCGATCTGCAAGACCAATAAATGTTTGTTCATTACAATTTGTAGAGTTTTCAGATGCTAGACATAGAATGGCAGTTGGGTATATAAGATATTTTGAATATCAAAAGAGAAATGAAAGAAGTACAGTAATTGCAGAAATATTTGTACAGATTGAAACATCTTCAATGCCAAAAGAATTCTTATAAATGAGGACCCAGCTACCAAACAGTGCTCACATGAAAAATTATAAGTATCTGTTTACCTGATTCAGTGCAAGGCAAATTTTCTAACCCAAAAAATCATCAGAGAGTTTAAGGGAATGCCTTTAAATATTTTGTATGCCTTTGAAGTCATGTTTTTGAGGAAAGTTAAGCAAAAGAGCATAATTTTATTTTTTTTCTTTTGCTTCTTTATGCTGGTTATTTGATTAGGATCTGTAGTTTAGTATGGACTGGTGTCACTTACACCCTAATTATTCTTGCAGAATCAAGTAAATATTTTGTAACAAGATGATTGTAAATTTATGTGCGCATTTTTGTACAATATAACCTGTTTTTTATTCAGTTGGTCTGAATTTGCTAGGTTTTTAATACAGCTTTTTATAGCTTTCTACTCGAGTTTTGATGTAAGGACACAATTTCTTAAAACGATATGCAGAATGTGTGTTTTTGCATACAGGGAGCTGGCTTGATAAAAGCATGCATGAATAGGAGAAAAGCTTGTTATTAAAGCATTGTTTGTTTTTGGTGATGTGGCAACTAATAACTATTTATGTGCACTTTGAAAATTCTCAACTGACTTGACATTTCAAACATGATTTCTAGATATAGAGTTTTCTGCTTTTTGTTACATCTTTAGTTGAAATACAGTACACTTTTAATTATACCATAATTCATCACAAGCATTAAAATGGTGTAGTATTTGTTTACCACCTACCTACAGTATCCCATTATATTACTGAATAAGTTTAAGGAAGGTTTAGCATGGAATTTCTTGATGGATACATCCATATTTCACTAATCACTGCTGTTATTCCCCTTCTTGCAGCAATATCTCAATTTCGCAATGGTTTATTTCTTGATATACAGCATGTTTGAAAGGAAGACAAGCAGAACTGGCATGGAAGTCCTACTCTACTGTAGATTTTAATATGATTATATATATTTTGTAGATTTTATTGTTTGTCATTATATTTAATATGCTTTAAGTTACTCTTCCTGGTAAGGAAAATTAACTTGAAGCATATTAACTATTATATTGAAACATTATTAAAGATTTTGATTTTATTTTTATTACAAAACTATACTACAGAGCAAGTATATGGTGAAGAAATTACTGAAAAATTTGAATGAAATAACCATAATACACATCATATCTTAAACCAATTTGCTGAAATCTTAAGACAAGAAGCAATACACAATGTAATAATCACGAGTTTTTATGGGATTAAATTCCAATTAAGTAAAAACAAACTCCTTTTATTTCTAGCTATAACTTTTCACAATTCACAAACACATGGGTATACCAACCTAAGTTTCACCTAAATAGACTCCCCAACAACACAAACGTAAATTTCAGAAAGATAACATATCCTTGAATTTTATCATCAGATCTACATAGAAAATAGAACATTCTAATTTCTATTTGCCACAAATCTCAAGAGAAGGCAATAAGTTCTAGAGTGATCTACATCATCAAGGAAAATTTCTTATTGGCCCTCAACTGTCTGGGGAGTCTTGTATCTTATGGAATTATCCTACACCTTTTAGGTTTTACATGACAAAGCTACTTTTAAGGAACTAATGATCTGATTCTGTCACAAACCTGTCTACCCAATAGCGTCTCAGAAACATTTGAAAGCGATTTGATTTCCAAAGTCCCATGAAAAATAGGAAAACTGCATACAAACAGAGAATAGATGCCACTGGGTACTTCATGAATATCCACTTGTGATTTTGCTTTCTATAAAAATGTTTACAAAAGTATTACCATAGAACTTCAATATATTTTGAAATTGTTTACCAAAAGTGCAAACGGATTGTGCAGCAGCATCTCCTACTATCCAGCAGTGAAAACTATTAGGTACTTTAACAAAGTGTCTAATAAAATTAACTGAGTCTTGAAAATGATGAACTAAAGACCAACAACATCTCATCCGTATGCAACAACACCAAGGAAATTACACAAAGAGCCATATTTCTTAAAAGGTTCTCTGTCTGCCATGCTCCACCCTTAAGCTAAACAGCTGATACTCAGCATTACTACTTATACTGTGCTAACTTCCCTTATAAACTTTCTACAACATCAAACTCATTAGAAAGCTTCCAATGATAAGATCAATGCCACCAACTAAAACTGGTAGCCCTAGCATCAACATTCACCTATGACTTACATATACAATGCATACTGCAGTATTCACTTTACCATTTTGTGAAATATTTCATCATAAAGTAGCAAGACACACACAGAGGCTATTGGAAAACAGATAATAGTAAACTAGACTTCAAATTACTAACCTTTCTTTGGATTTCTTCTGTCCAAATACCAGCATATACCTAGGCTGAACCATTTCACTACTTGTCACAACAAAATACTTTTCTGGCACATCCCCTGCTTGAGTATCTTTGGCTCGGCTTCTTTTTGACTTGATATTGTCAATTTTACATTTTACAAGAGGATGATCAATTATCTCACAAACAACAATGCAGCTCAGCTGATGGCCTAGCTTTGAATGCCTCCATACATTTCCAGGCTTTGAATATGGAAGAGTAACAGAAAAGTCTTCACTGAGGTAAATACCCTCACCAAAAAGGGCATTCTGCAGAAAAATGCAAAAATCTTAAAGTGAATCAAATGGGAAAGGAAGATTATGTCTAAAATACTGCATTTACACAACTATTCTACTGCAGTTCACTATGGAAAAAACATCGAATAAGTGAAACCATGACTCTAACAGAAATGGGGGACTACTTTACAACCTGACTGGTATTTGAAATGCCTAAGATGGACAAAGTACTTAGGAAAATAGCTTATGCATGATATGAAAATAGTTTAATGGTCAGAAATGCAATACTTCCATGACTAGTACTGAAGCAAAATTTGTTACCTACCTAACTATCATTTTTTTGCATTACAACTAAGATAACACAAAAAGAGGCCCATAGCCATGGTGTGGCAAATGACACCCCTGGGCAACAGAATGTCAGCTTTTTGCCAACCCCTGGGAATTTTTTTGCAATCGCTCATTGTTGCTTTATCTTTGTAGCAAAGGGAGATCTCCTGATATTTTGATTGGGCTCAACCTTGGTCTTTGTGAAATACTAGAAACTTAAATCTTTTCCTGTACACGCATTATTCATTTGATAGTTTAACTAAAAAGTATGAAAAAATCACCCAGATGTTGTACCATGTGATTGCTCCAGGACAATTTTGCCACTCATGAAAAATGGGCCTGGTTATGGGCTTGCAGAAAAGCAATAAACAAATCATTAAAATGAAGCAAACTCCTTCACCTTTCAAGAAACAGTTTTAACTGAATAGTAGAGGATTACCTTGGTCATATGAACTTGCAACCCATTGTGAAGAATTGAATGAAAATTATCCATCCTACTTCCATGATATCCCAATTTCACATCATATTTCTCAGCATATTCTGCAAACTTCTTGCTTCTTGTATTCTGGTAATCCAGTTCAAAGATGTAATCCGGCTGCACAGTAAAGCTTGCTCTACCAGTCATGCTTTCCAGCTCTTTTAACTTAAGAAAAAATTCCATATATGCAAATAGAACAACAAAGCAATTCTTAAGAACAGCAAATCCAACTTTGGTAGCTTGTAAAGGCAAAGAAAAGTCTGCAGAAAAGAAGCTTGTTACATTCCAGATAAAGGGTGGCACAAGAAATTTCCCAACAGAAGGCTGACTCTTTTTCGGAGGAGCTAAAATACAGCAAAAAGGGTACAATGAATACAAAAATTCTCTGCAAAAATACTTTATCAACTTCTGATATAGGGGGGAGGTTAGCAATTTCCAATAGAGGAGCTATATCCCCTCTAGCCCTTCCCTGGTGTCACCTCCATTCCAGAAAGAAAAGTTGCTATTATTTTTAAGATGAATACATTTCAAAATTAGAGAAGTACCCTATGTGTGGAGTTTGTATTTCAATAACTTCCAGTTTTTAGTTTCAATTATTATCATATGTCTTCCTGCAAAAGTAAAGGTAGTCCTGTATACTTTCATACATAGGGGAGTGCCTGCTAGAGAGGACATTTTTCTTGAGTCATCAGCATGCGAGGTAGGGTGGCCAGTTCCTTTCTGCATTTCCTTCATATCCCCAATGTTGCCATCAGGTACTCAAGGGCAGATACAGGATTTATGTTGAAGGTTGCACATTGTCAAGTCTAGTTATGCTTTGCACATGTGCAGTAACAAACATTTTCAAGATCTTTGTGACTTTGAAACTACCAAATCAGACACATTTGAAATCAACCCATTCCCTTGCACTCACCAATAATTTTTTCTTGCATCTGATTTATTGGCTTGATCTCATTATTCATCACAGATACAAAAGACTGCATTGTCAGCACAGAAATTTTATGAGTTTCTGATTTAATTCATGATTATCAAACTTCCTCAATGGAGAGTTTCAATTGCCCAGAGGTTTTGCTATTAGGTTCCATAATTTTAGAAAGTTCTGTCCAACCCTTCCAAAAAACAAACAAGGAACACAGAAAGCTCCATCCACAATCTTTGAATATGCAAGCCATGAGTGGCTTTGCAACCAAGATAAATTCAATTTCATTCTCTTATCATAACTTGTGTGAAATGAAAACTTAGAACTATTACCAGGTGTCCAAATAATAATTGAAATGTCATAAGTATAAGGTTTTATAAGATCACTAGTACATTCAACAAAAATACAAATGTCATATTACATTCAAAAAAATTACCAATGTCAGATGGGATTGCTGAAGAATGATTTGCAGAGCATGTGGCATTACTCCTGAATTGGCATTTGGAGTAGCAGTGGTAGAGGGAATAGATATAGAGTTTTCAGAACAAGAATCTGAGTTACTTCTCTTTGCAGAGATGTAACTGTCCTTAGCCACTACAGAAAATGCAATTTTGCATTGAGTTCCATACTGAGGTGAGGAAAGGTAGGACCTTTTTCCTGCCACTGCTTTCTTTTGCATAGAGGATGAAGACTGAAGTTTCAAGTTAGAAAATAGTGGCAAAATGTGATTTGGTGCATCAAATTTTGTGCCATTCACACTTTCATCAAAGTCTAGCCTTTTCCAAAGGAGAAAAATTTTATTAGTCATATTCCCAGTAGGGTTGGGTGATACAACAACTGAATTGTATACTTTATGAGAGCATTTGGCATGCTCACTAGACCCATTATTGCTATAAAAGGACTTTATTTGCGAATCCAAAACACTTGATAGATCCATCACTGACAAGAAAGAAGACCACTTTGAATCTGGCAATTTTTTAAAGCTTCTTGCTTCACCCAGCCAACATAAGAACTTAACTTGGCTTGTAATAGGACAGTTGACTCAAATGTGTCTTCAACAGAGAAAAAGATATTAAGAAGGCTAGGATTCTTGCCAATTCCATGTAGGTTTATAAAGGGAGGGTGGGAGGAATAATAATCAGCATTCAAATATAATTCAGCAGATGTTGGGGGCCTGAGTGCTAAGGTGAAGTGCTCATTCCCAGTCACCAAAGCAGATATAACATTATAAAGACTATCTCCATTGTGGTCACTCTAGTAAAGATATAAGAAAATTATACTCTTCTGATGCATAGAATAAACCCTGAGGAGATGTAAAAACATGGGTTACTTTATGCTTTAACAAGTACATAAGAATGACAAAAGAATTTGATATAAGAATTGTTTTGCTTTACTGAAATCAAACTTATACCATCAATTGATCCTAGGCTGTTGCTATGATAGAGGGTGTAGGGAAGTTGTTACACTCCAAAGAAAAAGGACACAGGGAGTTGTCAAACACCTGGGTGATAATGAGAGGTGCTCATGAGCCTTGTCCATTTGCATGCATGACTAATATCCCCAGGAGTAAGTGGATCAAATGATGATGGTTGTTGTTCTATATATTTTTTAAACTTTCATTTTAATAACATATTAACTACATGTAATTATACATCTCTCTTTATAATGCAATGTACAGTTGGCTGTCACAGTATACAGCAATAATCATATTGTTGCAAAATTTGTAGCTATGGCTACTTATCAAGCAGCCATGGCCCCTGGGAAAATTCATATATGATGACCCAAAATGGGGCAATAAGTAATAATTATCAGAATAGCATTGGGTTTTTTGGGTGCCCTGGCTGAAGCAGAGCTGATGAGAACCATAAACTTACCTAATCTGTGTGAAAACCAGCAAAAGCAATATGGTAAATAAACAACAACATACTATCAGTACCACATTGATTGTTCTAGCTGGCTGTCTACTTTGATTACAAATGGACCTGGTGATTCAAGGCCTAATAATGGTTGTAAGGCAACATGAGCAACCCTTCCAATTCTTGCCAACAGATATTTGTTGTAGATGGGTGGGGGAAAGCTGAAACTTTAACAAGGAGATGCATTTTAGACTTTTGCAAATAACTGAAAGACAGACTGCAAGAAAATTTCAATCTGATAATCTGGCAGTCTTCCATGCACCAAGTGCAACCCCCTGCAGGTACCCATTTGCTGCTGGGTGAACAGTGATTGAGCATTTGGTCAAAGCCTTGAGTTGGGCTCAAACAGTAGACCTTCTGCACAGGAGTCATGCTCTAGATTAATGATACTTTAATTCACAATTCAAAATAACATGTTAAATTAACAAGGCCCTAGATTAATGATACTTTAATAAACATGAATCAAACTAATGTGGCTAGCCAAAGAAACGTTGAAATAAGAAATAAATCAAAGCAAATCAGTCAAACTAGGACATAGTTTGCTTTATATTGGACAAGAATTTGTTGTGTATAGAGTCATTGTAAAAGATAGATGTTTTCCTTTAACTACAGCAATCTTCTCTTTTTGATGGGATTACTGTTTAGCTGGAACTTCTATAATGGCCTGGATATTTTTGTGACTTCTACTTAACAGACATTTTGTTAATGCAACTTTTAAAAAACCCCATTAATTAAGCTCCACATAACTTTCCTGAAAAAGGTAAGTAAATACAAATGGTGCTGCAGGGCTGTTGAAAATAAAGAAAAATGTTCATATTGCTTAGTTTATACATCATTAGTTCACAGTGGAACAAGCAAAATTGAAACATTGTGCAGTAACTGTTGATATAGAACATTTCTATCCAAAGTAATTCTTCTGCTTTCAAAGCATGATCTAGCTAAGTTTATTGACTTCTATGAAGCTTAGTTATGCTTGGTAGTATTCACTATTTTCTAGGGGGGGGGGGGCTTAATAAATTTCTTGGCTCAGAAAGGTTGATAACACACCTATACAAAGATGGAGAGATCAAGAATGACTTCAAACTTTGTGTCTGTAGACCAGTTTAATAATGAAAAATCTTGGTACCCATTTATCTGTAAGCTGGTCTTTTCTTTGATGGGGCCTAACAAATTTATAAAATCAGTTCAAATATTGCAGAGCCTGATGAAATGAAAAAAACTTCAAATTATTCTTATCCAGTTTTAGATGCTATTAAGTGTCGGTGTGCCCCACACATTGGGGCAGCTTATACAGAAGTTTCTGCCATTTTGCTGTAGGCAAACTAAAACCAAATTATTGGAATATTTAGTCTGATAATTTGGTTTTAGTTTGCCAACAACAAAATGACCTACTCAGAGTCATATACTATAGCTGTAGTGAAAAGGAACAGGGGAAAAGAGCTTTATACTTCAAGCAAAATACTAAAACACGAGGCATATTTGAGCTACTGATGTGAACATACTTGACAATCTTTTGCATACTTGACACTAAAGGACTTGTCTGATACAATCCAACAAAGTAAAGACAATGCTTCTGATGTTAGCAGCAATGGATCTCCAATGAAATCTTGTAGAGAAACCAGTTGATGAAAAACATCTTCCTGAATATGAAAATATGTTACTGCTTATAAAACAAGAAGAAGTCTCAAAACGGTAGCATCTATGTAAGAACAAATATTTGAAAATAATTCCAACATTCCACTCAAGACTCCATGCCTCAACCAGTTTATGAACACTAATGTGCTTTATAATGATCTGTTTCTCTGTAATATTGTACAGTACAAACAAGCAGCATCTACAATTGAGACAATTTCTGCAAAGATAGCAATTCAAAAATACATACTAGTCGGCTTAAATCTTTATTTCCATCTTTATCCACAAATGAAGGGGGAAATGGTAACACACACGAGCCTCTTCTATAGCTTAGAAGAGCAGCTGAGAACATGGCAAGTCTGAATTCTGCAGCCATTTCATCTTGCGTGATCTGTCTCACCAAACTTTGGCGTATTGAACTATCGTCGTCCATGGTGAGAGGATTTAGGCAAGCTACTGAACAGCAAAATAGATGTAGGCTCAGACTAATTCTAGGAACATTATTAGCTAACTGTACGCGTTAGTGCTATAACCCTGCAATGGAAACATTGAAAATACATTGATTTCAGCAAATTTTTGTGTATGTACTATCTACAAAATCATTGATAATGTTGACAGTTACGTCAAACGAGGCTAAAACTAAATGGCTTCCGGGCTGCTTTGTCGGTGTGAATTTCTACCTTATGATTTCTACCAATGAGATTCCTATCTTTAGGATTTCTACAGAATACTATAACAGGTACCGCGGAGGGTTGAGAAAAGTGGGGGGGGGCTAGAACCGAAGAAAAATTTTGTTCTGACTACACATATGATAAAGTCTTTTGTCATAATTTCAACAAGTGCTACAATGAAATTTAACTTTAAAATAACAGAACTGCTAGCTTAACGATGTTTACTAGAACACAAATTTTTCAAAATATCTTTTTGTAAATCTACAGAATGTCCTCCCTGACAAATTTTCCAAAATTTCTGTGCCTGTTTTCAT
>WIPJ01067469.1:205448-311286 GCA_018155075.1 Cassiopea andromeda
GGGGGGGGGGGAAAGTGATTTTTAAATTCGATGAAAGAAGTTACAATGATTTTGCTTTTTGATGCATTAAAAGCGCACGTGTTTTTCATAAAAGGCTTTATACATACAGCTTCTTTTCAGGACAAGCAGCTTTTTCATGAAATACTCAGACAATCGGTATGCGTATGGAATAAAATTATCAGCACGGGCTGGAAAAATTGCATTTGAATGAGAAGCGATAGTCCCTCTATCTAGGCAAAACACTCCGGTTTATGTAGCTTGAGAAGAGCACAAGTGTCACCTGGGTTAACATTTTCTATGTCAAATCTAAATTATCTGCTAAAGAGATGATTAAAGAGTAGGGCTTCCCCTTCAACTATGCTAACAGGGCTGAACATTCTCAAATAATGAGCTCCATAATAATCAATTTATATCCCAAAAGTTCCTTCTCAATATAAATCCAAAACCTTAAACAGATCATTTTATATATGAGATATCTTGTTATGTAATAATGTAGGAAGCTTAAATTTTCATTCAATTATTCTAATATTAAATTAGTATATGTTACCAAAATTTCCTTTAAAGACCACTTACCCGCTTCTTCATTCGATAGAAATTGTCAATGATGACACTGATGAACAGGTTCAGCACAAAAAATGACCCAATTATGATGAATATAACAAAATAGAAGTAGGCGTAGAAATTCGATTCAAACTTTGGCTGCTTATCAATCTAAAATAAAACAGTATCATATTAGTTGAAGTAGCAAGCTGGTTTTGAAACTTCAATTTTTAACATTATGCTTAAAAACTGATCAAGAAACCACCTGCATTTTTTAGATCGGCAAAATATGAATCCCTTTTCGTGAAGGTCGAAAGTTAAATTTAGGTTACTCTGGACAACACCAACACTTTGACAGCTTCATTAGGCTCCTTCTCGATTCCGATAAATGCATCACTTAAAAATGCATTATGTGTAAGCAAAATAGATATAATTTTCCCTAATGGTATAAAGCTTCTTGCAGACTCCCTTAGCTAAGTGACCAATGTTTAAGAAAGTAACCAGTCTAATATAAAGAAGAACTCGTGAACCTCTTCCAATAAAGTTAAATTAGTGCTATCATTTATTTCATATTTGAGGGAAGCACCCTTGCAAAAATATCATCTTAGCTTAATGAGCTTAGTTTCCTGCAGGATAAAACTAGACTATAGAGATTACTCTTGACGGAGGATAAACACTGAAAATAATAGATCACTACCAAACTTCCCCTTCTGTTGACAAACAAATACCGTAAAGACTCGATTGAGCCACTCGAAAAAGCCCCCACCTTCGAGCTGCATTCTGACAAATAAGCCCCACCCTCGGATAAATCCCCATGGGGGCTATCTGGCTCAGTATAATTTAAGTAAAACTCAACGAAAACAAAGAAAATTCAGCTATTTTTTTGCTCATTTGTGCTAATATTTGATGCGAAAAACTGTGTTGGCGACTTTCTCGTCCTTCATTTCATCTCTATTTACATTTGAATCAAAATACATTAGAGTTTTGTCTCTTCTAGCAACTTCTTTTACAGAATACACGATATGCTTTTACTTTTCACCACCATGTCGTGTACCCCCGGACGTGTAGATTTAAATAAGCCTTACCCTTGATTAAGCCCCTACCCTTAAAATAATTTCTGATAAATAATCCCCGGGGGTCTTAATCGAGTCTTTACGGTAGACAGATAAACCATATCTTACCCCACTTGCATCTACAGCATCTCTCATTATTTCCATCCACCCTTCAAATGTTGCCTATAATAGAAAAGCACTAAAATAAATTGTTGAATTGCCAACGTCTGAGCCTAAAGATTAAAGATCTCATCTGCAACATGGATTCAAGAGCAAAGTCTAGGATCAATAATGCAGAACGTAAGTAGAACCAAGGTTTCATGGGTATATAAAAGGCCCAAAAGGTGTTATTATACACAGACAGCTTAATTTGCAAAACATCAGCAAAGGCATGATTTCATTAATTTATAATGAAATTTCAAGAGAAAGAAAGTAAATCCGCAATTGAAAGCTTCAAATATATTTTATGAAGAAATAGCAGAAAGAAGGGGAAAATATACTTACAACTTCCAACAATGCCAGAAATCCGTTTAGAGCATTGTCAAAATTAGCGTTTGAATTCATCCATTGATAGTTTAAGGCGATGCAAGCATTTCTATCTGGCACTGTAGTTGCTGAAAGTATAGTACCACCACTGTCGACGCATTTATAAAACAGACCACCAAAAAACTGCACACCCATTATACTGAATATTAGCCAGAACATCACGCAAACCAGCAATACATTCCCAATATTTGGGATTGCTTGGAATAAGCTATTTACCACAATCTAAGAGAGGAAACCTGGATCAGTTCAACTGAAGTCAAACAGAGGTGTCAAAAGCATTTCTATAGAGCGGGGACGTAACTTCGACATATTTTGTTGGAGGTGTTAGAGGTTATCCCCGCTAAAAAAATTTTGTTTGTGGCCTTTCTTTTTTTAGTACTTGATCAAATTGTCATGGTTCCAGTAAGTTGCCCTGCAATAATGCATTGTATTGCCTTTCTACTCTGCGAAATGGCAAATTTTCAAGGTTGGGGGTAACTCGCCATCCCATACTCCCCCTTAAGGTTTGTCCTTGTGTAGAGGAATGTTGACAAGAGATCCTGCCTATTGCTTTTGTATAAAATACCCTTAGAGATAAAAAGACGTTTCAGTGAAGTTGATATCCAACGCATTTTTGTAAGGAAAAATCAGCAGAAATTAATCATTACTTTTTGAAACCAATACTACTTCTATTAAAGATGATAGTGCCTGGCTTGGAATCATTATGCAGGTTTACTTAAGGCTTTTGATAGATATCAGAGAGCTTTTCCATGTCTTTACAAACACATACCTTGATTCCTTCCCATCTGGATATCGCCCTCAAAGGTCTAAGAGCTCGCAAAGTTCGAATGGATCGGAATGCTGCAAGGCTGCCTTTACTGTTTGTGAAGCTACCAATAACAGCTGCAATTGATATCTAAAAAGAAGCGGCAAAGAGTAAGCCTTAACGAACTAAGGCCCCATTCACATTATAACGAATTCGCTTTACATCTGATTACTTTTTATACCAGATAGGTATTGCATTCACACTGTAATAGGTGAATCCGATACGCTCCGCATCACTTTTGCGGAGTGAAATCACTCCGCTGTGAAAGTGGTATGTATCTGATTACTTTTGATATCGGATCAGTTTTGAGCTAGTGTGAATGCATGAGTCCGATATACTGTCGTTCCTTTGTTTTCAAACGTCAAAGTAGTCAATCGATTTTCAAGCTGTGAAAGTTGCTATGAAAAGTTCTTCAAAACAAAAGGCTTAATGACGTAAATGAAGCAGAGCGGAGAAGTGTGAACAGTCTAGAACCGAATCCGATATAATATGAACATGAAAAATTTTGATATCGAATACGATCAGGAAGGTGGTACAAAATGAATCCGGCATAGTGTCAATGGGGCCTGAGAATTATGCCAATTTATGTCTGAGTTGATTTAACACCATGCAACGGTCTTATTTCAGATACCAACTGTATTGAATTTCAGAACAAAGATAAATAGCACAGTCACTTGAAATCATTCCATCAACATTCCCATTTAATGGTAAAGTTGAATTGTATAGAAGTGTATGCTTGGAAATATGAAGAGCGTGCAAATACGAAGTGTGTACTTATAGAGGCGGTGCCATCAATCGCAGACTGGGGGGGGGATTTTGGGTGCCACGCCCTAGAAGTACGACGTAATTTGTTTGCAACACCCATTTCAAAATCTTGCTTGAGGTCCCTCAACTCCTTCCTAATATTTTCTCATCGAATTTGGACGAGTTAGAAAATTGATCTTGGTAAGAAGTGGGGAGAATAAGAAGTCCTCCCCAGCCCCCCGTGGCACTGCCCCTGTGTGCATGTATAAGACTGAAGTGTATGCCGATGTTCAAGCGAGCGTTAACAAGAAAAATATGTACTTACAGCTACAATGAAGAGATCTAAGCAGTTCCAAGGGTTTCTTAAATATGTATATACTCCCCAGCCAATGATTTTAAGGCAGAATTCCAAGAAGAATACCAAGCTGAAGAAAATGTTCAGTATTTCTAAGAACTTTTCCAATGTCGGCTTGCTCGATAGGTGTATATCTTCAAACACCTAGAATGCAGGAAGTAGTCATTGAGAATGTAGAGTTAATGCTTTTGGCTAATACTATGATTTTTACATCAAGCGAAATCTTTCATCATCGTAATTAAAGTCCTTTTGGCACTCTTTTGAATGATGATATTTTTTAAAAATTCTTGTTGAGGAGTGGAAATTTGCCAAAAACGGAATGCTGATTTTAAATTTCCAAGCCTATGGATGCTGAAGAGAAAGTAAAAGTGGCAACTTTGCTGCTTAGAAGCATAGCAAAAGTAGGAGAATTTATCATGTAGTTTTTGCTCAAGGCTTCTAATGCGTTTTGTCATATTTATGGCTAGAACTGAGTTTTTCTTTGACTTCATCCCTTGTTGTTCAAAGCGCAATGTTGTAGATATCTATTACATCCTCCAAATTAGATAGCTAGAAATGCAATGAAGTTATAAGTTTGCGTCTTCTCTAATTAATATGCAGCTGAAAAGGTAGAGAACATCAAAGTATTGTAGCAATTGTACTATCTTGTAGAAGCCAATACTTACAAGGACACTGCTGCTAGCAACTATGAGAAACAGTATTCCATTGTCAAACCATTTATTTTCAACTAGTTTCTTAAATGCAATTCTCATTTTGAGAAGAGGTTTGTGTCTCTTTCCACAGCATCCAGACAAAGGAGTAGTGAATCTACAACAAGGGAAGCACGCCTCTGGTTCCCCTGTGCTGGCTGTATCTTTTTTGTTATTATTTGTGATCTCATCGTCCGAGGGCTGCATCGTATTATTCTGACTCTCTTCAGCAATAGCTTGGGTAATTCTCCGACGCTCTTCGTCATTGTGGCGAACAGATTTTTTCTTTGACTTCGAAACTACTGTAGCATACTAAAAAGAGATATTTGATTACGTAACTACAAACCTAATTGTCAGGGACGCCGGCACATACCTAAGGCAGAGGGGGCAAGGCTTCTTCTGAGGGCACATCTATGTACATGCATGCTCCCACAGAGAGGTAGATTTGGTCTCCAAACTCTTTTCCAGAAGAACAATGCTTCGCATATTGGTATCCTAGTAACACGATGCTGATTTGGGGGTCTGGGGGCTTGCCCTAGAAATATTTTCTTGAACCAAGCTATTTACAACGCTGGAAAATGCTCCTTCAGAAGATAAGAGAGATAGAAAGAGTTCAGTATGAAAGGCAATTCTTGCCCCTCCTGCACTCCCAGCGTAGGCGTCCCTGCTACTAGCAGATTTTCTAACAAACGATGCGCAATAAGAATTCTATATGGTGAAGTCAAAGTTAAAGATCCAGCAGGTTCCCCCAATGTTTTCATCAACTTTCTTAGGATATTTAGGAGAAATTAGAAAATCTCTTCGCCAACTTTTAGGAGGTTTTGAAGATTCCAGATAAATTCGGTGAACATTGAGGTATTTTTGGGAAAATATGGGATAAAAAGTCACTAAGATGACATGATATAAATAGGGTAAATGGTCATCATACGCTTGGCACAACAGAAAAAGTCGTTATGTCTATTCAAGAAATAATAGAATTGATGATTTGACCATATTTATTATGATAATTCTCTATCACAAAATAATTCATTGAGCAATATGATTGCTGAAAAAAATTCAACATATGAAAAATTTAGGAGAACAGCTAAAAACTTCTAAACTTTTAGGGCTTTTAGGATTTGTCTAGGATAGTTCCCTTGTTCCTGGATATTTTAGGATTCTTTAGGGGCGTGAGAACCCTGTTAAAGAACATTCAGTATTCCCCATGTAATACTATATAAAATATTGTAGAAGTTAAAAATGTGTGTTCAATGTAGAAGGAAACGATATACTATACATTTTGCTTTTAAATGTTGCATAGATACATTCCATGCCCGGAAGAAATTGGCGCAAGGGCGTCAATTCGCACATGCGACCTTGTCAGCACGAGCAATTGCTCTATATTATTTTGAATTGCACGTGTCATCCAAGATTTGTGTACCTGGAATATTGCGCTATTTGGCGTTGAAGCACGTCAAATGTCTCATTTAGGATAAAACAGAATAAAGCAGAGTTATGAAACCAAAAGGTGACAGTCACTAATGCTGCAGCTGCAAATAATGTTCCTATTTGGCTTGGCATGGCATGTGCGATCGCACGTATCTCTGGGCATAGACTGACTGATAGCAATCTCTGAGATAGGGACTTCAGTCTCTAAAAGTGTTTTTTTCAATAACAGAATTAATTAAGTATTGGATAGTCTACAATATTCATATTCACACTATAAATTTTGTATTTCTACCATATTTCCTTCAAAAGTGAATCCAGAACCACCTACATTGTAGGCATCATTTTGCTTTTAAGATAGCAAAGGGCAAGAAAAATAAACTGTTAAAAGAATTATAGAGACTAGCTTGGTAGTGCTTGTTGGCTCTTGATTTGACAGGTATCTGAAAGCAAGTAGTAGAAGCAACTTGAAAAAAAAAACTTATAGTAAAGATAGTCACCTTCTCCTTTTTTGTTCCAGAATCTGATGCTAAAAGTACAAAACGAGAACATGATAGAAGCATTTGATGCTATCTAAAGATTATGTTCTAGACACAAGAAAATTAACGAGGATGTAAAGAAGTAGACGCAGCTTGATCTGAGGATCAGAAGTTAGTAAATTTTACGAAGAAAATGATGCAATTCAATCTACCGTTTCTAGTTTGCTGGTTCTTCTCTACTTCTGTGAAAATATTTCACAGCAATTGCTTTCCTTTTAGACTTTATCTTATCTTTTGCGTTTGTTTTAGCATACGGAATTTTCGAATGTTTTGGTCAACAAAATCAATTGGCTAGTGCTATTTTAGTTCTTGCAAGGTAGGAAATAAATGTATTTAGTAGAGACTCTCTTCGTTAAAATTGCATTACTCATTTGAATGGATCAAATGGCTTTGAAATTGGAACCGATGGAAGACTTGAAGTATATATATGCATATAATCGTGTCTGTCCTATCATGTTGGATATTTGTTTGGACCAGTTCAGTGCTGCATCTACTGTACATTTCTGATCTACTTTTGCATCTTCAAAAAGATACTGCATTGTTAGCAGTTCACCACAGGTACATCATATCAACAGCTTAGCCATATCCAGTGCGAAAACGTGACGCGATGAAAAGAAAGAACACGAGAATGCATGGACAGAATGCTGATCTCAGATAAAGATGGGCCAATGTTGGAAAGAAGTTTTCACAATGTCTTCAATTATTTATTTGAGGTATGGAGAATTTCGGACTAAGCCCAAATCTCTGCAACCAGAATGACTAAAAGTCATTTTGAACAACTGTCTACATCTTGCCACCAGACCAGTTTCATCGCCTTATCTGTAGGCTTTTAGTTTAAACAAGTGGGATCTTTATTGAAGCTAGCTTAATGTAGTTAACCTAAAGATCAGCTGAAGATGTTAGTAATATGGAATGGTGCCATGTTGGAATATCAACTGAAGCATCAATCTGGATTAGATTGCATCCTTATCAATTGTAAATACACAGTTGCATACGGCTGGTGAATCTATTTATGGCCACCCATAACCTTGTAGCCGATAGGAAAAGGCGTGGAGAGCATAAAGTATAGAGGATCATTTACGTAAGAGCAAGTGAATCAGTGGCTAATCTGTCCTAAGTAGAAAATGACGCATGCAAAGATTTTTCCAAGTTTCGTTGTGCAATCGTTTTCGTAATAAATGTATTTCCTTCCTTGATTTTCTATTTCCCAAGAAATTCCTTTTCAGAATCTTTTACCAACATCAACCATGATATTGTCAGCAAGGTATAAGTAGAACTTACTTACTTCCCTTGCATCTAAGACCAATTACTTCTTTGTCTTGTTTTTCATCGACCAAAAATACTCTGCTATTGAAGATGTTATATTGCTAATACTGTAAAGCAAAGTTTTCCGGGTCTAAATCTACTTGTGAAGCGTGTAATTTAGAAAAAACTATTACCTAATGACTTATTCCCTCCAAACTTTTTCAAAACACTCTGCAACGTCAGTATTTTTCGAAGTCTTTTGATTTGATTTCTTCGTTGTTTGTCACGTCTTTTCAGCTCTTGCTCAAATGCTTCATCGGCCAGAGAGCTTAGCAGCAATGCAAGAAACAGATTCAAAACCTAAAAAGCATAGCGGTTAGCTGTAGAAATTTTCTATTCGAGAATGGAAAATTTGGTGTTGATGATTATGACTATGTCAGTCATAGTAGTAGTGGTGATCGTACTACCTAAACCCTTAAGTACCAAATAATTATCTCATCCGATTGTTAGTTTTTGAAACTTTCAAAAGCCCTGTACTTACCCAATCTTCCCCATTTATTAATTTTTGGACTATTAATAAGTGAAAATTACTCTGTTTTCAGATGTTGAAATGACTGAGTAAATGAACATCTCATGAATGGGCAAAGGTGCCTTATGGAAAGAGTTGAAATCTTCTATTTTCCAACCCCAACGCATTCCAATACAACCAATTATTGGGTGCTATAATATAGCTGTCATGGTGACGGTCGTAGTGATGCTCTAGGTCACGCCTGTGGTTGTTGTGGTGTTGATTGTGGTGATCATAGTTGCTGTGGTCGTGATTGTTGTCGTGGAAATGATGCTCATGACGTCTATAGTGAAAATGGTTAAGGCAGCCCTCTGAATCCAAAGAAGAGGAGGAAGCCAGTCGACGGTCGGCAAAATTTCCGAGATATAGTCATTTGTATCAGTACCCATCCGTATAGGAACATTTCCACTTGGGTGGAATCAAGAGCTTTCGGCACACCTATATTATTGTCCATTCCAGAGTTGTTGTGAACGAGAACGGCACGAAGCCGTCGACGTTGGAGTTAGTTTGGCCAGCATTTAGGTCGGCAGTGCCGAACACCGATCTGAATTCAGAGGGCTGTTCGGATGATATTGATGAGTATCAAAGTCCTTTATAGTGTCCAGTAATAGTTATTTGGAGGGGGGCGTATAGGGAGCAAAGTACCACCAGGTGCCATCGAGTCGGCAAATTCTCGGCAAAACTAGTTGACTAAAAACTAAATTCACGTTTTGTTATAAGAAAACCATTCTTTTGCCTAAACTTTTGCTTTCTTATAACCTACCAGAAAATTTCCAACAACCAATGCAGGCATGAAGAATGCTATTGACCACGTGGATGTAGCTTTCATACAGTCGTACAGCGGCTCGATCCATTCTCCGCACAAAATTCGAAAGAGCATCATAAAGGAATGTGGGAAGTCAGTGAAGTTCCATCGCGGTGTCTGAAAATTAATATGGATTACATCGTAAAATCTTCAATTTTCATAATGATAGCAAATCTAGCTGTCTGCGCAATGTTATCATACGCATGGATTTTAAGATATGAAAGGCTAGCAGATTTGTAATCGTTATAAATGCATTGGAACAATGATAGTGTAAGATACCAGTAAGAGTACTTTTCATTTGTTTTAGAAACTAGCCTTACAGAATTAAGTCTCCAAGAAACTAGCCTTACAATAAAATCTCCAAGAAACTAGCCTTGTAGAATCAAAGAAGACAGAGTTTTGCAGAACAGACTTGAATTGCATGACGGAACGGCCAACCAATAACAAGTCGTGTAACTATAGATTCTAGTTTTTTCTGAAATAGGTACTCAAATTTTTTCAGGCGAAAGAAGTCATAGAGAATGCATTTTGCCTGATCGACAATTTCTAATTCCAACTAAAAAAACTTTAATTTCAGATTTATGCTTCGTATTTTCTCAACATGATATCTAAATAGTTGTTTAGGTTCGAAAATGCTGGCAAAGATGTATTAATGATAAAGTTAGTTTACCTCATTATTTGGGAACTTGTTTGGTGTATATTGCTTCCCAAATAGCTGTACACCAACTAATGCGAACATGTAGATAATGATAGCCAATATCAACGTCAGGTGTCCCATAGCATTTACACTGCGGCCAATGGCACCAAGAAGGCTTCGCATTGTGGACCAAGATTGAGCCAGTTTTAACACTCTAAGCTGTAAAATGTAAAGGTAGTCCCGTACACTATCGTACTTAGGGGAGTGCCTGTTAGAGAGGACACTTATTCTGAGCCATCGGCATGTGAGGTAGGGTGACCAGTTCCTTTCCTCGCCGACTTTATTTCCCCAGTGTTGCCACCTGGTACCCATTCGCTACTGGTTGAACAGTGAGAGAGCATTCAGTCAAGGCCTCGAGTCGGGCTCGAACTGTAGACCTTCCGCACAGGAAACATGCGCCTCAAATGCTATGCTAACCCGCCCACCTAAGCTATAAGGAACGGTAAAATTGCGAAGAAGCATAACAAGTTGATTTAATGTTAGCTAAATGCACTTCAAAGATTGATAAATTTTAGCTAAGTTAGAAGCTAGATGCTTGATTTTTAAGCAAGAAATGGGTACTATCAGTGGTTTTTGTGAATGTAGGAAACTTGCTCCAAATGTACAGAAAGATTTAACTCGCAAGGAAAGACAAAATTAGTCATCCTTTTTCACATATTTAATTATATTGTTTATCGTCAATCTTGTCTTGGGATTTCAAGATAAACTAAAACTTGCAAATTATGCCATAAAGGAATTTTGAAAGCAACAACACGTCAAACATACAATAAAAGCTTTGGCTATCTGCTATACAAAACATCCAGATAGTACTGTGCCAACGAGGAAGGGTTCTTCACAACTTGAATGGTGTAAAACGATCGAGAAAGTTCATAGTAACGCATTAAAATGCCGTGCAAGATGTGAAATGGACGGATGAAGTTTGTAGGCAAAAAGAAGAGCTCTGATGAAAGTCGTGAAAGCTGACAGACACTGCATGAACATGAAATGGGACTATCCATTGAAATTATACTTGATAAGGTAAAGTATGAGATAGACATTGTATACATACCAATCGAAAGGAACGAAGGATGCTCAATGTACTGTTGTCTTTCTTCATTACGATTTCAACTAGCAAATCAATCATGCTGATTAATACAACTATTCCATCGAATAAGTTCCATCTGCTTGAGACGTACCTTCTGAAACCATATGCTATCAGCTTCAAGATCATTTCAGTAAGAAATACAGAGGTGAAGATCTAGAAATGAGGCAGACAGAAAATCAACATCAAAAACAGTTAGACTGGAAAATGTCGTCATAAAACTCGGGAGGGTGAACTACCAAGAGCTTGAGTGTGTGAGTGTTTTCGCAGCAGAAGTTGGCTCGCAGTCCAAATATGTATCAAATCCACAGTTAGCTAATATTAAACTTCATAAGTAAGGCTAAACTAAAGATCTAAAGACCCTTGGGCTCTCTGGTACCACAGCTTCTTCCATGTGCAAATAGAAAAAGTGATGAAAGAAGGTATATGCAGATAAAAGCCAATGGGTCTGTCACAAACATGCAAACCCTTTGACCATGGTACTGGCTAAAAATTACATGGTACGTTCGTTGATTACTCTACCACACAAATGTATATTTCCTTAGTCTGTATCTCGACAATATCAAACAGAGTTATAAATGTCCACCAAAAAATTGAGGATCTCAAGCGTGTGTTGGTTGTTCTCGTCCTATGTATTATGCTGTGGTTAATACGGTTCTGCTCATAAGTTGACCAAGAGCTCCCGCTGCCAAGCTCTAACTCTATCGAACATTTTATTTTTGGCCATTTACACCATCAAAAGAGTAGAAGAATCTTTTCAAATATGCAAGGCTATAATATTGATAAATTAGTACACAGCTTCGTCAGAAGTAGAGCATTTCCTTTTGCAATTAAATTTGTCAAAAACATGTGAACGAAATAACTTCATTGCAAAAGCAGTTATTTTTAAAGAAGTTCATGAAGCTTTATTTAAAATTCAGCATATTTAAAGTGAATATCTGTACTATTGTGCAATATGTAAATAAAATGTAAAGCGTGCTTAATACCTACATGATTCATTGCAACTAATGCTTTTTTGAAGAATTGATTCATGCCATGGTACTCGAGCGATAGACAAAGTGTATTGAAGAAGATAAAGGCAGTGACAGCGAACTCGAACAATGGGTTTGATACAACGTCAAATATTTTCAATCTCATCTTCATATAAGTAGTCAAATCACTTTCTGCTACACCTGAATATGGTCTCCAGATTATACTTTGATCTGAGTCTGTTGAAGTAAAGTTCTTAGCCGGTGATGACGAAGTTGATGCTTGCGACATCAAAGTTGTAAGTGACATTACAGCCCCTGGATTGGTATTATTCTGGTGCCCATTTGACGCAATGACAATTTTCGGATCTGATCTTGCGGTAGCAATAGCACTAGGGACAGGTGTTGGATGTATAGATGACTGAAAGACATGCTGTGAGTTCTGATTTTGCCGAGTTTGTCTTCTCCGACGTCCAAAAGGTCGTAGAACTGTCGGCTGATTTTGATCGAACACTACAACATCGGGCAAACGGTCGCTTGTATGGGTGACGGATCTCGGTAAATCAAACAATAGAACAGGAACAAATTTATTGTGGAGTGAATAGGATGATGCTATTGCTTTTAGTTGTTCGTAGTACTTTTCCTATAAAGATAATAATTTGTAAGGATTGGGAGAAAGTTCTACAAAGATAAATGCAATTCAATGTGTAATGGGCAATAGTATCAAGTCTCTTGGGTGCTCTGGTAAAAGAGAACTGATTAAAATATATTGAAAATGGCAAGTATCCGTGATTGCTGATGGTACTAATATAAACATTAGAATTACTGACAGAAATTGTATTAAGTCTAGGATTGCTGAAGTGTCTCAAAAGTATGTTGATTAAGGAACGCCAAGTAAAATGCCAGACTTTATTATGACTTATTGATACGTAAGTATATAAATATTTGGCTGCTAATAGTAACCATGCTTGCTGTTATATTGCTGAAAGTGAATACTTTAGGATCCTAATAGTAACTGTATTGATATTAGCGTTACTGATAGTGCTTCTATAATACTATGAATTAATTGATAGTTAAATATGCTAATATTTCGCTACCAATAGTGCTGGTTAATGTCAGTAAGTGATACTGAATATATTAAGGCTGCTGATAGTAATATTATGGTTGCTGGTAGTAGTTTTATTGAAGCTAGGAATTCTGACATTGATTATGATTGATATTGGGATTAGTGATTACGATTTTATTAATGCTAGTATTAATAAAAGCAATTATGATTGATAATAGAGCTACTGATCTTGATGGTGCTAGATTTTGGTGAGATGGTGGACAATAGATGATACATTTGGTAGAATCTATTGTTGTTATTTTCGTGAGAAGTTTAGTTAATTTCAAAAGTTCTCAATTGTAAAGCCTTGAAATTCAATTAAGACAGATGTTAACAATAATGCATCATACCCTGTTGGCTACATTTTCTGCTTCTTGCTCATAGGATAGTGCAACAACAGCCAAGACTAGATTTATTAAATAAAATGACCCAAAAAAGATGACAACCATGAAGTAGAAGATGCACCAAGAGCCAGCCGATGATATGACCTGCAAAAGAAAGTAGATGTGGCCGTACTATAATGTTTTGATTCAGCGTCCCTTTCCTTAAACGCCCCCTCAAATAAGCTCTCAAAAGAACCTAACGGGTGGGCGCTTAATCAAAACATTATGGTATGTCTATGAGTGATAAGGCAAATGCACAACATCAATAGACATAATTTTGAAGAGCTAGAAAGTCCTACAAAGAACAAAAAAGATGCTATGAGAAATAAAGCATTAGATTTCATTATCTGCACGAATTAGCGGAAGCATAACAGCAGAATAGCTGCCACATGTAAAGGATCTATTTTCCAATACTTTTAGCTTAGTTTTGGTACGTGATTTGTACCGTAGACAGCTGACCTGGATTGGGAGGTACGGATTTAGAACTCAATGCTGCAAGGAGTCAAAGTTGCCGTTTAGATACAATAATTAGAGGCCATTTCCACCCTTCCCCCTACACCCCTTCTGCACATCTATGGGCACATGGTGAATATATGCTTGTTTTGGTGGCTTGATGACTCAACCGCAATGGAAAAACGTATTCAAATGTCCAAAATAGTGGGCTATCTTCAAGGGTTGCTATGAATTCAAGGATAGATCTTTACCAGTCTAAAGCCTGGTTTAACAAAACCTTTGCGATTGTTTGGATCGCTGTGCACGACTCAAGCGATTGGCAATATCATTGATTTCATACAATCATTTCGATCATTTGTGTCGTTGGGAACGATTCCATCGATTGGTGATGATACCGCTGGAAGAATTGCTAGTGGATCACTAAAGTTGAGCACGTTCCAACCTCCTCAGAGACTCTAATCAAGATTGAGTGGGTCATTCATACATATATCTTTCAGGTCGCTTAGATCACTGAGATCGGTAGAGTCGTTCAAAGCAATCAAAAGGGTCGAAAGGATTGCAAAATTTTTGAAGGAAGGGGATGTTCCTATGTTCCTGCTTAACATGAAATTAGTACACTTCTTGACTAACGAATTACGTTTAGGTTTAATACTCACGTGAAAATAAACATTCTCCCAAAAATCCATAGTGACAAGTTGAACAGAGGTCAGCAATGCCCAGCCAAAATGATCAAAACTCGTGTAACCATAGTTTGGATTTTCTCCTATATGTTTCAAGCATGTGTAATTCTTTGGGCACAGCCTAATGACCCAAAAGAAGTAAATTTACAACTGTGCGCTAAAGAACATTGCAAAAGCAACATTAACTGTTGACTTGTAGGCTGGATTATTCTAACTGCTTTAAATTGGGTTATGAAGCAGTTTGTAGCAGTTTCTCATGTTACTGTTCTTCTTGTGACATCAACTCTTTATAAAGTCACTTTTCTTACACCCTCTTTCATGAAGCAGACATTATCACAATGATGTATGTACATTTTCTGTTGCTTTTCTTAAAATAGGATATTGCAAATCATGTCTGAAAAATCTCATACCTGCTGGTGGAGACATTTCCACATACCATTACTGTCCCATTTGGACGATACCAATTCTCTATTGAAAATTAATACGATTGATAATAATAAGAGCGTTTTTGAAGCAAGAGAAGAACCATGGCACTGTGGGATGTACAAAACTGAGCACCTGCGCATGCAGATAAGCGAAAGCTTTCTAGCTCACCTTGGTAAAACATAAACAAAAACATGGAAGTGCTTCCAAACCAGCTGCAGATGTTTCTTAACGAATTAAGTACTGCCTATTCTGAGCTATTAGTAGTTTCCTATGGACAGTTGAGGTAAAGCTGAGGCACCGCATGCTTGCGTATGCAGGAGAGTGCCTGGTGGAAAGAAAACTTATCTTGACCCATCGGCATCTGCATATACAGTTCCTTTCCTCGCCGCATTCATCTCCCCACTGTTTACATGAGGTACCAAATCACCGCTGAGAGGGCAGTGAGTGAGCGTTCAGCCAGGGATCAAGGGCTCCTTGAACCATCGGCCTTGCAAACAGCAGAGAAAAAGCTCTAAGGCCCTGGCCAAACGAATCCAGACTTTCCTGAACTCTTGTGCTGTGCCCCATATAATTCGAAACTTTGGCGTCAAATTATATGTAAATAGTGTGAGCTGAGCATACAGGAGTCAGGCAAGCTCGAAAGAGTGGTCAAACGAATCCAACATTTCACTGAGCAACGCACAGTAGAACCTCAAACAAAAGAAATTTGATTGCCCTCCCAACATTTATGATCGCCATCAAACAGCGAATAGCAGCATCGAGCAGCACCAAGCACTGCACAACAAGAGGTTAAACGAATACAAAATTTCACAGAACAGAAATGTTGTACGCTGCTCGGTGGAATGTTGGGTTCGTTTGACCAGGACCTAACCAATTTGTTACCACATTCACTTTGACTGCCATACAATGAATGCTATCTCATGTGTTTACTGCTTTCACAGTACAAAAACAATCATTACAATCACTTCTACTTACTTTAGCAAAATAACGTATCTTCAAAATTGGCATATTTATTCAAACCCAAAAGTTCTATGCCTACGATGCACAATTTAAGACTCAAATATAGGAAAAGCAACGTTAGGTTCTGACTTACCTTTATTCAAAGCATACTTGTCAAATGGTATTGAAAGGTTGCTTGGAGGATTGAGTACGCATTTATTACGTAGATAGCCAGAAAATAATTGAAGACCAAGAAGAGCAAAGACGCATATAAAAAATGCTGTTAGTACTAGAACATCAGAGAGCAGCCTCATAGACTTTAGAAGTGCATTTACCATAGTCTTTAAGCCTGAAAACAGAAATTTATAGCTGAATTGAGGTTATTCTGAGGCTACAGTACATGTTATTCTCTAGTATAGATCTAGAATGTCTAGATCGGTATGATGGTAGAAGGGGCAAGTACTGTGTATTAATATGTGGGTTATTCTGCCATCGTATGTACCATATTGATGTGAGTTGATTAATGTGATTCGGTATGATATGGTGTGAGTTATGATACATCGCAAGATTGATTAGTATTATAGATATGGTATGACATGATATACTGTATGTATAATATTTTGTAAAGAACAAACCATTAGCAGATTGCCGGGATGGAGGTATCAAAAATCATAAATTTTTGCCTACACAAAGAGAGAGCAAAAGAAAATTTGTCTCCAATGGACTAGTTAGGGAAAAATTTGCTTTAGCAAATATTGCTGCTTCTTATCCATTTAAATTTGAAAACAAATTTTTTGCGCAACAGATTCATGTTAAAGTATTAGTTGCCTGGAAAATGTAGAGAAAATATCATTGACTTTCTGAAAAGGCGATTCCCCTGTCGGTAATTTGCAAATGGATTGTCTCAAGTATACCGGATTATAATATACTTCACATAATTAAGAAAAGAGAGGTGTAGTATGACATGATTCATATAGCATGATGTGATTTAGGATTTAGATTGAAGATACAGCAAAGCATCTTAGTCTAATTTACATATGGTTGAACTCAAGTATCTTTTGATCTATAGCATCAATAAGACCTTTGCGTAGATACAGGCATACCAAGTTGTAGTGTCCTAATATGCTTTTCGTGTACAAATGCATATTAGGACACTACAACGTATCACTATTTGATTGACGTAGTATAAGCAGGCCTTGTATCTTTGTTAATTTAACAATGATGAAGATTTATCTAGAAACGCGTTTGCAACATAAGTACAATACACTTCTAGTTATTTTCATGCTAGACTGTTGTCCCTACGATTTTTTGCAGCATTACTATACCACATTAAAGTCATTTGACAAAATTTTGTATTAACCTTCAACAGCAGATATCGTTCGCAGCGCTCTGAGAACACGAAACGTTCTGATTCCAGTAAAATTTGAAATCTGCGGTGCTAAGGTAAGGTAACTAAAAGAAAAGGGAATATTCTATGCAAATTAATCTGCTAATTGTGTATAAAGATTATAAAAGAGTTATAAAACAGGAGCCAGATTGGGGCAAAATCACAGCATCTCCTAAGGCAATTTGAGTGCTATGCCAAGCCCATATAAGATCCCACTTTATTTGCAGTTCAGAATGCATGCCCTTGATACCCTAGAAACATTAGGAATGAAGGTCAAGAGAATGTCTAGCTATAAGTGATTTTGCTAAAAAAGCTGTAAAAAGTCCAAACCATTAGGGCAAAAATTCTAAGCTCTACCCTTTTAGCTGGGCCAGGTAGAGGGGCCAATCGTAAAGTGGTGACAGTGTTAAAAGATGTCCCGAATACAATATTGTTAATAAAAACCTTTGGAAGTGCAGCCGAACGGCAATTAAGTAGGGTAATGCTGATGCATGTAAACAAAAACTCCGGATAGAAAAATGCATAGGATAAGCAATTTTCGTTTTCATTAAAAAACATGATTTTATTCTTTGGTCTACTACTTTCGCCGAGAATTTGCCGACTTGATGGCAGCTGGGAACACTCTGCCTTTCCCCTACCCACTCCACTATTGACAAGATGCTGCATCAATGGACAGAACTTGTCATTTCTAATAATAAATTTGGTGTGTTCTCCCTCCCCAGGAGAGAAGGAGTGTAATAAGTGAATGGTCCGTTTATTATTATATTTTTCGTATGGCCCACAGGGTTACCATGCAATTCTATCTTCCATTTGGTACCCATTTGTAGTTATTTCTTCCATATATTTATAAATTGAAATTGAAAAAAAATCATCTAAACAGGATGCAGAGCAACAAGAAGTGTGTATTTTGTCGACGCAGATATAGTACTGCATGAGAGGGAGGTGTAAAAGAAAGAAGCAGGTGAGTCTTTGCGGCACCCATTCCGTTCTCTTTCACCCACATTAAAAATATTGCCCAATGACATTTGGCAACATTAAAAATTATGTAGCCTTTAGCACAGCCCGACAGCTTGCAAACAAGAACTATAAAATGAAAGTTCACATAGCTTTGGGTGATAAATGTGTTTAAAAGAAATTACTCTATAACAATATTCCACATGCTGCTTGCTGCAGGTTCATTGAAGCCAAATTAATTGTAAAAAATCTAAACATTTCTATTATTCTTCTGTATAATTGCTTGTTTAACAGAACACTTCACAGCATCTAAGATCTAGGTGATGAATTTGCATGAATTATTAAGGAACTTTTTCATCCTTACAGGTATATGTAAACAGAAGCCTAGCGCCCAATCAACTTCTTGGATCTTGCATTCAAGACCAATGTTCATTGTGGAGGAGCTTCCCTGTCAGTACAGCTCATAGCAAATCAAGAGTAGCTTTGGGCCTACATAAAACTTTTTTCCTACACGTGATAACTTACCTCTGCAAAATATAACCCTATTTTCTAAGTCAATAAAAAGGTTGCGCCCGACAAGCTTTTGTACAAAGAGGGGTGACTGATAGAGATGATCTTAATCCATTGGCATTCTATAATTTCTGTGTGGGGGAAGCGTCACCAAACTATAGCGTATGAACAGGTAGAAGCAGTGAAAATGACACAGTAAATAAGGATTGCGCATGTTGAAGCACCAAAAATGGCACCACAAATAGGCCTTTCACCAAAGTGCGGCCACAAAATACTCTCTATTCTGTGGTTTGGTGCGTGTACGTGTTGAACCAGTTAAAATGGTGTCGTAAATAGGGCATTCACCAAATTTTAGTGCTTATGCGGGTGGAAATAGCGAAAATGGCGCGGAGAATATATTCCTCACGCACTATAAAGAGTGCAATCTTCAACGCCTGTACCTCCCCAGAATTTTCAGCCAATTGCTGCTGCTGGGTGGACAGTGAGTGAGGATTTAACCAAAGTTTGAATGTTGTGCTCGGCCTCGCTCATTGAGAACCATTGAGTACCAGTTATTGGGAGTATCAGAAAATGCTACAACAAGTCCATGATTGTTATTTAAAACTTTGAGCATTATATTCAGAGGCATCCAAATTGTTGCAAAATATTAGAGGCAGGATGAAATTCCCGATTCCAATTGGAAATCTAGCATTCAAGAAAGAAACACAAGGAAGATTTCAAAAATGGCAGAGGATGACTCTTCAGGATGAAATTGCAAATCTTGCAATGTATCGTAGAAAGCAAATTTCAAGTTATTCTTGTGTGAAGGAGTAGTAGGGCCTAATGTTTGCATCATCTATTTTATGCTATTCACTTACACTGCTGTCAAGAATAAAATTGTTTTCACATGAACATAATGTGTTATGGTGTTTGCAAATGTCAATTGCAGTCTGAGCTCAGATTAAAAGCTTCCTATCTAAGATTTTGAGAGTAATTGTATGCTGTATTATCTTCACTTAAAAGATCTTGGAAGGTTCTTTAGTATCGCAAAGCATAACATTGAGAAAGAAAGAGCTCGTATTTACAATTCAACAAAGTTCAGGTTGTCATAGAAATTTGAAAATCAATCAAAACAAAGATATTTTCTGCATTATATTGTTGGAAATTTCCTCTGGTTACATATAACTTGTTTAGCATTAATATTGTATTGAAATTCAGAGAGATTTGAGCTTTTCAATACGGCCTAGCAGTGCTTTGGCTGTAAGGGAAATGCTTTGAAGTGTATCTCGCACTGGATAGATGCTGAGAATGTAGGCGTCTTAGTTCTGTATCACGCCGAGGCACACAATCCTATGAATAATTCCTGAAAGAGCTTCAATATGCATAAAGCAAAGAAAGTAGATTCATTCTAGGTTTCCTAATGCGCCAAATAAATTCCACAAATTTCTAAAGGCTGGTAAATAAACTAACACTAACCTAACATAATTCTACCATTTGTTGGGCTACTTTTAGGTGGTTTGGCTGGGTTTTAAGAGAAAGAAGGGATTTGTTGCTAGCATGCTAAAATTTTAAAACTTTTCCAACATTAAGCCTACAAATTTTGAAATATCAACTATAGCGGCTAACAGTCTGTTCACACAGGAACAATCTTATGCTGCGTCAAGAATTCTGTTCTCATGCTATTGATACGTTTTTCGAATATAAAAGTTCTATATTGATCGAAGCAGAACAGCAGCTGGTTAATCATCCGCAATTAAACTCAGGTCCCTTTCGCCTTGTATAGTATCAATACTTAAGAAAGTTATCAATGATGTGGAACAGAATGATATGGAATGATAAGCAATCATTCCTACAGCAGGCAATTGTTGGCGAATGATTGGTTTAAGACTGGACTGTGCAGTCAAAGCCTCCGTTCAATAATCAAGTAAATATTCGAATGAACTAAGTCTTTTTGCGATACAAGCTTAAAATAATCAGTACTGTGAATCCATGATGCTGTTTTTAGTTTTGGTAATTTTAGGCCGATTGGTACAAAAATAAGATCAATACTTACCCTAAACAAACAACTACAAAATCTAGCCAATTCCACGGGTCTCGTAAATAAGCATAACTGTGTAGAATAAAGCCTTTAGCTAAAATCTTCAGTAGCATCTCTAATGTATAAATAGCAGTGAAGACATACCTGCAAAAGTAACAATCAATATTTAAGTTCACTTAGTGAATTAAGTCATTCAAATACAACATTTAAATTCTAATACTTGGCTACCCTTTTTTAAAATGGCAGTGCCAAGATGCAGACATCTACAGTGACAAAACATAGCTGAAAGGCATCTGCTAAAAATTGTAACAATATCAAATACGCGCTTCATATAAGAAATAATTTATAATAAAATAGTACTCGATTGCTCAAGAAAGTTCAAAGCAGGATTTTTGAGATAAAAAAATGTCTGTCAATTGTCTGCTTTTAGATTGTCGTACATGTTGTGTTCTCTTCCACTGGCAATCTTTCTTTTTTTATTCACTAAAATTATCACTATTTCAGTTCCAAATGCAGAACCTATTAACTTTTGCTAATAACTACTACAATCATGAAATGTCTAAAAACAGTTCAGTCCTGGATCACACAAACGTTTTTGTATCGATTTGTGCAATCAAGAAAGTTTTTTGCAAAAATATACATAAAAATTTTGAGACTTTCATCTCACTAAAAGTGACACTTTGAACACCATTTGGTACAAAGGTAGTGGCTTTCTAACACAGCTGGATTTTCGTGTGCATTAAGCTTCGATGATTATGTAGATATTTGACGCTTTATGGCATTGAGCACAACCTAATTAAGTTTCTAGTTCATATTTTGTTTATTCAGATGTTCTGTGAGCTAATGTGCCCGTCTATTCAAGTCCCTGTTACCGATATATTTGTTTAAGTTCGTCTACTGTGTTTATCTTTACTAAAGTCTGCCGGTTTAGTGAAGTATAATTGAGGAAGCTAGGAGCTACTATAGGATAGTGTGAAGTTGCTACCTTTTGTTATATGATATTAGTGAGGGTTCATTAGTTTAGAAAAATTTATTAAATAGGGGTCCAGATAGCTAAATAACACTAGTTCTATTACTACAACCGTTACTCTGTTTATTCTAGAACTTTAGATTCCGACACCCTTTGTTTTATACTTATTGTAGTTTTTGCTTACATATTAAATCGTGCATTAGCTTTCTGAGAATCGTCCCGACATGACGCTTGCAAAAAATCATGGTCGTATTTGTTGATAGAGCAAACTTATAAGGATGGAGATTCGTTCCGACGTGACGCTTGCGAAAGGTCATGGTCACGTTTTTGGTGAAGAAATAATATTCTGCAAAGAATATGTTGATTTTTGTCCTTTTGACTACTCAAGCCAGTAGCCCTGGTTGGGATTAAAGCAATTTCTAAGGACCCCCAAGCTTTGGAGTTCTTGAAGGGGCCCCTCGAAAATTTTCAAGAGAAGAAATTTTTTGCATCATTTAGAGGTAAACTTAGGGGTGGGACATCACTTTTACTTTTCCTAGGGGCCCCGAGTGTCTTTATTATGCCACTGTACAAAGGTATCTTCATAGAGAATGGCATCGGGCTGGTTCTTACAGCTTGTGCACGGAAAACTCCAGCCTAATTATAAACTGCAAAAATTCTGCAGCTGATAGCGTCTCATGGAAACCAAATAATATCTAAACTATTTAGTCCATACAATCCAGGCGTACTCGTGAAAATCTGAGCTTTTCGCAATATTTGATCATAAACTCAAAACTATAATCGTTTTCTGTGGTGATCTGTAAAGGTTATTTATTACTTCCAGCTGGAATAAAGAAACCATTCTTGAAATGCTAATTTGCTGTTTAAAGAGCGAAGCTGGGAACCTCAATGCAACAGCCAATTTTCCTTAATCGAATCATAATCTATTAGGATAATTTTATGATGGGATTAACCCTCCATCGCAGTATGGATGTGGTCATGAAGAGACAGATGATGCAAAAGAGGGCAATTAGTCCTCCCTATGGGTAACAGAGCTTCGGTGATGAGATCGTTAATTGCATGGATAGAAGTCCAATTGTTTTGCTTCTTACTTGAGTAATTTTTCGTGCTGATGAAATGTACTCTGTTTTTGGCCTGTTTTGTATAAGAATTAATGCTAATCGTAAAGTAGATTGTTTTATGAATAGAAGCAGCTCTAATCTGATAAGGAAAAAACTAAAGGCAGACAGACGTGAAACTAGGATGATCGACAGCCAAGGAATTCTTTCCCTAATGTTGACTTTCCTTTAAGCGTTGTTTACAAATGGTATATAGGTAATGGCGTCATCAGGGCCTAGGTTTAGAGTGGTCTTAGCCACACTTTGTTGTCTTAGATATCTTTAGTAAGGTCTTGGAAATTCAGAGGTGTTGCCAACTTTCGCACTTTTATATGCTTCTTATATCACAAAAGTCTTTCTGTGCCGTGGTCTGCATGTGCTCTCTGGAATTTGCAAGGACAGCACGTGTGTTTCAATGTGGTATCAAACAACAAAAGGCTGCACATGAAGCTTTGAATTGCTTGAAGGGTGTGGTCCCCAAAAAAGCTCAAGTTGGCTTTGGCCTAGCTTTATCATAACATAGCATGGTTTTGGAACATTTCCTTGAAATAAGCCCTGGGTGTCATATTGGCAAAGCTGGGAACCTGTTTGATATAGTAGAGGCGCACTTCCTTTTACTTTTTTGCTGCACTCATATCTGCAATGTTTACCTGGAAGTGCTATCCCCATTAATGCCATCTTTCATTTAATTATGTCAGGTTTGGGGCAGTACCAAATACTGGAAGAGTATAGAATGATGCTTGTGCCATGTTCAATGAGCCTTCGGGCTTATATTGTTGATTTCAAATCACACCTGTATCAACTGAACTAAGATCATGCGTTGCTTGAATTTCCAAGGATTATGCTAATGTAGTGTTTTTCGTATACCTTCATAGAGACTTTGAACCATGAATGTGTTCAAATGTCTACTTAAATCTCACTCTGGTCTACACTATGTAAATTAAAGGTTGGATTGCATCTTAATTGCATTAACTCTACAAATTTTTGCTTATGCTCTTGAAAAAGAAGAGCGTCTGTACGCAAGTAACGTAGCAATACTTACTCTGCTGCCTCTGGTGGGTTATCCAGTGCCAAGAGGATGCAATTAATCAATATTGTTAAAACAACGAAGAATTCAAAGAATCTGAAGGCACGAGAGTTAAGAAAAATCTACTAGAAAAGTGCATAGCTTAGCATTTGAATAGATCATTTTAAGTCAATCTTAAAGGTAAATGGAACTTTAAGTAAAACAGGTATTTTGCGCCTATTGTGTCAAGCGTTTTTGCTCAATTAGTATGGCGTCTTAGATTCTCCAAATTACAGGTATTCGCAAATAAAATCCATGTCATATTGCCTACTATCAAAGCCTTCACTATATGCAGATATAATCAGGTACTTGATAACTACCGTATCTGTCATGAGGAATGCCTCAAAAAATTTGATTTTGAATTGATAGCTCAAATAAAAGCCATCTCAATACCAAGCAGCTTTCTATATATGTTTATATAGAAATGGGATATCCCTAACATGACCCCCTGGTGGGTCAGTTCAAATACCCCCTTTATTAATTGATGTAGCAATTTTTTGTTATTTATTTTACATTTTATGTAAATACCTTTATCTATTTATGTAACAACTGAAGGAGTATGATGATGATAATAATGGAAACTTCATATACTAGAATAAAATTGCATTTGATTCAATTCAGACTTTTTTCTTTGCGACATTAAAGATCCAACGGTATGGAATTGAATATATTTTGGTTGTAACGAGCAGTAAAGATCCTTCGCATTGAATCAAACATTATAAAGGATCATCCACTGGAGGCAATTCGATAATTTTCAAGTCATTTAAGATAGCGCAATCAATAATCTGTTCCTTATCAATGGTGACTATTCTATGTAAGTTTAATGAGAATATTTTTTCAGATTATGGCTATGTGTTCATCTACCTCTATACTGAGAATATCATCAGACTTCGTTTCCATCCAGAAAAAATGGTCATATGTGATTTTCCTTCATTATATTTTACATTTCTTTGATATTACTTACACCAGGTGCTATGAGAGCCAAATGGTGTGGTTCCAAATGGAACCGGCCCTAAACTGGCACGAACAGGCTTTTCGTTTTCACGAGAACCGTTGGAACCAATGCATTTAGAAGCAACAGTATTCCTTGGGTTCAGCTGTAGGACAGGTGCATTGTGGAACCATCCTATTTAGCTCCTGTGTAAACGGGAAGAGCCAAATGGAGCCGAGCCGAAGAAATAAAAAGGAAAGGAAGCGATGTTAAGAAAATCGTTGTTGTGGATAGTAATTATCTCCTTGCTACAACTTATGGGGTCGTTTGAAGCCGCTCCATGGCCTTACAAACACGAGCATAGAAAGAAGCCACTTCAAACTGGACAATTCATTTTCTCTGGTGTAAACAGGGTCATGGTGGTTGCACTTGGACCCGATCCGGGTTTGGCTGAGCCGAACGAGCTACCGTTAACTTACAACTGTTCTTCTACCCTTGATACTTGTTTTCTGAAAAGATACTGGTTGGTAATGATCAGGATTGCAAGTTTTCGAAGTGGATTCTTCGGACCTAGCAACCACAATGAACTGCATCTGTTGAATCTGTAGACGTATATCTTTCCCAAACGATGAGATAAGACGAGGAACGTCTGAAATGGAAATGTGAAAGAATGTTAAATTCACAGCTAAGCAACCCTGGTGATAATATAATCGAAAATGAACTCATTGAATTGAGAAGACTCCAAAAAGAAAATTATCGCTTTGAAATTAGGTGGAAAGACCTCTCAAACGAAAAGTGGAAAATGCGACTCGGTAAAATGCTTTGGGCATTTCTCTTCATACTCTTACTCAGTGGTGTAGAAGTAAATCGATAGCTGGGGGGAGGGGGGCTCTTCTCGTGCATGCAGTTTCATTAGAAACATAGAAGTTTGTCTACCTAGTTATATAAGAAACTGAGAAATTTGCTCAGTCAACAACGCATTTTTAATACTTGTCTTTTCAGATTTATCTCGCTAGATGGCAGTTTCTCCACAGCTTTTTAAGTATAAAGTAGTCTATTACCATAAAATAATAGCTATTCAGTCCAAGAAAATTACCAAGCTAGGCGGCTGAGCCCCTCTCAAGTTGCAGCTGGAGAAGCTGCACCCCCTACGATCCCTCTCTTCTACACCACCACTCTTACTACTCGCTACAGAGAGAGAGGAGGAAACACAGATATCTTTGTATTGCTTAGCATTAGTTGTTTTGGACTTTTTGTGAGATTGCTTGGAATCTATGAGGATTTTTCAGTGACAGGGGTGAGTATGGTATTTGGTAACAGTTTGCTTCAATTCATCTGTAGGCTTCTACAATAAACTTCATTCCTTATTTCAGTAAATTGTGGTTGCATTTCTCAAGGAAATTTTATATGTAATGAGAGACCCGACTAAAACGAACGGTTCTCTATAAAGCCTCTGATGTTGCTGTCTATACATCTATGAAATTCAATACACTTGAGCAGAAAAAAGTACTGTGGTGCTTCTTTCACGCAGTGGCCTTCAATCCCTTCTAATTTGTTGCGGGATAGGCTTGAATGGCATTAAATTGGCCTATTGAATGTAGTAATTATTCCTGCTGAGAGATATGAATTCAAACTCGCCAGCACATTGATAGAAGCAAAACAGCAAGATTTGCAGCCGTTGCATTCTCTTGTGCTGTGCTCTAGCCTCTATCAGAAAATTTAGCTACTTGCAAGACTTGATAAAACGAAGCCTGAGTGGCATGAAAGCTTGTTATATGAGAGACGCAGAATTCCACGTGGTTTCTCCATCACGCAGCATCTTATGTGAACAAAAGTTCACGTGTAATATACACGTGGATGGGCTGTATTACAAGGGGCAAGCGGACTGATGCAGTTAGAAAGGGTGATTTTAAAAAGTGTTGAAGAAATACAACTCTGCCAGTCGTAATTTCATACAACTATCGATATAACACTTCTCATTTGCGGAGGTGTAGACACCTGGATAATGATGATGATATATGATAAAAAATGCAACAAATTGAAGTGGCTATTTACAGGTGCAGCTAATTAAAAGACTAAAAAGTAAAAAAGGAGAAATACATGAAAATATTATTATTATTTTTATATATATTATGGTTGGATGAGAATACTATGACGTAAACAGTGAAAGATAAAAAGCTATACTATGAAAGCTTAATGCATATGATTATAAAACACCAACAAAAGTTATTTTTTGACTATTCGATCGGCGGTACCTTTCAAGTATCCGCATTGAATATTAGGAACAGGGTATTTCCTTTCATGGAAGGGGTTGAAAAACATTTTTTGGGGGGGCAAATACCAGATCCTCAAATAAAACAAAACCTCTAAGTCTTGTAAAAGACCATGTGTCTTGTATTCATTTTTGTTGTCTTATTCACAAACTTCTTAGAGATTTAGCGTTAATAGTCTTATAGACTGTATACTTATAAAAATGTATTTCGGGGATTTTGCCACTGATGAAAGTGGACGGTAAAGCATGTATTTACTATAGTGCAGGTTAAAGCGATTGGATTTTAGTGTTGGTTTCTTAAATCACGGACTGAAGGCTAATACTGTGTTTGGTGTAGTTAATAGCTTTGGAGAGTAAGGCCCCATTCACACTATATCGGATTCATCACATATCGGATTACTTCCTACATAAGATAGGACTCCCATCCACACTATACCGGATGAATCCGATATGCTGCGCATCGCTTTTGCGGAGTGAAATCACTCCGCTGTGAAAGTGGTATGTATCGGATTACTTTTCATACCGGATCACTTTTGACCTTGTGTGAATAAATGAATCCAATACATCGTCGCTTCGGAAGCTCTCTCTGAGCTGCAGTCAGCGTTGTTTTCGAGCGTCAATCACTTTTCAAGCAGTGACAGTTGCCATGAAAAGTTCCTCTAAACAAAAGGCTTAGTCACGTGTGAAGTGGAGTGGAGTAGTGTGAACAATGTAAAATTTTGATATCGGATTCGGTCAAGAATGTGGTACAAGATGAATCCGATATAGTGTGAATGGGGCCTAAGTGTAGCGGAATTTTGACTAACATTGCAGTTGGTTCGATTTAGAACATGGCAGAATTCATGATGGACTATATAGAAACAAATTACAGTTTGTTTTATTCAAACATCAAATTAAAAGAAAACACAAATATTACTTGACAATGTACCCCGATAACCAAAAAATACACTGGGTCAACGAGTTCTAGCTATGGGTGGCATCTGCATTTTAACTACAATTTATTATACTGAGGGAACGAAAACGGAAACGAGAACACAACAAAACAAAAATCTTACGAGAACTTTGTCTCAAGAATATGCCAGAAAGTCTCATGAAAACTAAAAGTAAAGTGAAAAATTTAGTGACGATCATTTTTTATTGATCTGATGTTGGTTTATACAAGCTTTCAAAAGACCTTCCCTACATCTAGCCCGAGACATACAACGGAAAAAGATACAAAAAGGGTGCTGGTGCTTCAAATATCCATTGTCCCTAATCAAACCTACCCGTACTGTTAATATATGAAATGGTAGCCTCAATAATTTACGGTTGCAACGAGAGAAAGATTACGATACACTATTTCAAGCATTAACAAAGCATCATGAACTTCACTATGGACATTATCAAAGGTTAAGAATTTTATATTGATAGCGTTAACAAAAAGACAGCAAAACAGCTGCATTGTGTGTCTTTGTAGCGTTTGAAGAAAATTTAAGGTCTTGCAAACTGAATAAAGGGCTCTATGCTTAGCATAGAAAAAATTTGGAAAAGCTTGCGAAAATAAGTTCTTGCAAAGAGAAGCGATACACCTTCACGAACATGGCATATTTGGAGGCTACAAAGACGCTGTTGCATAACAACAATGCATAGCGGTAACGCATTCGTCTGGCATCAAGCTGTTTGATTTTGTTTGAAGCAACGCATTTTTCGTCGTGAAATGGTTCTTTTTTCTGCCGCAAACGTCATAACAGTAATGGCAACATCGATAGTAAAGAAAGAGTAAAAATTTTATTTCAGTCATAAAATCATACTCTTAGTATTTAACGTTCTAAATAGTAATTACTTAAGGTGAAATTAAAAATTCATCGAGAGCCCTTGATAATTGATAGTGCAAATCAAGCAGTGTTTGCTTAAGTTATTTGTAGCTCAAGTTATACAAAATATTTGCTATGGCTTCATGCCCATCTAGTATAATTATTGCGATTGTGGCAATAGGAGAGGTGTCTTACCTTCTCAGTTGGCTGTCTTAGCTACGTCTTTTTATAAGAAACCTAGCTCAAGGCCTAGTACTAAAAGTTTCTTAATTTTTGGCCATATTTTAGCCCTAAAAGGTTCTTAAAAGTTTCTTAATTTAGCGAACTAGATTGCTGTGAAAGCGGACGTTAAAACTACTTGCCTAATACAAAATGACAAACAAAATGCGCCAGTACGAGTTAAAGTCTAAAGAAATGTCATATTCACATTGTTTTGGTACAGTTTTACGTTGATCCAGGTAACGATTTCAATGTGTTATTTGTCTAAAGTTTCTTAGCTCTTTCCTTGTAGTTCTAAAAGTTTCTTAAATTTTAGGCTGTCTAGTACTAGGTTGTTTATAAAGTGGTTTCTTATAGAAAAACTTGCATGTTGCCTATATTTACTGCACTGCTCTTAAGCAACAAACAAAAGATTCAAACATCATACTCTTGTAACCGATCTGCCCATAGATGCAATTCTATGCTCCTCTTCCCCAAACTTTACTTTCGTTTCGTCTTAGAAACTGCATTCAGTATCAGACAACCAATTTACACCATACTCAGGCAGTCAGCAAACTCGCAGCTAAAGCTGCCTTGCGAAATTTAAGGCATTTTTGAGTACTAAGATAGTCGCAACTTGTACACTTCACATTTTAAATCTGCTTTACTCCATTATTTCCACTTATCATGTTAAGAATGTGACAATTGATTCCGAGGAATAAGGTGAAATCCAATGATGAAAAAATATCCGATTCTTTCCGCTATCTCTGGCAGTTAAATTGCATGGAAACTTAGCCAAACATTGAACGAATCACGTATACTGACGCACAAACTCCGTCGATAGTGGCAAATATACTGAAGATTTTGTCATACAATGATAACCTATACTGTCAAATAATGATTACAATAAACGTCTATTGAAATAAACAGATGCTGTTCTGTTTTACGAAATGCGATGTGTGCGGCTGTATTGGTTACCATGATAATAGCGACTCAGATTCTTCGCCAGCGAGATATGACAATGCCCCGAAATCCATTGATTCTAAAGCGGGTTGTCTTATTGACATGTTATTATGGCTGCATTCAATCACAGGTAAACTTATAACATCCAAGCATCCCGTAACTATAGGTCATTATTTGCAATAACGAGATGTCTAAAATAATGTCCTAGTTGGTGGTTGTCGAGAATGACAGAGCAACGACAGTTATAATCTAACATCTATAGATTGGCCTCCAAGGCAATGTTATCCAACCGTATTTGTCCGAAAATAATCAGAGAAGGATTTTTATGTCCCAATTTTTCAACTAGCCGGAAAAATTTCTGTAAATAAATTTAGCCGATAATAAACACAGTTTTTAGTCAATAAACTAGATATTATACGAAGTATAAGATATAAGATATGATGCTTGTAATCACATTGGAAGCTGTAACCACTATTGCTGTAACCACTATTGCTCAACTAGTCGGAAAAATTCAGTAAATAAATTTAGCCGTTAATAAACACACTTTTTAGTCAATAAACTAGATATTATACGAAGTATAAGATATAAGATATGATGCCTGTAATCACATTGGAAGCTGTAACCACTATTGCGTAAGTGCTCTTCTTATAGCGCTGAGAATTCACGGCAGCTGCCACCTAATGTACACCAGCAGCCCAAATGCGCCCAACTCAACTTGAAGGGGGGAGGGGAGTTATAATGACCACTTCTAGTTAAAAGTGCTTGTAAGACCGTATAATTATTTCATTTCAATTCATTTCATGTTTTTTCATTTCATTTGACATAATCGAGGATACTAATTATCTTTCTCGTTCTCAACTATTTACACAGTTAATACAATGCTAAAATGGCTATAAAAGTACTATTAACAAATTCTTTCATTCATTGAAAGTATTAAAAATACAACAAAGATAACAGCAATGCTGAAGTAATCCTATGACTCTTACAATTTGGTTGGATATTTTTCAATCACACATCCAAGATTGCTTGATTGTTCTATTTTTCAGTGCCTTTTCTAGGAAATAATCATTAGAAGGGAGGGGGCAGAAAAAAACTCGTGTGAGTGCTAAGATAAGCTAAAGTCACCACTTAAGTAAAATTCATTGTAGAGATTGAAACACTTCTTGGAAACCGTAGCTGAATTATAAATTTCAACAGAAGAGCCACGATGAGAAAAATGTCAGAGAGAGTTCCTTTCTTCTTTATTTAATTCGACATTCCAGAGTTCATTAGTTCGACATATGTTATTTAAGACATAGCCGATGTTAAGATATGGACATTACCGATATTAAGACACAACCAAAAAGACTTTACCTATGAAATACAGGATGTTTCGAGACATCATGTCTCATCCTCAGCTAATATGAAAGTGGTATTAAGAAGTTTTATAGATAAAATTGGGGAAAATACAAGTGGGAAAAAAGTGGGAAATCAGGAAAAGTAAACTCACGGGGAGACCATGAGAGCCTTCTTATTCTTAGAGATCACCCCATGCTTAATTTTCAAAGCTCCTCTATTCCCCTTTGTCTATTTTAGTTCCCTAGGGTTCTTAGTCACGTTTTCTTTACTTAAGTTAGCATTAGCCTGTTTAATCATAGTTCCCTTGTTTTGATAGTTTATCCTCTCCTTATTTAGGCAATTATGAGTGTTTTCCGCTGTTTGATGGTATATTTCCTTATATAGTCATTTACTGTATATTCCCCCATTGATGGTCTCCCTGTGAGTTTACTTTTCCTGATTTCCCACTTGTTTTTCCACTTGCTGTTTTCCCCAATTTTATCTATAAAACTTCTTATTACCACATTCATACTAGCTGAGGATGAGACATGATGTCTCGAAACTTACTATATCTCATAGGTAAAGTCTATCTGGTTGTGTCTTACCATCGGCTATGTCTATATCTTAACATCGGCTACGTCTTAAATAACATCTGTTCTTATAGTATTTCGAACTAATGAACTCTGGAATGTCGAATTAAATAAAGAAGAAAGGAACTCTCTCTAACATGTTTCTCGTCGTGGCTCTTCTGTTGAAATTTAAGTAAAATTTACTAAGAAAAACTTTCATTTGCCACACACCCCTCATAAAGAGGATTACATTCACCTTCTGGTGCTCAAGTTGCAGGAGCCCCTAAAGCTTATATTAATTTAAAAAACAGCAGCTTTAATATCTTTCAGGTTTTGAGTCTTTATCAACCTCACTAAAAAGTGCCCCTCTTTCAAGTCCTTGTGATCGGGTTTAATTCCATATATACCTAGGATTGCCTGCAGTTTTTCAAAATCCTTAATATCTGTTTGTGTTGTAGAACATATTGTGACAATACAAAACTCCTATTTAATATGCTAGCATGAAGAAATAAATTTAAAGCAGTCTAAATTTTAAATCAATCTCGAAATTATGGACCTCATTAGACTGAAGTAGTGGAATCAAATGCCTCAACTTATTACCCAGGAGACACTGATCTCACTAAACCATGTCTGAGTTAATTTTTTTTAAATAGCTAGCATTTGGTAGCCCAAAACAATTTCACCAAACATTGCCTTGGACCTATTGTCTAATAAATTATAGATTCTTTCTTTCAGCTCCTGGCTTGCTGCTTGAAATGAAGAGCATGATTCCTTGAAGCACTATAAAACTGTAGTTATTAAAAACTTTTTCTGCATTGGAAGCAGCTCAAAATTTAAGCTCACTGCCAGTGAAGAGGACAGGAGACAGAAGCAATGCCTTCATTAAAAGCTTTTGATCACACTTTTAGACTATTGAACAAACATTTTAGGCTATTTTATCATCCATATGGCTGTGAAAATGGCCTAGAAGGTGTGATCAAAATTATTTTAAGACATTGCTTCTTTATTCCGTACTCTCCATTGTGTATCTCTTCTGTTGGAAGTACACTGCACACTTTTCTCTGTATGTACCGGTTTCTAGGGGACTAACTAAGGTGGAGTTGCAAGGCCTCAAATATTTCTATCAAAAGCACCCAAATTCAATGCATTCCACAAGATTGCTATGAATACGCAGGCTAACTTCCTCCATTCTCCATCTTTGTTGTTCTTCCAATTGCAACAATTACAAACTAACAGCATATCTTACACTGGAAATAAAGTGATAATAGAGAAGAATTACCTACAATGCTACTTACAAACAACTTTACTACACTACAAAGACGATACCCCGAATGGCAAAATATCCCGACTACCCTAGGGCCATTACAAATAAGAAAAAGAACTAAACTAAAACTATAAATAGTCTTCAGTCTGTAATAGCCGTCCCTCCCGACTAATTTCTTTTACGAAAAGTTTATACCTAGAAATTCTTATTGCATACCCCCATCCCCTTATTAACTTTAAGGTATGATGGGATTTTTCGGTCTGGACCCAGAACTTGCATGGCTAGATGGGTGCTTAATCAGAGAGAGGCTGCCTTCTGAAGTACTTACAATGCACCTGAAAGTCGTAACAGTGATGATGACACTAAGAGCAGATAATGGAGTAGCTTCTTGTAGGATAGAAATAGACATTACTAGGGTATTTTACAAGTCCCCCAGTTTATTGCAATCCCCCAGCTATTTAGCTATAGACTTAAGAATTTAGATAATTGCCACCCCCTCCCACCTTATATTCCTGAATGAAGAGTACGATTATAAACTACATAAAAGCAATAGCTAAGGAAGAAACTTTTTCGCTGTAGATGTCGAGCCAGTAAACTCGAAAATGGATGTGGCAAGCGCCGTGCTTCTTCGTACAGCAGTCCCACAGGCCACAATGCTATGCTGGTGCTAAACTAACTACAAGATGCTACATTTAAAGCAGGGACGGATCCAAGTGGGGCTGGGGGGCCACGACTCCCCCAAACGGCAATAGTTCCTATAGCAAAGAATAGTCCAATAGAAGAGCTACGACGAAAAACATAACTGAGAGTTCGTTTCTTTCTATGTAGAGCGACATTTCCATAGTTCAAGATGATATACCAATTTTAAAGACATAACCATTGAATTTTAAGACATCAGCTGATGATGAGACATGTTGTCTCAAAACGTCCGGTAGTTTCTAGGTAAAATCTTTTTTGGCTGTCTTCAACGGTTGTCTTAAGTCGATAAATCAACGGTTATTTCTTAAGTCGATAAATCAACGGTTACGTCTTAAATTCAATGGTTATGTCTGTAAAATTGGTATGTCATCCTGAACTCTGGAAATATCGCATTGCATAGAAAAAAGAGAACTCTCAGTTATATTTTCCGTCGTGACTCTTCTATTGAAGTTTATAATCGAGCTGCATTTTCCAAGAAGTGTAGCAAAGAATAGTGGTCAGAAATTGCTCTCATGAAAAGATATGAAAATGAATCAGATGCTCCCAAAATCCAGCTTTGGATCCGCCCCTGATTCAAAGTAGCTAATATATAAATGGTTAGTTATAAAGAACGGCCTTGCTTAATTGGAAAAAGTCTAAAGCAGCAGGTGGGGAGCTTATATAATTTTGCAAAAGACTATAACAATCTTCGTACCTAACTCCTAACCAGAAGTAGATTGGAACAATATGAGGAAGGAGACATTCGCCTTATTGTTTCGGTCGTAATAAGCAGAGCCAACAAAATCAAAAGGGACGGGAAATTTTAATGGCATGCGTATCCTAAAAACAATGAAATGATATGATTCGTATGGAGAACAGGTAGATATCTTTTGTCATCAGAAAAGTATTGCATGTGTAAAAATAGTCCTATTGGAATAAGAAGTAATGCGGTCAATCTCGCTATCAAAATAGAAGGCATGGCAACGAAGTTTATTGCAAATATGCATGTAAACAGAGCTCATTTGTTTAATCAAAATACGTGCGCGTTCAGAGAGTGCTTTTAACTAGAAGCCGATAAAAAAGCCCGTAAGAGGCTGTGATAAATGCTTTGAAAAGAAAATCAAATAGATTGAATCAATAATGACTTGCGGAAATCTAGCATACCCAAACCCCTAGCAAGGTTTCTGTAATTTTGTGCTACGATGAGAAGTAGATTTGATAAGTCCTAAGTATGTTTTCAAAGGAAAAATAACTGGTGGTTCACAGTGGATAGAAAGAAAGCTCTTGCTTGCCATTAAATGAATTGAAACAATAAGTTTGCCTAATTTTACGTAAAGATAAGAGATTCAAGGTTTCTCTCGGAGATGTTCTGAAGCTGCATTACTGTTAGGAAAGCTAAGACAGCAAATTTCTTGCCCAAATCATGTCAATGCCCCCAAAAGACCGACTAACCTTAAAGTATGCTCTTTGTTTAATAAGCATTTTCTTCGGATTTTATTCTTTGACAGTGTGGTACAAACTCTTATATTATATTATATTATATTATATTATATTATATTATATTATATTATATTATATTATATTATATTATATTATATTATATTATATTATATTATATTATATTATATTATATTATATTATATTATATTATATTATATTATATTATATTATATTATATTATATTATATTATTAGCAAAATCTTTTATTTTTGAAAATTTTAATATTATTAACGAAGCAACACCAATTCCAAATCTGGGAACAGTAAGGTGATGAAGAAGAAAAGGTTGAATTTCCTATCAATGGGAATCACTAGCTTTAAAAACACAAAATCAAAAAGGACAAGCTTGAAGTACGTTATCAAGCTTGAAAAAGTCTGGCCTTGAAGTTTGGAACATCATCTTCACAGTTGTGGCTAGGTGACTTCTTGTTTTCCAGCTGTGGATGGAACCTGCAATGTATCTTATGCGCTTAGTTTTACAGCTGAACCTCTAAAAGCGGCTAGTTTTAGCTCCAAAGCCAAGTGGCCGTTTATAGGAGGTGGCCGTAATTCGGGAGTTTGCTAAAAAATTCACAGAATTTTTCCATAGACGCATTTTATGTATTTATATGTTATCTTAAAGACTCTTGAGTGTCCGTAAACTAGTCGGCCTTTGACCGGCATTTACAAATATCTGTGCATTTACAAATGGACAATACTGCATTAAGAAGACGATTATACAGTTTTAAGTTCAAAGCAATATGGTTCCCAATTTTCGTAAGTTATAAAATGATAAGCACATAAGCCTATATAATTCCAATTTCGATTGACTTTTTCTTTTTTCTCGATCTTCATAAATTGTTAAATTTCGATCTATTTGTTAAGAAAAGAAAAATTATAGCTTTCCATTACTGCTGAACTCGCGTTGTTGCAGATTATGTTCTCCTTGTCGATCAAAAATCATGCGCTGTTCCGAGACATTTGTGAAAGAGAGCAAATTTGGGATCCTTGAGAAGAAAACTAGTTGCAGTCAGCAATCCACTTCCCCGATGCAGTAGTTTTCACAACAAAGACTGCGTTCACTCGAGCAAAAGTAGTTGTATCTAACTTGGATCATATTTGTTGTGCATCGTATCTACTATTGGTAGGGATAGGTTTTGCTTTTACACGAGATCTCGGAGATCCGATCCAGATCTGGTCTGCCAAGCGACCTATTTCTCGGTCTCTCTCAAAGAAAATCAAGTTCTGACAATACCTACTTTTGTGCTCTCATCTACACCTATGGCCTAGCGATACCAAAATGAATGGAACATAGTTTTGACCCAACAAATTGCTCTTACTGCTCGTACTTTTGTTCGTATAAACGTTGTCATACGCATAATTGTATGAACGATTAATTATAGGAGCTGATGCCACATCATGCAATGGCTCTTCCTTCAAAGAAGACTGCAAAGTCTGTGAGTTTTTCGTCGGTGCTGTGTGCTCTTGCCATCTTCCTTTTGCTGCATTGATGATTTTTCATGCGTTTGAAGCGAGAGGTAAATTTTAATAAATAATAATTCGATCTCAAACTAAATTAAAACGATAAAGATTTTAGTGATGGCGAAACATTCAAGATTTCCCAACTTGGAGGATTTCCTCCTGGGGGAATATGACTTCTCTAAGGAGGAAATTCGAAGCTGCCATCATTGATCACAAAAAATAATGAAGAAGTTATTACTATATTGAATAATGAATTGACATGTAATCACTGTCAGGGGTGCATCTAGGGGGCACGGGACTATAGCATCTCCCAAACGGTAGTATTTTATACAGGAAACAATTGCAATGAGAAAATTCTCACATGAAAATACAGTTAAACGAGGCCATGCCTCCAAAGTCCTGCTCTGGATCTATCCCTGTTTATTTCACTGTATCCAAGGGGGACAGCAAGAAAAAGGTTGGGAAACATTAGCATTCTGCTAGAAAGCAGACGTATGATTCTACGGGTCTAAAATGGTTTCCTACCTTGAACGCAAGCAAAATCGCTATAGATTTTCTTCAATAGTGAGCATTATTGAAGAGAAGCTATTGAAATTTCGTTTTCTTCTAAAGCTACGAAATCACAGCCTCCAGTCCACAATGAGACCCCAGTCCACGAATTTTCCATCCATCTTCAGCCTGATCAATACTGTTCTTTTCATTCAATCTCTGAATCATCTTACATATGTCAGTTTGGGAAACCAAAGTTTATCGAATCAATTGCCATTATTAAAAATTAAACAGAGAAGAATGTTTGAATTGAATTATCTTAACACTTTTAAGTCGCACTAGGAAAATCCCGCTTTGGCTACCGTTGATAAGAAAAAGCGTTCATTTTAAAAGTATAAATTTGAGGAATTTATCATGGTAAACTTTATCGCCTGACCTGTAATATAATTGAGCTCAAAAATTTTGCAAAATCATGTCTAATAGCATCATAGTCCCATCGTTACTTCTCGTGGAAATCCGCATAGTATGTGCGCACAGAGGGGGAGGGGGATTCAGCGAAAAGCATAAGTTTGCGTACAAGGGGATACCTACGCAATACGACTGCAGCAATACATCTAACCACCCCAAAAATTCAATAGATTTTTCTCACGCAGTATTCAATTTTCAACATTCAGACACCATGAAAGCACCTGAATTTAAAATTTGGAACATAGATTTTTACTTTATCGCAGTCAATGAGACTGAAAGAATGTGCCGATCTTAAAATTTGAGTGCTTAACGGTAACTGCTCCTAAAACGTGCAAAAGTCGTTATTCTTCTTAATTTGTTTGCTTAGATTTTGCTAAAAACAGGTTGAAAATGATCAAATACTGAAAGCTAATTGTGGGAGGGGGTCATTTGAAAGAACGTATGCAGACTGGGGGTGACCTAGAATGCGCATGCTTGCATACATTGGGGAGGGGGTCAAAATTTCTGAAAATTCAGCATACGCACTATGTGGATGATCCCCTAAAGTCTGGTGCTCATAATGAGCAGGTCCAATTAGTAATTCCTTCCTGAAATATGTACACGCTTTCCAAGAATTTGGGAATAATAGCCAAAACAAATTCGCAAGATATGCGTAGGTGTCTCTTGATAAGATTATGTTTTGGAATGATATATCGAATCATGCTGATTTTGCAGGATAGTACTGCAAAAGCATCTGAGTAGGAAGATAATACAACTGCAGTGCACTGTCTTTCTGGATGAATTGAAAGTGGAATGCTAGAGTATGAAAAGGTGGTATGACCTATCAACTATAATATAGATTAGTGCAAATATTTTCAACCTAAGAATGGATTGGTCAGTGTACACATCTTGCATGAGTGGATGCCAACTGTTTTGGAAATTTCATAATTATCCCACTAACCGTGTGAAATTCTGCGCTTCGAAAGTGTAAAAAGAATGAGGTTCTAAGTAGCATTAGAAAGCAATTGTTTGGCAATTAAAATATCTTAGAAGACTTTATTTGGTGGGAATATGATTTCGCTTTTTTCCTCAGTCAAGAGTCATTATTTCTCGTAGAAGAAATTTTCAGAGCTTGTGAGGCAGGGACAACCCCAAATGCTTCTGTGCAGATCGAATGATAATGTAACCATTGTACTTCTAAAGACCAATCACTATCAAGGCCTAGTCTGATGTGTTTTGCTGATAGAACCAATTTAAAAAAGCTCATTCATATATGTAAAGCTGAAGGCTCTTACACCTACCTGAAGGTGTTCTCTTGTGTCAGGAAATAATTAAAAATTATCCATAATTTAGCAGAAAGGTGTTTGAACAATACTTCACAACATAGATAAAGCTTGGAAATATAACTAATGAAACTGAAATAAGCTTCAGTGCTATAGGATGAATGACATTCTAATTAGCAGGCTCATGAATGAGAAAACTTTGATATCGCAGATACACGTGGATATGAAAAGCTTCTATGCTAATCGTGAGAACAGCACTCAGCGTTTTGGCTGAAGAGAGATCATAACTCACTAGCACCTAGAAGTTCAGCTGTCACGTTCACACGAGCTTTTTCGTCAATGTACCATCAGGTAATGCTATCGAGCGACCTGATAGCCAAACTAAACACAAACAAAAGAGAATATCATGCCAATTCAAGTTTGATCTTGAAGTAAATTACAAAGAGAATGTACGATGGAGCTATCAGTTTTCTTTACTTTTTCAGAGAGTGAAGATTTGCTTAGGATGAAAAAAGAAGCAAAGTGCTGCTTTTGGTTGAAGAAAGAAATGAAAGTTTGCTTGTGGGTGAAGAAGAAAGTAAAACTTTGATTCTGGGTAAAGAAAGAAAAATGAAGCTTTACTGTGGGCGAAGAAAAGTATAATAACCACACCCAAGCTGCGATATAAGGTAGCTCCCACTTTCAGATGTGCTACACCTCCCAAAGAACTAATATTTCATTTCTTTCTCAATTCTTAAGAAGGGTTGATCTTCAGCTTTACTTGATTTTCAAGAGGCCCTCTGCTAAAAAATTACAAATTAAAAGTTACTACACAAGTAGAATAAATAAATAACCTAATTAAAATTCAAATGACAATACAAAGTAAAGAAGTTGATTTAATTTTATTAATTAACAATGTAAATGAATGAACTGAAAATACCCTAGCGATCAAGGAACTAATGCTGCCCCATTTCCTTAAGCTGAAAAAGCGCTGACCATCATAAAAGCGGCATAAGTCGAACAGAGATAGACAGGGGCAGCTGCTGTCCGACCACTAGGAGGACTTTTACTATACTTTTTTATCAGCAGAATAGTGTAGCAGGCTCTACATACAATTCTGTTGAAGTGCAGGATCATCTCAAACATGATGGATTGGCCTACACTGCACTGGTGGATCCAGATGAACACCAGTCTGCTATACTTTGAATTCATTGGATTTAAAATGCGTGCATGCCCATTTATGTGTGTATTTTAGTGTAATTTTAGGCTTATATTCGTGCGGGTAGGTAAAATCTACCTTATGAGGATATCAATTCATTTACGTACCTACGCTTTGGGGTCTGTCAACACTTTGGGGATTCACACTTGGACCCGAAAACGTTTTCCACTGGAAAATGGTCCAATTGCTTTATTTATCAGTCTTAACTCGTTACTAGGAGTCCCCATAGAACGCGTTTTCTTCCGAGATGAGTATTACTATTTTAAGCGATCCCACCAGGTGTAAACAGAGTAGGAGTGCCAACTACCATAGTCATGTCAGTAAAATCTGTACACAAATGCATACTCCATCCCAAGACAACTATCTCTGTTTCTAATTCCATGGTATTGCTAACTCTTGATCATTTAGCTTGCAGCAGATAGCTATCATTAAAAAATGCTCATTAGTTGAACTTGGAGTTTCCTGATTTGTCATTAAAAATCCCAGTTGTAGCATTTCAAAGTTGCCTGCCGTAATACAGTAAAGATACAAAATCATAAATCAGACCAGCTGTGATTTGGCAAAATTCGCTGCTGGTGGATATTTGCAAAGTTCTCAGTATTAATCAATAGGATGAATCATTTAAACGGTTATGAATCTGAATTGGATGCCAATGTATAATTACGTTTTAACAAGAAATGTGGTGAAACTGTCTTCGAGCATTGAAAAGCAAGAGAGGAAGTATTAATAGCAGCTAAGTATTGCACTAATGTGTACTGTTAGAGACTTTCTCTGAATGCGTAGCGGTGACTATATGTCATTGTTTTTCAAGTTGAAAGCAAACTTTCACTATAACTGATCACAAAAAGCAGCTGATAACTGCTGTGTTGAATGAAATTTATTCATCCTTAGATTCAAAAAGAATGGAAAATCTCCATCATGCAAAGTTGAATACCTTTCTTTTGTCATGGTGTATCTGAATTTGAAGCTATTATTCTTTGTAAATGTTATCTTACTACTCATGCTCAAAGTGCAATATCACATGTATAAGTCAAAGAGATAAGCTTAGCGTCTACAACAAATACTGCAAGCTTGCATATTTGAATGCAAACTCGTTGTATGTAATATCTGCAGCTCTGTTCCATGTCAAAGGAACATTTTATTTTGACTTGCTTTGAAAATGCACTTCTACTAGTGAAGTCATATATAAAGTTCTGTTATTGTTGGAAAGCCAAATTTTAATTGATCAATAAAGTTCGGGCGCTAGCTTTCATCAAGCATCCGAAATGGAGATGCTTAGATCGCATTTGACACTCGCAAACCGTGCATACATGGTTCAAGATCGATTTCTATTCATGCTAAGCATGGTACTGTTAGAAGAAAAAACTTTGCCCGAAATTTCAGCTGACTTTCTACGTTAATGACACCATTGCTACACGTTGCTGAAGGCTAGAAAACTGCATCACCGTCGAAAAATCACCAAGTTGGTTGTTTCATAAACAAGACAAATCAAGTTGATATCGTCATTTATAGTACGGACGAGCTATAGCTATTGACAACACAGTGAAATTTTGAGTCTAGAAAACAAATGGCTGACAAGAACAAAGAATGTTTGCATATTATGAGCACATTTTCTTAAAATCAGATGTCATTTCAATATTTCTTGAAGTCGTATTCTTCAGGTGAGAAATGAAGCATAGCGATGATATAAATTGAAGAGCAACTGAGACACAATATCAAATTGGAAATTGGAAATTGTATGCAGTCTATCATTTTAAAGTTTTACATCCATGATATTCAAAGGACTGGTATTCATTGACTTGTTTGATCTCTATATCAAGTTATTAGCGGAATAAATTATTTCATAGGAAAATCTCACAACAAAGGGAAACAAAGCGACTCTATAGTTGTGCCGTGTATTATTAGTTTGCTTGTTAAGCAAATGGAGATTTTCCTATTTGTATAGGATAATCTATTTCTTTAGGAATTGGTTTGCATTGGAGAACATGAAATTAGGCGCAAACAAAACAAAGGCGATGAAGAGATAATTGGAATGATCGGTTAGTGTACTTTGCACTAACATTTGATGCATTCGGTACCTCATCCGCTCGAAATTGCCATTGCTTTCGCAATCGGTTCTACATTTTTTTCTTGTTGAAAGTATATCTTAAGCAAAAAAGATCTATGAGACACTGCTCATAGCACGCTGCTCAACGACAAAGTTGAAGAACTATGGAACAGAATACTGAAATATCATTTTCATCAAAGAGTTAAGCTCCACTTGATATTATCACCAAATTATTGCTGTTTAGAGAATTTTATACTGAATCATTTTCACTATGTAACAGAAAGAATACAGAAAGCGTCTCTTTCAACATTACCTCTGATTCGCTGATGTGATCTACCTTGAAGACACCACTTCTTGACATGGCGGTCAAAAGCGGCTGCCTTACCAAAGTGAGGTTTTCTTCCTTGATGACCTCCACGATTCTGCATGTATTCAAACAACAGGTCAAGACTATTTTCTTCTATTGGTGAAAATGTAAACAAAACCATCAAAATTTCGAGTAAAAATCCTATTCTCCCATGTCCAAAAGTAAGCTCGCGAGCAAACGCATAAGGGCTAAATATGATTAGTGTAATGATTCTATAATCACCAAGTTTTCTGCCAAGGTGAACAGGTAGAAATATACGGCAGATGTTTGATGCGTAAGATCGAAATCATGGATCTTCCAGGGGCAGCTGAAGGCCAGCAGATCAGCAAAGCTCCGGTGGTTTCAAGTTTTCAATATCCATGGCTATTTAAAAGCATTGCTCTTGCTCAATTGAAATTTCTTCATTGAACACAACTAGCAAAACCATAGACACTAAAGATGATAAGCAAGTTTCCACGATGGACTGAGAAGAAGCAGAAATTCGATGAGTTACAATTGATAGCTCACTTAATCTCCGCTTCATAAATCATGACTAAGGGATTTCAATTCTGCAAATGGATTTGCACTCAGCCAAAACAATGCAAATTCTCTCTAGATATGCCTATAAGGAACGCTAGATGAGATGAAGCTGGAGCAGTGTTTAGATTAAAGGAATACATAAAGTTGTACAATACATGACGGTAATATACGACAGTTAAAAATAACTGTAAATATAATCCCTTGCCATTCAAGAGCTACTTAGATTATTTTAAGCGAATGAAGGAGCTTTTAACATGGGAAGAATCGAAGCAGAATAATGTTGCAAGCAATTTTCTTTATACATCTTTCATTTCTTTATTTTTTACTCAGTGGCTCATCAATGTCAAGTATTGCTTTATAAGAGCTTGATCTTGGAAAAAGTTTAAATGTATTTGTCTTACACCGGCATGTGCCTAGACAATTTCCATTAGGAAGAGGGTGCTATGACCATGATTTCTGTCACTAAAAGTAGGTTACAGAAAACATAATACCCAATGATATGCTAATTCTCTTGCAGCACGCCCGATTTTTGACCAACTTTCTTGTAATTTCCTACATATTGGGGAGGGGAGCTTTTCTTTTCAAGTTGTTGCTTTCCGAAAAGAGCTGTCATAGAGGGAACAATGCCTGTTCTTACAAACGAAAGAACAACACAAAACAAGGACCATGACAAAAATTGTGTCAAAATATGCACAGATACAACAGAACAGAATTTTGTTCCATTTTCGTCTGTTGCAGGTGTTCGACACCATTTTAGTGCTGCGCAATCATGATGAACTCATTCGTGTGGAAACGGTTAGCTGTATGATACATCAAACACAAAAGTAGGAAATTGCTTTCGATTTCACAAATAAATAGAGTTTCAAGCAACCACTTGAATTTCAAAATTTTATTTATCAATTGACCAGAACTATGTATTGATTGATATTATGAGCACTATGCTTCAAACCGCACTATTCCTGTATCTAAATAGCTCACCCTAAGATATTTCTTCAACAGTGTTTTCCTATGCATCTAGAAATACATTGACTAACTTACCGGAGTAATGTGTATAGGCGTTCTCCCACTGTCAGTAATAGCAAACACAGAGTATTGGGACAATCACATTGCTTTGGCTTTCATGCTGGAAGATCACGAAACTCTAAACTTGTAAATATTTTGCTGCTTATATATAATGTAAGATTTCGCTTATTTTTAAAGTACCAAAGCAGTTCGATAAACCTGTACTACGCCACGGCATGCTTGAAAATCAAATTACTTGTACATTATTTAAGCATGTACATTCGATAATCCATCGGCAGTAGCCTTGCGCCAAACGCATGCAAAATCACGCCGAACTAAAGTCAATCATAAAAATCAGTAGTTGTGTATGGACAGCAAATGATGCAAGTGACAAAGCTAGATAAGTATAAGACAAAAGAAATGAACGGAAATAGGCCAGCTGGATAAATAACTTGTAATCACTATTGCCAAAATCAAAGAAGCAGGTAGAAAATAAACAGCAGATATTGCAAATAAAAGTCACTAGAAGACGGAAGGAGAGCCTGGATGGAGGGCGATAGGACCGTGATTTATATACTGTTGGCTATTTGTAGCTATTACCGGAAGGGCAGTTTATATACACGAAACCTATAAGCAGCAACTTCGATTCAAATCAACCAATGGAGAATGCCGTTGAAAATCCTTTCAAAGCATGTCTTCGTTGCAAGATTTAGATATTCATTTAGATTCCTAAATGAAGCACCCAAAATGACCTTCTCTTCACTTACGGACATAGCAAATTTAATGGGAGGGTAAGAGTACGCTTCAAGAAGATAATATATAAGATAAGAACTATCAGCTTTCACACTTCATTTTTGCAAAGTCAAAAGAATGTTGCTCTCGTTAACTTTGACCAGTCAAAAAAACAAAACTCCTTGCAGTCTTAATGGGATTCAAAACAGTAGAATCTAGCCATCTTGCTAGCACTTGAGGTGATCAAAAGTTCAGCTAGTAAAACAGTTGATCGAAAGTTTTAGTGAGAAGCACCACCTGCTCCATCTATGGATGTAACCAAAACAACAACAAGCTGTTGCCACCCTACAGAAATGCCAACATGGCATCTTTTTGGGATAGCTTCCACCTTTTTTCTTTATCTGACTTTGAAATTGATCAGCTATCCTAGAAGGTGTTTTGCAGCAGCCCAATAGGCCAAAAATACGTTCAAAAGGTGAGAAGGAATCCCTGCAAAAGAGAGATTGTCGCCTTAAGTTAAAAGCGGTTAACGGTCGGATCAACATTAATTGGGAAATTGGATCCTTAATATTTTATTTATAAAATTTACCAATATACGTAAAAAATCCATATCAACTTATTGACGATTATAACATCTTAACCAAGCTAAAAACAGCTCCTTTTGAAGATATAACAGTAAGAGAGTTTCCTGTCAAGCTAACCATATCACTTGGTAAAGCTTGCTTGTTAGATGATACGCATCTTTTACTTAACTAAGGTAATCTGTTAAAACTGGCGTTGTGGCAAAATCATGGTTGTGACACGAGAGGACTTTCGCAATCTTTAGCACGTGAACACCTGAGAAGCAGATATGACTCATAATGCAGTTCGTTGGCAAGTGAAAAAATAATTCAGATGAGTGAAAAGCGATTCAGCGCTGTCACAATCATCGTATCACGTTTAGCACAGGTCATTCAATTTTCATTTGAGTAATAAATTTAGCTACAGCTGAAAGATGCATTTAGTCCTAACCACTCTGAAGACTTTTGACTCAATGGTAAGATTCTGTTTTTAACATTAACTTACAAATGATATGAATGCTCGCACCCAATAAAAAGGGAATATAAACGAAGAGAGATAAAAAGCTCACTTCATTGCTATATGCCTTAAAAAGTAGTCTGTGTAATTGGAAGATGCTATCTCTAAGAGTTGGGGCCTTCCTGGAGATGTTTTTAAAAGCTAAAAAATAGATGCTTACAGAGAAAAAATGGTCTTCCAAGAAAATCGAATAATTTCTGCATATTTGTGTTAACTATCATGAAGTTAGAGATGCTGTCTGACATGTATGCAATCATATAATACTCAACTAGCATGGACACTAGTCTGCTGCGCATTTTTCCCTCGCCCAGTCCGAGTCATGTCTCATTGTAGCTCATTCATTACTTGGTAAGTACCAAATAGGATATTTGGTTTTCATGAATTTGCTGGATTCAAGTGGTGAGAAAGGAGCTAAATGCTTGAAATTGGCATTCTATGGTTTGCTGGGAGCAAATCATTCTCTCATTTCTTGACCACCTTGGTGATTGGTTTTTTATCAATACGTCACACACGGCTCCAAACCAATAACAATGATACAATATAGAGGGTTTGAGAGATTCATAAGATTGTGTAAGATGGTGACAAGGTCATCAACAGTTCCTTTGTAGATTAAAACTCGCTAGCTTTCAGTTTCAATTTGACTGCTGAAAGAGGCGTGCAATTTCTACAAAGGAGAAGGATCAAAGTTGCAACATGGGTGTTCCAATGCACTGTTGCCGTTAGTGAGATGGGCCTTCTAAGCAGCCAATCAAATACATCAATAATTAACTCGATAATGGGGTTTCCATCAACGTAAGATGAACTTTTAAGGTATCACACATGGCTTGCCAAACTAGGCTAGTAAAATCGTACAAATAGTAATGGCTCAATGTGAAACCAAAAGTATAGCAAATGCCTTTGTTGAAAGCAGCAAACACTTCAGAGCGAAAAGCATCAGGCTTTTGTCTGGTTCGCGCATTAATTAAATATTATTAAAAATCGTCTTGTATAAGGATCCTTTTGAATTCTTTCTTATTAGACCTGAGTTTATGCAATTCAATGTAGCGACAGAAAACCCAGAGATTAATATTTTATTAAAAAGCGACCTGCATTATTTGACTGCTTCATAGGTAAAAGCTCAATTGCTATTGTCTCATCTCAAAATTATATTAATTCACAAGTTAATAGATGAGCATGCATTGATTCAAGTCCTATTTATATTTTCCCTGCAAATGGACCTCAATAGAATCTATACAAATAGTTGACCCTACTTATATTGGGAAATTTAACAGTCGTCTTATCTGCGCATAATATACAGCTGTCAGTGCAACGCACCAGTCTTTATCTCAGCCTAATTAGGATTTTGTCCAACATATTCGGTAACAAAAGTGTCTCGTAAGAGATATAGTTCTTATTGGGAGTACCAAATAGCATATCTGTACCTACCTGTTGTCATTGTATCGGATATTTAGCGCTTAAGTCCCTTTCTGCGCTCAAAAGCAAAGAAATTAAAATTTGCCATGTGTGGAATCGCAATTTAGGTGTCATAGGAAGATACACGTCATCCAAGTTATCCCACTTACAACGCATAGTTTCCCCAAAATAATCCTGAAATGTTGAGCACTTGAGAGGAAAACCGTAAATTTGTACATTCCAAGCCCGTATCCAGGCATATGTTTCAGGGGTGGCAAAATTGTAGTGGAGAAATCATGTGGTACACAATCTGATGGCCTATTTCATACTATATGTTATCGCAATCCAATTAATAACGTGCTTGCAGAAGAAAAATTTGAAATTTCTAGTATGTCATAAAGGCTAAGCTTATCCATAATTTCAGGACATATCTCCGGAGCGACAATGATAATGAAAAAACACGAAAAGTACAAAACAATTGCCATGGGTGACAAAAAGCTGGCATCCTGTTTCCTAGGGGTGGCATTTGCAGCTCCATGCCACCACATGGCTACGGGCCTGGTACAGTCACTTGTCATATAAACTCTTCTGATACTTTTTCTCATGCTTTCGCATTTCAAATCAAATTATCACTTTGTATTCAATTTGGACATTTATACGCTTCTTCAAAAGAGTAATACTTACAAAGTATTTGCAATTGAGTTTTTAAATTCATCTCATCGCAATGTTGGTTTTTTAGGCCAATCGTGATTTTTCCATTCTCTTTAGCTATGTTTTAAGATTTTAGATATCAAGATGACAGTAATAGCATTCGACGGTGAAGAAAATAGTGAAATTTAATATTTTTGTGTGAATGCTCCGTACACATGATTTTCATATCTTTGTTGTATGATCTTTCCTTATTGCTTCTACGCATGAAGCCTACACAGTACTAAGAGGAAACATATACTGTTTACATAACCAGAAAAGGCAAAAACCTGCTTCCAAAGCATGAATACAGAGGAAATCAAAGTGTACTTTTATTCTCTACCAAATGATTGGACTGGAAATCAGCGAAATATCTAATTGTCACGGATTTGCAGTATACTTGCTATTTGCAAGAAGCCTAGCCAAGGCCTAGTTCTAAAAGCTCCCTTTTGGACTTCTTTTTATCAAATTCTAGCATTAAAGTTCATTAATGATTTCTTAGTTTTTCCTGCACTTAAAGTGCCACAAAAGTGGTGGAGACACAAGCAAACATCAAGATTCTGAATTTTACTTGTAACTTTGGCTTGAGCTCAAGACCAAAAGCAGAAATTAGTTAGGAAAGACGTTTTATAAATGTATCTATTTGAGCTTTGGCTGTAAATGAATGGAACCGGCTTCCAAATTCTTGATTATTTGCAGTTATAAAAAATTTTGAAATTAAAAAGTTCCTTATGTTTTTACGTTGGTAGTTTAAACTCCTGAGATTCTTCGGCTATCTACATGTAGGCTCCTTATAAAGTGGTTCCTTATAAAAAATCGTATAAATGCAACAGTGCATTTTGTATTATATACTTCAAAATAAAACACATTTTGCTAATGCTTTCGAATGCTTTTGGTTGCTCAATATTTAGGCCGTCTAAAGTGGTCACAAGAATTCATCGTGTGCCAACATAGAAATGCAATCTTCAACCCCTTCTAGAAACCTTCTATCATTGCAGCCAGCATAACATTTTGAGCATCCTTATTGAAGCAACATGTAGCCTTCACCACGTGATTGTGGGAGAAATAATTACAAGCAAGCATGGACTTTGTAGCACGTCTACAATAGAAGTCAGTGATTATCATTGAAAAGTTGAAGGAGTCAATATGCTCATTTTCAACTTTGCTCTTTTCAACGTATAGTCTTTCTAAACAGGCCCTGTTGAGTGGCAGAATTCCCATCAAAAACAATGTAAAAGTACTATTTTTCATTACAGCAGATGTTGCACGTGCATTTAATAGAAAAGCAATTCACACTATTCGTCAGCGATGCCGTCATCACGCAAAGCATCTGAAAACGTTATTCCACAACATATATTGAGTCAAATTGACCAAAGCGAGCTCAATCTCAGCAAAGTTACTTCACGATAAGAAAATCACTACTTCCTCTCTAGTTCATTGTTCAAGACAGAGACAGAATAAACGTAGGCGCTTTGTTTGCTTCATGAAAAGCCCTCTCAAATAAGAGAGGTACACCTCTGCCAGAAATTCAAGGATTGAAATTAGGAAATTGCAGAATTAAAGAGAGGTTCATCTTCTTGAGGTAATGCTTGATATAGCTGCATTCATATTACACGTCTTTTTTATAACAAAGCCACTTTTTCACCTCAGCCTCAATTTCCTTCACTTTCCTGAAATTGAGGCTGAGGATTGTCTTAACTTATACTAGAGTAAACCAGCTAATAGAGGTTAACCTGTTTTTGCTAGCTTTTAAAGCTCGAACTTAACTTATATGTTTAACATTTGTAAGAAGGATGCAATATCAATTTTTGAAAAGCAAGGAAACTGAGCTCTAGAGCCTTAGGCTTGAGGTCTTTTAAAGATGTTACTGTAGGCTAGGCCATCAGAGCCTATTCCTCTTATGAACTTTGCCCTTTTAAGAAAAGTGCGTTTTGCAATCTACTTGAGTTATCAAATACTGTAGTGCTTCCTTACCAGTACAACATACTAGAACAGTGTTTCCCAACCTGTAATAATTCCCCCTTGGGGGACTTAAGCTTTTCTAAAGCGGAATTGGAAGCTGCCATCATCAATCACAATATAATATAGGAAACATATTGGATAACAAATTGACATCTAATGGTGCGGGGTAGTGTTGATTGACACATGAATAAATTTTGGTTTAATTTGGTGAGGGGGGTCATTTTCATTGTACTGGAGCCAATGGGAGACAGCAAGGAAATACTTGGGAAATAGGGACTAGAATGATAATCACTATTTATCACTTTATGATATAATTTTGAAATATATATCCATTAATTTAAAGTATTGATTATTTGCGTGCTATTGGACTATTCGCTTGTATGACGTAAGGAATCCCAGCTGGACACTGTCTCCTCTTGTGGAGCACGGAGAGGAATTCTGAAAAGCATTCAACAACTCTTAGACTGGGTACAATGCATTGTATAGTAGATTGTCCAATATTGCATTCATTATGGAAACGCATATATCTTACAGCAATCAGACATGAATTGTGATTAAACCATCAAACAGCCAATGAACTTCAATACAATCAATCTGGCCACAAGACTGTACGTCTTACATTATATAAACAATCTGTACACGGGTAGGCCGTATACAGCCAAAATTCATAGAAACCTCTAATCAGCCGATCTATTGATGACTGGACGGCTGCTGATGTAGACAGAACTTTCCATACCCAAAATGCTCATTTTACCATATTCAACCAGAGACGACAAGTATTTACATTATTTTCTTGTAGAGATGACTCCAATTATAAACAGTAAGTAGAAACATGGAACTAAAAACTGCAAATATTGATAGTGTATTTTGCAGACGTGTCTTCAAGTAAATGCTTCAAAAAAACTGCTCTTGCATTTCCAGTAAAATTGGGAAAGCATGTTTGTATCGCAATATCACATTGACGATAGCTCACAGGTGGTAACCTCTTCAAATGGGCCATTGAGAAATTCTATTCCTCATGCATTTTTATGAATTTTTACATGAAAATGTTGTACATTCTTTTTGCAAAGAAAATTTGAAAAGCATATTGAGCCTCACAATAATTGAAACTTAAGAACAGCTTGAGAATAATGCAAGGCTCAAGCTACATAAGACTCAAAGACTTTCTGCTTTCGAGTTATACTTCTACTTTCGGATTTAATTTTGCATTATCGATACAGAATTTATTGCTTTGTTCCACTTTTGCTTTATCCTATGATGAAGTGAAATATCAACAAGGATTTGAACATTATTTTTGGATTCTCAAACGAAGTTACAACTTCGATAATAATTTAAGAACAATCCGAGGCTCAAATTAGAAAAATTTTGGGATATTGAGACTCAGCGAAAGATTTCACAAAGGATAGGATATTCTTATAAAATAGAGAAACAAGCCCTGAGCTTGCAACGAGTTCTTACTTACTGCTCTCATCTATGAAATGATGCTTTTGATTTATGGATTATAATTCAGATAGATTCATTTTGTGGAAATTTATGCTAGATGAGCACATAATTTTGCTTCATTTTTTATTTAAATTCTTTACAAGAGGTGCAAATTCACTCATGACTGTTGACGATCTTTCGTATAAAAGTGCTTTTGTGTACATATGCTTTACAGCATAATGAATATAAGAAATGCTTTATAAGCAAGCAACACCGAAATATATCGAAGGTAGGCGTAAAGAGTTCAAGGCATACCCTGATGTCATTGCGAACTGTGTCTTTAAGGAGTTTTCCAATATACCATGGTGAAATTCCAGTTGCTGCGAAGGTGCTTTCCAATATGAAAGCATCAGGAGAATCATTGCCATCACTGTCAGCTTTATTTTCATCGGTGAGAGGGTCATTGCTCTCCCATCCTTCTTTGTTTAAAAAGTTTTCGTGGAATTCTCGATTCTCTTCTTCAATGTCATATAATTCCATTGTGTTTTGATCTCCAGTTCAACCCGAAAAAATACTCCACTCTACAGCAGACAGCAGGTGTGTTGATCATTGCGCTGTCTCATTTCACGTAGTTATAAAGCAACATAGTCTAACACTCTGAAGCTTGCCCTCACTATCTGAATAAAAAGCGAACTGGACAATTGTGACGAATCAAATATGACGTCAGATTAGGCAGAAGCTATCGTAGCAAAACTAGACAGTTGCCTCTATATTTTTCAGGATACAGTACAAAGCTATTGGCTGTGAAAGTTCAAACTATTCTATTCTCAGTGGATAGCATATGGTAGCTTGCGTTGCTTTGGTTGATAGGATACAATTTACGCCAACTAAAAACGGGGGTTGCTGGCTGAAGTATTACTTACCAATTTGCTAGAAAAATCATCGTTTTTAAACAAAACCTTAATTAAATCAGGAAAAGTGCGCGTAGTAATGTAAAATAAAGAACAGCTGAAAAGTTTGATGTAATTCAACGATTTCTAGTTTTGATTGTTCACTTTGTTAAGTGAAAGAAATATTAATTAATGCATACTAATTATTCCATGTTTTCCAATCTTTTGCAATATTGGGCTGTACGCACCCAAATGCTTACAATAAAAAGCCATCTTTAAACTGTTGAATTTTTGCCTTTCATAACCTTTATCCCATGAAATGATTATCCGATTGAAGTGCATTCAAGGCTTATTCCTAGGCCTTTATTGTGAACTCCTGAGGCTCATTGATACCCCCGTACTTTTGGCACATTTCTCTGCACTGCGATGGATTAATGGAGAATAAATATTTTCCCATTGGATTTCAAGACACTAGCTTCGTCCCTTTTGTTGATGTCCTTTATTTGTTTGAAATCACTTCTAGTCTTTCTGTTTTGTAAACTTCAAAATGTCCCAGAGCCTTTTCTTTTGCCTTAATAATCCTAAACTGTCATCACGGTAGCTACTTGCTGCCGCAGTAAAGTGAAACTGGGTGATAACTAGTACGATTTCCATCCCATTCCGTTTAGACTGTGAAACAGATATAAAAGTAACAAGATAAAACATCCTCTGTACAAAAAAAGTAACTTTAAGCAGTCTATGATCCACCTATATCCATGTCATAGAGCTCATCCATACAAAAACGAGGCCCTTAACCGTCACTGACATGTAGCCTGGGATAGAGGTTTTTGCTTCGTTAATGCGTTTGCAAATGTTTTTAAATTATTAAAGCTGGTGTGAATGGTGTGAATTAGTAAGTCAGAGATTTGCCGTAGCATGTTGGAAATCGTTAAGGTGCATTTTAGGTGCTCTTAGAGGCAACCTTTACTCATTACTCAACTGATATGGGGCATTAAGGATTCAGGGTGTTGTTTGGCCAGAAGACACACCCTGACCCTTTAATCAAAATATATACACATCAGGTCAGACTTTTGACTACGATTGTTTTTGATGCAGATAATACGATTAAACATCTGTTATCGTCTGGATATCATGGGCTCATCATTCATATGAAGACAGTATTTCACATGCAGTTATCAGAACAATGTTTACTGACTTGATTCACTACAGATATAGATTCAGATTAAGAGCTGCAGGCTTTAGTTGAAATATGACATCGTCATCAGACCTTTAGCAAATTAAGTGTCTGTGCTTTTGTTCAGGGGCGTAGCGCTAAATTATGGACAAACATTGAAATGAGCTTGCAGATCTTGAGCAAAGTAAAAAATTTATGAAAAAGAACTCGATAACTTTACATTCATAGAGAGAGCTCCAAACCCCCTAAACCCCTCAGAACTACATCCTTGGTTTTTGAGCCTGGGTACATCGTGATACAATTTATCATGGATAAAAGCACCAAGGAATGACAAAGAGGGCCAATTTCACTTCTGCTATTACATTAAAATATTTCGTTTTTCATCCAAAACTCAACTCGTCACTATTGTTAGTTTTAATACACTCTATTGATCTGAAATCTTTTTGGTTTTGAATACTACTTCGTTTAGCAATTCAATGCATTTAAATCACTGTCTTTCACTCAAGGCATTTTACTCGCCGTATTTTACTCTGTAGCAATAATTAATGTGCTTTTTTACATAAATACAGTTCTTGCATACTCGATGTCTTTGACTTGCTATATTCCACAAGCTGCATTTGACTGACTGTATTTTATAGTACAGCCTACATAAGTTTGAGTTAGCGCATGCTATATGGACTTTTAGGCCATTAAAGCCTGGATAGTATCGATGAGTTAGTCGAGGCAATGCAGAGAAATTGCGTGTTTGGACTCAGTCTCGATAGTCTAACAGAATCTCTTATTTTAACTATTCATTACATTACTTGGGGATATCAGCGTTTGTGTCAGTGTTCTGAAGCTTGCTCAATAATTAAGGTGAATGTCTGGTGGAAATTTTACGTCCTTAATTCGGATCTATATAGCTCAGTGAATTCTAGACTGTACTTTTGAATGATATACCACCATATATCATTGTTATTAGTAGTCTGCTTCATACATCAAACTGACTGGGAGGGCATTGTTTTCTGTACAGGCACCATCTTTTGATTATCAATTGTGACTTATCAACTGTACTCTTCTGCATTACACATTACATTGGAAATAGCTTTCATGCCACAGTCCAAAGCTCTACATCAGCTGGACTGTTGATATATGTCTCAATTCTCAATAAGATCAAGCTGATATATTGTTTAAATGTACTAACCAGTTAACTAAGTAATTAGAGAGCGAGCCCATGTGATTTTGCTGCGCTATGTGATGGAAGATTGCGTAGCAGCCTTCGATACACGCTGTTTTATACGACACATGTCTATCAGAAACATGAGTGTGAAATTAGGCACAAGTTAAGAAACATTTAAGAAACATAGGCAGGCTGAGTTTCAAATAATAACTTGCAAAACTGTTTTTACTAGTAAATTTTTGAGTGAACTAGCAAGAATATAGAATGAACATTCATTAACTTCAAAAAAACCTAAGCATCCTTTTTCTTGCATTAGAGTTGCCTAATCTGGGTTGGTATTGTCATTGGAAGTTTTTAAATTCAAAAGGCAATAAACAAGAAACATGCCGGCTGAAGCCAGAGATTTTGTTTCTTATAAAAAATGCATATTGCGTTGCCTGCTATAGCCTTGAGACTGCTTTGGTGTTCATACATGAAGTGCTCAATTTAAGGCGTTACCTGGGAATGTAGCATCGGTTTAATGAATATTAAAGCAAGTACAAGGAACCAAATTCCAAGCATGAAAGAAGAATTTTAATCTCAATTGACTAATCAAATTAAGATCAGGCAAAAATTTCAACTCAAATCGCTCCATTGGAACGTTATAGAGGCTTTAATAACATGGAATTGATATAACATTGTTTTTGGCACTTGTATGAAGTATGAATTACCTACATAAAGTTTTGTCAGCGCTATTGTGTTCAGAAAATACTTGCGTAGGATGGAATCAGTGTCGCTAATGAGCTTCATCGACACCTTGGCGTTGATAAAGTCATTACATTACCCATAGTGACTATGCTTTATCGTCATCTTATTGCCAAGCTCATAACTGAATGGCAGCATTGTCACCATAGGATTTAGATTTAGACTATGTAAAATACCTTCTTCCAGCGTTCATTGCATACAAAGCATAGAATTTGCCAGAGATAACAAAAGGCAGATAAAACCAAAACAAAGCAGAGGTGTCAACAGGACCCCTCCCCACCAGAAACAATGATTTCCGAAACGGGTGGTAGTCATTCAGAAATTTATGGATACACATAAAATGTATACATGCTAGTAACTTGCCCCCTGCATGATCGAATTTTCCCCCTAGATGGAACTAGAGGTCCCAGGTGGATGGTTTTTAGTCACCCGTCCTCCCCTAGCGACACCTCTGATAAAATAGTAAAAGATTCATAACGTACGGAACAAGATGCCACGGTGGTAGCATTCAAATTTACAACTATTCCATTACAGTACAAAATATACCTGAAGAGTTTCATAGTTTGTTCTAACACAACATTTTGTTTTCCAAATCACTTATTTTTCTTATGAGAAGAAGAATGCTAAGCAAATACTCACCTTAGTGTTCATACCCGTCATGGCATGCTAGAACTGCTTATAAAGAGCCTTCAATATCGAGAAAGTTGCAAGGAAAAGCTGCAATCAATCTTTGCTTGCATCAAAACGTTTATCATGTGAACATCAATTACTAACAAGCACCTACCACTGATTTTAATCTATGTTAGTTCGACTATGAATAAATTTCATCTTTGAGAATCCAATCAATCGAAGCAACATTGCAGATCTTTTGAATATTCTACCCATAGGACATATCATCAAAGAGATGACTCCCCTGGTGATATTTAATCCCTCGTTTACATCATAATGACTCTTCCGTCAGTATTAGAGGCAATGATAACATAAGTATCCACCAACTTCAAACATCTCCTGAAAAAATTGCAGAATTAATGTCCCCGATTGTTTTTTTAATGGCAATTACAGGGCACGATCGTTGCTGACATCTGAAGCTCAAAGCAAAAATTATCATTAGGGATTGCTCCTGCACCTTTTTACTATACATCTAAAGATATTCCCTGTTCTGAGGTACAGGACTATATGAATGTTACTCCTGGTCTCTGTGAGCGTGAACTGGATCCTCTCCTCCTCGGTTCAAGTTGAAGAGATAAACGGTAGAGTTCTTCATCACTGTGCACACAGTCGTTTGCCAGTAAGTATGTAATGATCTACGAAGAAATTCAGAAGAATTAAAACTGATTATGTAGGTTACTGGTTATTGCTAGTGTAGGCTGCTTCAGTGCAATGATGCATTGGAGCTGCGCCTGGTCTCTGTGAGGAGCCTATACCTTGGGACGGAAAGAACAACAACGGCCCCAACCAAGCACAGCTTCTGCCGGACATTTTAGACATTTGCTATTTTGAGTTTTCAAGCTCTGAATAAGCAGTATAGCTTCCACAATTACCACTGAGAAAGTCATGCATGGAAAATTATTGCAAAAGGTTTGCCTTTAGCAGACCTTCCAAGCCTCACCCATTTCGCATGGGACACACGCAATATTGGACATTCTCACGCTCACACGCATGGAAAAGAAGTTCTCACGCATCTTACACAAATATTTGATTTACTTACGCTACGTTTAGATTACAGACGAATCGAAGTATTGAATTGTCATGAAAAACAGGTATAATCATCATGCATGAAAGAGAATGATCATCATGCTTGAGTGGAATTTCGCAGGCTGTAGGTAAACGTTTCTTGCACAATTTTGACTCAAAACCCCTTTCGCGCAGATGTGCCTTGAATTCATAATTTTCAAAATGTTACAGCAGTATGTATAAGCTTTCCCATAGAAAAAGGTAGGGTTTCCACTTACCTAGAATTCCCCTTCAATAATGTATAATGCCCTATCCAAATCAGTAAATTTCTCATGCATTTTTGGCATTGAAACTTGACAAGGATGCTTTAACCTAGAGTACGAACCTCTCACTGTGTTCCAGTCGGGAGGAGAACTCTATTGAACCTGATTACTTTTAAGTAGTGCAAATGCGGTAGTCAGCCATAAAGTAAAACAACTATGGGGGCTAATGCAAAATGCGTTATAATCAGAGACTCTTAATACTTGGACACTTAAAGTATCGGTTACTTTGCTTGTGTCATGTTAGGCTAATTTTGAGAAGAACTTTTGCATTTCATTATGAAAAGTGCATAAGGCATTACATTCTAATAGGGAGATGTTACAGGGAATCATTTGTTTCATACGAGAGACAGGTCGCTTTGATTAACAACGCTAAGAAGATATTCCTAAAATCGTTGGTCTATTTTAGCATCATAGTTATTTTATCATTGTCGTGTATTTGTACCTTTTGTGTTCTTGTTTGTTTAGTATAGTTTTAATTTTCTTGTCAGGTTAATCGCCCGAGTAAACAGGTCTGCGAGGGCGTTTGCAAGGGCGATCACCTGCGTGAAACGAAAAGGCCTGCCTATTTATCTCATTTTCTAAAATTTCGCCAAATCACTCTTAGTGTGAATTACACTTTATATACAATGGCCACTGAGTATGACATTGATATAGTGCCCAGTGGTAGTGTTTTTTTGTATTGTTGTTTGTAGTAATTGAGTGCATAAATTAAGAAAACGAAATTGTGTAAAGTTAAAAGCAAAAATGTGTCATGTTTTGCTACTTCCATGACGTCATTGATCATGTGACTCATGGGAGCTTTCGAAAAAGTCACCTGGCAACTTTTGAAGGCCCGTATCTTGCTCTAAAAGGATCCGTTGAGAAAACATAGGTTACTCAAGATGTGAGGTGTTTTTTATATATGCCCTGTCTATGTGTCTTATAAACCAAGGTAAAATCTTTAAATATGAAAGTAAAAACAGTTGAAAAGGCTTTATCATTTTCTAATTTGCCCAAACGAAATAATGGCCACTGTGTATGACATTGATATTGCACCCAGGGGTATCACTTGTTTTGTATTATTATATGTATTATTGCTTTGTAGTGCATAAATGAAAAAAGGCATTACATGCAATTAGGCATAAAAGGCATGCACGTACCTTGTCAATTTGCTTTACTTTGTATGGTGTTTGCTGATATGTTCGTATTTCTTGGATAACATTGGCGATCTGCGAGAGAATTGTATTTAGCTAGAGCCAAGCAACAGGGCCATTATTTATCTCAGATGTGGTTGGAGTAGCTTAAATTCTTGATTTGAATACTGCAGTGAACGCACAATTATTTTAAAAACTTTCATTGATATATTGCAGTTATATGTTGAAGAAGTTCTTAGGTAATTAAACTCAAGAAGAAAATTAGGGTGAGCATGCCAAAGACCAATAAGCCTCGGAGGATGGATGGCAGGGACGAAACTTGAGGGGGGTATGGGGGCTAGCAGCCCCCAAAACCTTGAAAATTTGCCATTTCGCAGAGCAAAAACGGCATTGCAATGTACCTGTGCAGGGCAACTAACTGAAGCCAGGACTATTTGATCAACTACTACTGCTGAAAAGAAGGTCATAGAGAAAATACTCGCAGGGCAAAGCTCAGACACCTCCAAAAATATACTAAATTTACTTCCCTGATGAAGGATGGGTGGTATTCAGAGGACGGGTGGGTAGGTAGGTGGCAGGTGGGTAGGTTGTGGGTGGATGGGTTGACTAATTGATTAGTGGGTGGTGGATCGTCAATGGATCAATCGGTGAGTCGATCAATAGAAGAATTCAGGGGTAGATCTACGGCTAAACAGATATATAGATTCATTCGAAACAACAGTTGGTTTCACTCACCATTCTCATTTTTGAGAAGTTGACCAAACCTGCATCATTGAAGTTTGGGGTTCCTTCTTCTATGAAGGCGAGATCTGTCAAGTAGTATCCAAGATATGGAACACATGGGGGATCACAGCTGTAGAAGAGAAAAAGGGCAGTGTTGGTAAGGCATGAAAAGGGGAAAAATAGCCAAAAAATTAAAGTGAGTTCAGTTCTGCCAACTATGGGACAAGAAGATGAGGTTTGATGATTCAAGCTGAAAGCAAGTTTGCAATTGAGCAGCAAATAACACGATTTTGACTAAAGCTAAGGTGATACTAGTAAATATCAGTATTTTCTACTTTGCAAAATGCTTATTTCTGCAGTGCAGCGAGTTTTGAGTCTCTCTGAGTTATGTAAACAGAATAGCTATCTGGGGCAAAAGGTAATCTGATATAAAGCGAATCTGGTATTGTGCTTAATAACGCCTTTGTATATTTCATTAAGCAATTTTTTCTTATTAGCTGTCTTGTTGACTAGATTTGAATGCAAGAAGAGTCTGTGTTTTTAAAGCTCAAGTTACTACACCTCTCTTGATATGAAAAAGTTTTATGAAAATGAGACTCAAGAGGCCAAGATCTTGAGAAAATCTTACAAAAATTACAAGACTTAAGTCCCAAAGCTCAGTTTCTTTGCTTGCCAGAGATTGACATTACCTTCTTCTTAAATATAGCAAGATTAAGACAGACAGAGTAATCCATTTCAGCCAGTTTATTCCAGAAAAATTAAGAAAATCTTATGAGAATTCAGAAGTAAATTGAGACTCAGTAGAAAGGTAGTTTTATTGCAAATAAGCGGGTAGTAGCTTTAGCATGATAGTTATTACAACGCTTCTTATGTCCAGCTAGCAAGAACGCTGTCATTATAGAACAGCTTGGTGTACAGTAAGTTATTCATAGTTGAATTACAGGAACAACCCAAGGATGTGTAATGAAATACACAGTTTTTTTATAGGAATAAAGTTTACAAGAATATTCAGGCTCAGAATCAGTAACACTTAAGAATACTTCAAAAATAATGCAAGGCTCAAGTTTCATCAAGACTTAGAATTTTTTTGTATTTAAGCTATAATACTGCTTGTAGATTAACTTTCTCACTATTGATACAACATTTACTAATCTGCTCCACTTTATTCTTCTTAACGATAAAGAAAGACATCCATAAAGATTTAAGTATAATCCTTCGAATTTCAGACGTAGTTACACTTTCGATATGTAAGAATAATTTAAGAATAATCCAAGGCTCAAAGCCGAAAAACTCTGAGAATATTGAGGCTCAGCCAAAAAATTAGGGTATTCTTACAAAAAAGCGTGTGTACAGTGATGTAAATTATTGTATTGTAAGCTTTCTCAAAGAGCGAGGTAGCATAGTGGCTAGAGCGCATGCCTCCCATGCGGAAGGTCTACGGTTCGAGCCCGACTCGATCACCCAGCAGCAAACGGGTACCCAGTGGGAACACTGGGGAGATAAAGGCGGCGAGAAAAGGAACTGGCCACCCTACCTCACATGCCGATGGCTCAGGATAAGTGTCCTCTAACAGGCACTCCCCTACGTAAGAAATTATACGGGACTACCTTTACCTTTAAGCTTTCTCAATCATTCTTGGTAATCATGAAACAACTTAATACAATTTTGTTTCGAAACAATATAACATAATAAAGCTTTGCAGAGATTTATTATTTACAGCAGCAAGAATCTGGTTTTATGTTCCTTAAACAGAATCAATAGTTCATTAAATAGCATTTAATCTGTTCCTTGCTGTTGTTGTAAGGGTATACATTGCTACAGCTCTGAATGAATAGTGGAGCTGTCCTTGCATATCACAATATATACATTGAACAGCATGCACCAGTCTGAAGTATCAAATATAAGAAGTAGCTAAACGTTGTCCCAAACATGCTTATCATTGCCTATAAGAAATTGCTGTTTTCTCCATTTATGCAATTTATCTAGAAAGTTCCCTGCATTCGGTTTCCATTTTCACCTTTTACACCATGTATCCTAAAATATGTTTCTAAATTGGTTTAGGGAATTTTGATATGTAGTTGTCTCTTTCAAAGTGCAGCATGAGTACGGAATTATTAGCTGTGCCATGAGCATAACAAGCTACATATTCTAAGCAACAAAAGTTCTTTCTGTCTGTGATTGAGATTCTCATCTTTACAATGAAGCCACTGATGAATTCTGTATAATTAAATTGCCCAATAAGGACAATTTTCTTTGGTATTGTCTGGCTAATCTAAGAGGTTTAAAAGCAATGCGATACACTAACCATCTTAAGAGAAACAATAGGGTTTGTCAAGACAGTTCACTTAATATGAGCGAAGACAAATTTTTGTTTCTATGAAGGATCACATTACCGTATCTCCACTAAAGAACGCTGCGGCGTTCTTTTCAAATTTGAAATTCATGATGCAGGGTTCGTTACAAAATACAAAATAAAATTTTACATAATGTTTCCTTTTCCTAAAAAAGAGTACCAAAGACTGTGTGAAAAATCTTTCAAAGTCGAAAAACTATGTGTTAACAGTATGATAAATATCAGACAATGCCAATATGACTGTCTTCATCAAAGCCCTCGTTCAAGATGTGAACTTTTCAACGTGGTGTTCATCAAGGGCGGCGTTCTTTAGAAGGCGGCATTTTTTACAGACATTTGGCCAGAGATGTGGCGTTCTTTACGCCAGAGATGTGACGTTCTTTACAGGGGTGGCATTATCAGAGGGTGACTTTCTTTAGAAGAAATGCGGTATTCAAAAACTATCATGAAACAAAGGAAATACCTCCGCAGTGCTTCTCTCATGTTCCGGAATCGACCTTCAGCAGAAATGATGCTCTGAAGTTTCTCTAGAAGAATCCTTGTCTACAGATAGGAATAGTCATCCATATATCAACTGATATAGAAGCAAACCATCAAAGAAATTGATAATAAATTAGTGTAATGTCCACTGAAGGGGTCTTGTTCAATTTCCAAGAACTAAATAGGAGATGGTTGTTGTTGTTGTTTATTATAGTTCGACTAGGCTGTTATACCTAGATTTTCCAGCTAATTTAGGCCTACTATGCCGTATCCGGTTATGGGACCCCTAGTTTAACACCTCTTCCGAAGGACGATGGAGTGAGCTGTTTTGGTCGTTCATATGGAAGGTTGCCCATCCATTTTCTGACCGTACACAGCCATGCTTAACTTCAGTTATGCTAATGGAACTCTGGTTTTGCCTCTTGGCCACTCACCCCGCGTATGGAATATAACTAGGTGTGGAAAGAAAGAAGGAACCGCCAAAAATGAAGAGATTTGCATGTTTTCAACTAGGAAGAGAATCAGATAGTCACTTAATTGGAGAAACAACTTCCTACAATGGCACTATACCTGCTTTGATACTTTTTCCCATGTTTTCTTAAGGCGGTATACAGCTGAACTTGTGAATGCTGTGATGACTGCTAAAAGACCGTTGAAGTTATGCATGCATCGGCAAACATCAGCAACTGCTGCCCACTTCTCAATTGTTGATGATCGTAGTGAGGCAGATTGCTTCGATAAAATATCAGATGCAATCAAACGACTTGTCTGGAAGATAAGTAAAAACGATAAGCAATAATGTAATCACTCAGTTTTGCTGGTCTCTATTTAAACTTTATAATTTTTCTATCAATCCTGTATATCAATATTTTTGCTGTAGCTTATGATCTTTGATTTGCTGCGAAATTCAATATTGTATGGATACAGTAGCAAAAACAATCTTATTGAAGGGTGCTTCAAATCCTCTGAGCTATATCAGAGAATCTATCGCTTCATTAGATTGTGTCATCTGGAGAATAAAACGACCAAACTTTCTACTCTCAAAGACAATATTGCTGACCCTGGCAACGTCATTAACTATATCAGGATAGCAGCTAGCTTAGAATTACGCAAATTTTTTATCAAAAAGTGATGAACAGTAATGGAGTTTCTCTAGAATAACTTTAGGCAGCATTTCGGGCTGTATTTATAATTTTAAAGATTAATTGAAGGTTCTGTAATTTTTTTGAATGGAAAGTCTGATCAATATGTACTTTAAAATCAAAGGTATGAATAAATTAGGGACTTTTTATCTCCGTGTATTATCAAATTATGTTGAAGCAAGACCTAATTATGAACAAGAGTTGAACAAAGTTACAGCTGAAATTTAGTAATTTAGCAAATAAATATCTTGTTTCTGAGTCGTAAATAAAACTGATTTAGCAAAATATCCCAAAGCTATAAAGTGCATTTCAAGTCCTAGGAAAATAAAGTCCTTTTACTACAGTCCTGTTAGCAACAATGATGGCGGTAATGAAAAGTTAGACATTTTCAATTGTAATCTGCAATATGAATTTATACTTAATATCTAAAATAAGAGAAATTATCATTGAAGATGAGAGCGAAGGTGTGAAAACTATTATGACAAGTTTTATGTTTAGTGGTTTATATAGGTTAATTTTTATAAGATTACCAGATTGAAGTTGTTGATAACACGAAGAATGTTTGGAGCGATTACATCTTTTTCATCTTTCATCCAAGCAGTATCCAGAAATTCTCTAAAACAAGACTTGACGTTCAATGCAATGATCATCTCAACATGAGCAGAAAAGTGGAGACATTCTTGTTTTCCCAAGACTAATTTGCAGATTTTTTGGTGTGATTTTGCCAGCGTTTAGCGGGCTACTTATCAACCGATGCAACTAGAAATACATATGAGCATTCGGCACTTTACTGTCTGTTTAACAGCAACGATCAGAACAAAGGAAAGATAGTGAAATGATACCAATGCATCGAGACTATCATGTTTATGGCTCATTGTCATGCTCTGCTCGCATTTTTATGGGGATTAAAAGTATTTATGACTGGAATTAATTTATTTTAGGAGAGGATTAAACATATATTTTGTGCTTGGATTGAACAACTTGTTGTTTTTCGATATATCAAGACGATATGTCTTTCATAATTAGATTGGCCTATATGTTTAAAGGTTTGAATATTGCTATATATGGATAGCCATTCGTAAGTCTTATACCAAGAAAAATTCTTAATTACCTAAGAATGAAACCAGGAGAATTGCTGATAGAGCAGTTTAAAGTGCAAATCAGGGAGTACAATATTTTTCCAAGGTAGAGTATCAAGCCAAATGTATTAGATATCTCTTTCACCTATTTCAAAAATCAAGAATATCAAGCACCTGGGCTCTGAATACGAAACTATTTATAGCAAATGTATCAAGAACATTATCAAGTTCAATCTATTGGAATCCTTTTAAGGACTGTATAGCCTATAATTGTCACTAGAGGCGGGACAAATCATATTCGTTCCTGCTCCCAGTAAACGTTATTGGCCCTGGAAACTCATATGACAGCTAAAAATGGCAAATGCTATAGAAAAAGCAAGTGAAGGCAGTGATACCTGGCTGGTATGACAGAAAGGAGGGTATGGTGCACATAAGTCAGCTGCTCCGCTAATTGCATGGGTGAATACTTCTCCACAATAGGCGATGTCGATTTTGTTTTGTTGTTTAGCTGAAAAATAGGAAGCGAAATCAATGAAAACCATCGAAGAGCCGTGCCAGTGTCCTACTATGTCGTGCCTCATTTGCAAAAGCATTGCTATACACGCAAACTAACTCATAAGCACGCGTATGCACAATACACGCACGTACAAAGAGAATGTTCGCATCTAAAGTGCTAAAAGAGTATGCATCAGCAACTGTTGATGTGCCAATCAGATATCAGGATGATTGCATGGTACAGGCCTGTATACATTCAATTGACATGTAGCATACAGATATTCTGATGTGGTTGTGAAGCAAACTAAAACCTTGTATTAATGCTGTAGAAAACTTCATTTTGCAACTATGTAAGACTCTAGCACTTGAATTCTTGGATTCTCCTGCCGACTGCAAAGATATTGAGCAGAATATCGACCCTGTTGGGTGATAGCAAACTTTTGCCCTCTGAGTGTATTCCATGTAGCCAACACCGGTTATGTGGAACAGACTATGTCTCTTTTGCCCTCTGATTGTATTCCATGTAGCCAACACCGGATATCTGGAACAGACTATGTCTCTTCCTAGGTATAATGGCATAAGATGAGATGTTCTGCTTCTAGGAGCGGCATATAGCATTTTCTTTTTCCCTCTAAATTTTCAGAATTCATTGAAAGCAGGTTGAGGAATCAGTTTCTCCTTGTAAGCATTAAGATTAATGAGGAAAACAACAATATTCTATTTTGAAAAAGGGCGTTTTCCGACGCTTTAGAGAGCATGGCCTCCAAACTTTTTCTGGGGGCAAGCTCCAGATGCCCATTTTACGGCGAGGTGTTTATAATAAAGATCTTTTTGGCACATACTGTTTGAGCCATTAGTGCAGATATTTAAAAATCAAAATCTTCCAGCTTTCAGCTGGACTTCTATACCGATGTTCCCCAATTCGGTTCAACTGTTTACGGGCCTGCATGGTATGGTGAGTCCTGGATGTCATATCAGATATCAGTACGGTCAGCTCTAGTTGCTTTAAATCGGTAAAACTGTTAAGATTTAAAAAAGTCCACTTCCAAGCTTCATGCAGAACTTCATTGCACAGCCAACACATGAAATTTGCTGTTGAAAATGATGAGCAGAATTGAGGTGAGTAGGCTTAAGTAAAAAACTCTTTAAGTATTTGCTCACCGCTGGCTCTAATATGAATCTCTGTTCCAGTCTCCTCTCTTCGCCTTCATCTGACTGCAGCGCTCTATAACATGAAAAATGCAAGCATTGAGAAAGAAAACTTCTGACTTGTGAGTCCACACAAGCATTAACAAAGGGTGCAAGCACTCAAAAGCATCATGAGAAGCAAAGGCAAATACACTAAGATGCTCTACTGCAATTCTTATTCATGCCTGTCACCAACATGATGGGTTAAATAAACTCAGCATCACTCCACTGCAAAAATAAAAAATCTTATGAATGAACCTACTTTAATAAGGCGTTGGCAGCTTTACATTCGGTTTGGCTCGAGTCACCGCTTTCTAGAACTTCTTTGAGGAAATCTGATACTTTTTGTCGTAGTTCGTCGCTTGTTTTGAAATCCTGTGAACATGGTAAAATACAATGTACGATGCATACTTTTTACAGCATAAAAGCCTACCTTCACTTTGTTCAAACTTCGAATGTAAAGTCAGTGTTTCACACTTTTAAGACGCTCATAGAAAATGTGGAATAGTGAATTCGCATAAGGAATCTGAATTCCGAGCACACTTTTAATGGGTCTTTAGAGTAATGACCATTAAGCAGTTCGGTCTACATTTTAATAGGGGCTGAGCAAGAGCTGGACTTTGGGGAGGGGGTCATCTGATTCAATGCATTGTCTTGTTCATGTGAGAGTTCTCTTTACACAATTTTGCTATAAGAAATGCAGTCATTTGGGGCACTATGGCCCCCGCCCCCTTGGATCTACCCCCTGCATTTCAACAGAGAGCTAGCATGGTAGAAGCATGAATCGCTTACCTCAATTTGTTTAGATATCCAATGTTTTAGTATTTTTAATACTCTCATTGTTACCACGTGACCTTCCATGGTCTCAGTAAACTGGAAATTGAATCCAAATCTAAAGCGGCTTGCAGATGTAGGAGATGCTGCCGGGGATACAGATGCACCAGCAGTTGCGGCAGCAAATGCTATAGCTGCAGAAGAGATGCTCGATCGCCTCCTTGAAGACCTGTGAGATGTTACTACAACACCTGGTGCTGGTGATGGTGGAGAGGAATTAGGGCTTCTGCTAAATGTTGGTGAGCGCAGCACTTCGAGCGGGCTGGTTCTGCCCAAATCACCGCTCTTCTTATCCATTGTCTCTGTCCTGCTTTGCTTATACCGTATCATTGGGCTCTTTGGTGTTTGTGGTGATTTTACTCCGGGTGTCCGCGGTGGTGTAAGAGGTGATGTCCGTGGGGAATTCCTCGGTGAAGCAGCAGGGGGACTAGGTGAAAGTACGGCATCGAACACTGTTTCATATCGACCCCCTGGCTTTCGTTTTACTGTTATACTATGCTCAAAAGGATGGCTGATTTTAATAGGAGTGCCAGACGTGTCTTGCCTGAAGCTAATTGAGGGTGATTCCCTGGAGCCAGCGCTTTCACATGAGAACTCCCGCCAAAAGCCTCTAAATCCTTCAGGTGGTGAATCAGAGATGGGACTGGTAGCTGGAGTTACAGTAACTCCTACTGTGCTGATGACTCTTTCAGGATCACTATATTGCATGTCTATGGATGGGTTTTCAATAACAGTAAGATTTGAATCCGACTGCTCCTCAGAAGAGCTGTACAAAGCACCGCCAGCTGATCCTCGTCTTCTGGAATCACGTTTCTTCATCTTTGGTGGTGAATCTAATTTCAGTATTGGCACTTTCTCAGAGTCACTATCGCGTTGAGTAAGACCACCGTGTACAACTTCACCCTTTTGCTCGTCATTCGCATCTTGACTTGCAGCTTCTGGGCTGAATGTGTCCTTTTTGGAACTAACTGAACAAGATGACGGACAGGTTGTACTTCGGTTTCGAAGTATTTCTTCTTTTGTTGCACTACCTCTCTCCTCGTGAAGGGGCATGCAAGCCTCCTTCGAGGGAAAGTCAAAATTGGGTCCTTCAAATAGTGCTGACGGAGATGAGTGCCTACGGTTCGATAAAATCGTCGGAGGGTAAAGAGTTGTTGGTGACTTAAGATCTCTAAAGAAGGGAACAGCACTATGCCGTTGAGTGCGAAGGCGACGATTTCTCATTTCTTGCAGAGGGCTGTTGACCGTACTTGGGCAGCTGTTCCTATGGAACACAGCTAAAATAGAAAATAAATTGTTGTTCATAGATGTTAAGAAGTGAATTCACTAGCAAAGTAGAGGATTTCGTATGTGCATATGTGGTTATAATCCATAGAGAATCAAATATGAATAATGACAAAGTCTGCTAGTCTCAACACTCCTCCCCTTTATTAATTTACAGGTTTTGTTGAGAAATGAGGATTTTTCTACCAGGATTTGGCATTGACGTTATACAAGGCTGTTGCAGCAATATTACATGGTGAACATTTCCTGCTCTTCAAAGAATTTTCTCAAACTTTAAGCTTAAGACAAACACCCATTTTTATTCACTGATTAGTGAATAAAATTATCCGAATAAAGAGTAAGCAAAATGTTCCACTTTGTCACAGCAATAATTGAATTTTAAAATGGCATTTGGTGAATTGTTATTTCAAATGATTAACTTTAGGCAAAGATAGACACTTATTTGTTAGTCGGACAGGTTAGTGAACAAAATTATACAACTTGATACTAAGTTGTAAAAGTTCATCTTTGTCACAGCAATAATTGAATTTTAAAATGGCATTTGATGAATTGTTATTTCAAATGATTAACTTTAGGCAAAGATAGACACTTATTTGTTAGTCGGACAGGTTAGTGAACAAAATTATACAACTTGGTACTAAGTGAGAAAAAGTTCCTCTTTGTTAGAGCAATAAATGATATTTAAAATGGTATTTGATTATTCAATTACAAATTATCAACATCTTAGGGTATGTTTACACGATGAAACATCATCATACAAAACATCTTCAAACATCACTGAACACGAGTTTGATAATGTTCAAACATAAATGTTTGGTCGTGTAGACTACTTCATCATGCAGTCTTGAACATTGTCAAACATGTTGGATGATGTTCGAGTACTTTGCAACATGCAACAAAAATCTAATGATCTTTAAAGATGCTCTATTCATTAAACAATCAAGTTTGCTGAGTTAGCGCTTGCGCAGCACGCTGGTAGGTTTCTACAGTAGCAATATTTGAGGGTGTTGGACGGTGCTTGATAATGTTTTGTGCATCTTGAACATCGTCAAGCAAAGGTTTGATGATATTTTGTATGATGATGTTTTATCGTGTAGACATGAACTTTAGTTAACAGCAACTTAATGGAAAATTCAATTCCTCTACCTGGTTTTCCAAACTGGTAATTGATGTTTGATTTCGGGTATTCAAACTTCGCCTTCGCATAATACCAATGGAGCAGAGCGTCAAATAAATTCAAAGCATCGGAGAAAATCCTATATGTAGTGAGGTATGTATTAAGAAACTCTACACTGAGAAAGCGGACATCCATGAGACGCTCCAATAGACGTTCGACACTCCCATATTGAATCTAGGAGAGAGCAGCAAAGACACTTTACGAAAAACAACCAAAGACATTATCGTTTCCAAATTCACATTTTTTCATAATTGCCTGATAAATTTACGTTAGCGATGCCCAAAAAGTCAGAGACCGGTATTGGGACTCTGATTTTCCTAGAATGCATGACGTTATCGATCGGTTTCTGTGACAATGCCTAAGAATTACCAGGAATATTCCATCAAGTGCAAACAAGCTCTAGCACAAGGAAAAACTGGTTTCTTCAGATGTTAACAAAATCTAGCTCTTGCTTTACTTCGAGCGAGTAAGGCTTTATTTCTCAGATTTTAAAGCCTTTATCACATCGCTTATGGAAGAAAAGTGACCACTACTCACTCGAGGCAGTCTTGAAGAGTCTAGTGCTTTACTGTACTTGATGTCATGATCGTTTGTGAAGAGTCTTGCATCAGACCTAAAGAGAGAATTGCAGCAATGGCATACAACAATTTGATGTGTGAGTAATATGACATCTCTAAGAGACTGCAATTCATCATCAAGCAGAATTTTTTACCACAATATCAGGAATAGGAAAATTTAATGGAAAATTTGCTGGACTAATATCTTTCAACATATGTGGAGACAGGGGCGGATTGGCCGGTCGGACTATTTGGGTGAATGCCCGGCGGGCGGGATGCATGAAGTGGAAAAAACGCTAAATTCTAATTATGGAAAACTTTGTAACCGATGTATGAAAGAATTGATATCAAAACTGTAGATTTATCAAAAGTTTGCAGCATTTTTTAATATAGAAGTTCATGGGCCGGTTTAGTGAAACTGTGCCCGGGCTAAAATAATTAGCCAGTCCGCCCCTGCATGGAGAAGTATGAGATTTCCTTTGCTTCTCTAGGCTATAGTGTATGTCATTGAACTCCTCATTAAATACAAAAGAGCTATTACATAGGACTTTTGCATTCAAATTTGTTCTACACCAAATGATAAATGCAACATTGTATGCAAAGGAAAGCAAAAGCAAAGTATTCAATAAAAAGTCTATTTATAGACACAAAGTAACAACTGGTGCATATATTGTGCTTATTCAAATACCTTATGCTCAAGAGGCTCTGTCTTGATGTTATGGATACTGCATATTCTTCTTCCGGGGACTTTAAATTTTCAATGCACTGCAAATAGTTTCACAAAATTATAACAACACACAAAGAAAATGATTGCATAGACATACAAATAGGACAATTCACAATTGAGCGTACTAGGCACTAGATGTGGCCTAATTTCAAATATCAAGTATTTGTATTTAGCGCAAAGGAGAATGAATTTTTCTAAGTCTCCATGCTTCGTACCGAAATCCTTGTTCTGGCTGCTATCACAAAGGAAGTTGAAGATGCTGATAGCAAATGACAGCAAAGTCTCCATTAAATAGTTCGAAATGTAAGGATAAACCTCATGCTAGGGTTTGCACCATTGCATCTTTTAGCACTGTTACTACTGAACCCTCTTCTTGGTCCAGCAGTGATGCATAAATTAGGCTTTTGGGCCCTATGGTCTGTATCCTTTTCTTAAAAATCCTACTTTTCCTTGTAATACAGATGGCTAAAGTTAATCTGTGGGTTAATACATGCAGCAGCAAAAACAAAAAGTTAGCGAAGGTTTTCGTTCTAAATCTTTAAAATTAGATGAAGCTAGGTTGAACAATTACCTTCCCCTTCTTGGCATGAAGATCAATGATTAAACAAGTGCATTACATTCTAAAGAACGAAATTTTCCAAAACACTGAACGGTGCTGCCTCATAAAATTTTTCTGGGGCAGTCCCCAGACCCCCATTTCTTCCTAAATGCACGTATGGAAAGACATATTCAGTGAAATTTTTTCGATTGCCACAGATTCATGCACGTGCAAGAGTTCCAGATTCTTACTTAGGCTTCCAGACCTGCCCACCTGAACCTGTCCAGTTGTATACAGGCTGGTACCTAGGACAATCAAGAAGCATGCAGATCGATTCTGGCTGCAAATAAGATGAAGGCCTCGTGTAGGCTTAGTCCAGTAGTAAAATTTTCTTCAAAAATACCTTGCTTTGCATGAGAATGTAATTAATTCTAACAGTAAGGGGTATCAAGATTGCGATAGCATAGAATGTAACCCAACTGTTAAATATAACTTTTTTCACATCGGGTGTTCACTAAGGCATGTAAGTACAAAGGCATCAATGTTCAAAGTTCAGAGAAAAATATTCAAGATTCCGAACAAGGTAGTGCTTGCTGTAGGACCCAGAGATAAGCTGTTCTATGGATCCTTCGATTGAATGCGGAATTTCGCTGAGTTTCTTTTAAGCGAAAAGATTTCCTCCTCGACAAATGGTGACACATTTGCCTAATGCTGTGCAGTCATTCTTCTTAAAAAGTTTCTTAAAATGTAACAGAGAGATGGATTGAAAACAACCTGACTTATGTCGCTTGCCCACGAAGTTTTGTCTTCGGCTGATGCAGCTAGAAACAGCATCTTGAAGGAAAGGATTTCTTCTGGGTGATTGACTACCAATTTGAATAGCAAATTACCACCTTCCGAAGCACTGGGTAGACTAAGGAAATCGATACCTGAAAGAAGAAAACATCACTGATCATTGCATTTAGCTTCAACAAACCAATAGTTTCTTAGTGAAATCTCTTAGTATAGAACAGGGGTTTCCAAACTACGGCCCGCGGGCCGGATGCGGCCCTCGAGACATTCTCATCCGGCCCGCGGAGACTTTTTCTTGTCAAGGATAATTGAAAAATATCAGCCCGGAACACCTTCTAGGCCATGTGCAAATCCAGTCAATTTTTATCAAAAACGTGCGTTCGAATGCAACACCCTTCATGCAAAGGACTTCAGGGATGCAGAAGAAAATCCATTGAAAGATAAATTTACACTGCAGAGCGCCTAGTTCAGATCATGAGAGCAAACCAGTTAAACTAAGTTATTTATGCCAATAGACCTGGAGCATACGTCCTAAAGCTAAGACACCATGTGTCACAATTGTATCAAGGTAAAAGCAAAGTAAGAGGTATGTTCAGGAGTAATGCTCAAACTTCATCTAATGTATACGTTTTCCTTTATAAAAAAATAATCTACGGGAGGCTGAAATTAGGCAAAATCTAAATGAATTTAAAGAATACAGGCAAGCCAAGCTCTATATGTCAACTAGAAAGAACTGTGCTTGTAAGAAGTTATTTCCATTGAACTAGAGAAAAATAGAAGCAGCATTCATTACGTGCTTTATAAAACCTGAACACTATATCGCTTGGATCAAAGGTACCTAATTTGGGTGGATCTTGGTACTGAAAGTTTCAAGAATTTAAAAAAACAATTAGAAAGCATCTAAAGCTTAAGAACGAGCTTTTAAACTGAATCATTTTCACCTTCGTTGTGTCTTATTCAAGAGTTTGGGAAAAGCATAACTGGAAAGTATAAGAGATTTTTGGAGAATTATTGCCTGAAAATATAGACGTTGCTGTATACTTTTCTGTTAAGAATTTTGACTGTAGAAAGAGAAAAAGCTTGAAATACATGCTTAAATTTCTACATTTACCATGGAGTAGTATATTAGAAATTTTCATTGCACAACACCATAAGTAAAAAGAGAGAAATTTTCCAAGAATACCTTCATCAACAACGTCTTCCACGAGCGTCGTGTGCTGGAATTCAATCTTTCCATTCTGTTAGTGAGAAATAGTAAGCAAAACAATTAATATATTGCTGCTAACAGGAGGAGGCTGTGTGTTTACAAGTTGAAGAAAAATGTTGAACTACAGCTATTTAAATTATTTTTGCGTTGCATAGAGAAGTCCCAATAAAAAGGTAGCAAGGGAATGTACTTTCCACTAGTTCTCACATGCGGATTATATATGCGGACTACTTACTGTACTATGCATCTTAGCAAGCAACTCAGTCCACAAAAGTTTTAGTTGTTGCGAAGTATAGTACAAGAAGGTGACCTAGGTTCTCCCATGCTTTGGAAAAATACCTGCTAGAGCGGATACATACAGTGGGTCATGCAGATGTGAGAAAAAGTGCCCCCCCTCACTTTTGGGTCGATATCATGTGAGGATTCAAACATCGCTTGAAGCTTGTTTAGGGCAATCAGCCATCTTTCAGTATGTGAGTATTGGAACTTCTGCGATATTCGCCCACCTAATTCAAATACAATGCATAATTTATTAAAATCTATCAAAAGCCATTTCAAATGACAATATTAACGCAATATTTATTGCAAAACATGTTTCACTTCAAGGCACTATGAAGTTTATTTGCAAGATTAAAAAGAGAAAAATTGACAGCAGGGTAAGGCCTTGAAATTGACTTTTGATTGAAATTGAAATTATAGATTTTAATTAAATTTGATTTCAGATTGAAAGCATAATATTGGGATTTGCAGCAAGCTTGTGACTACTGCCGCTAACTTTTGATAGCTATACTAATTTTCCAATAAGTCGTCCACTCTATCTGTTTCTCATAAAATCCTTAACTTATGCTAAGTTTTTCTAAAAGCGTTGCAGTAAATTTGCAGCATTATAACTATTCACATTTCTGCAATTCCTTTTCTTGACTTAAAGAGCATAAATTGTCATTTGATCTCAGCTGGTTGAGTACAGTAGAATTTATCGTAAGACAGGTTGCAAAAGAATCTTTGCATAATAACATTGCCAACAACTAAAACATTAAGCCTAACCTTAGAGCAATAGCACAGGAAAAGATCGCTGCAAAGTTCTCATTAAACATGAAATGGTAGACCAATGCCTTAAATTCTGAAGAAAGCGGTTGCTGTCAGTCTATCACATGTAATCAAATAGAACTTACTGGTACTATTTGAAGCTTTCCATTGGATGTTCTACTTGTGACCAGCAAACAGCGAGAAAATAAAAAGCATTGCCTGACACTGTCTTTGCGATCGTGTGACTTTAATGACAATGTAGAGAAAGATCTTCTCCTGTTGTTTGGACAGTCATTCCCACCAACTTGTATGAGAGGACCTATAAAGAAAACATTCAGTATCTGCTCACTACTACAGTATTACTCCGCCACTTAGAATCTCATTTTGTAACACCTCGCTGCTTGGCTCCTTATAAATGGACAAAAAAATACAAAAAAGGCTGACTAATTTCTTGTACAACAAGAATCTCACCAAATCTCCCTTTATGTTTTAAAAGAAACTATGAATTTTGCTTTTACTATATAATTGTATTTTGTTTGTAGGACACCTAACAAGTTTTTGGATTATGAAGTGCTTGAAAAATACAATTTATCAATCAAAATTACTTTTAAGAAACCCGATTAAAAATTTTAGGCTGATTGGTGTCTTAAATAAGGGTAAATATGGTGTCATATAGCAGGGTGCAGTTTCTTATAAGTCAAATTCTTAGTGGCGGGATAATACTGTATTGCCACCATCTTTATCAACGTCAATAGCTGATTTCATAAACGTATTTCAAAACATAGCAATCCAGTGAATTCTATGTGATCCCCTAGAGTGTTTTTATTTTCCATACTCTGCTTAAGGACAGTTCTAAGCTTTAAGCACTGAAGTGCATGAGAACACAGAAAAGAAATAGCAGTTATATCTACAATAATAGCTGGGCAGTCTCTGATATTTGATGAGTTCAAAAGGCCTTCCCTTGTATGTTCTTTTCAGTGTATTCATGTCATGGCCTTGGGGCAGGCACTTAATATTCCTCTCTGAGGTATCGTTCTTGTAGAAGTATTGCAAAGTAGTTTAGTATAGTTTTAGAAATGTCATGGGAATTTTTATATTGAATATAAAAAAGAAAAATTCAAAAGATAACATGCCATCACACCCTACTTTCTCATTATGGTTTATGAATCTACTGTTTTTGCAGACAGGGAGATTTATCTTTCAAAACATTGCTATTGGCAAACTTAGTCATCAATAATATCAATACGTTCTCAGTGGCAAGCTCTTACTAATTGAAAGTAGACTTTGAAAACCGTATACTTTCTATGTCTCCAAAATACATTGAAAATTAAAACATGCATCATCTTATGCTTTGTCCAATGCTTTGTGATGCTTCGTCATTTATTTGTTTTGAATTCGAAATTAAGCACGATGCTATGTTCATTTAATTAACATGCTTTACTGCTGAAAAAATCAGATTTTCAGCTAAGATGCTATAATTACTTAGGTTTAGCTTCATCTCACCGAAATTTGGAATAAAGTTGTTGGTAAAAATACTATATCCACTCCTGAATTCAGACCAACCTGCTTTTAGTAATTGTATCTTAAGCATAATTCCTTCAATTTAAAAATACTGGAATCCATCTGTTTTTTCTGTCATTGCACTGACGATGGAACACTTTTCTAAACAAGTAATTTCCGGTGGAACAAAATAAATGAAATAGACACTGGAATGTACATTCAGAAACTAGCCACATAGTTATATGTGCTTATAGTTAGGTGCAAAAATATATGATGAAGCGAAAAACAGTTGGGATACCTTGGCGAATGAATATTTGCTCAACATCTAGCAACTCCTCGCATCCTTCTGCAAACTGTCGCTCGATTGAAAGGTTTCGTCGAATGTTCTCAGTTTCGCTGACTTCATCTTGCATCAACTGAAATATAGGATGCAAAAGAGTTTTATTTCTGCTGTTAAAGGAAATTGAGACACCACAATGGCAGCTTTCTAATTCCATGAAAAATGCAGTTAAACTGACTTCTTCAACATCACGCAGTGCTGTCATATATGATGGTTTGGTTATATACATGTATTATGTTTTAACCATTGTAACGTAGTGATGTTATATGTACTAGTTTATTTTGTGTTGCATTCGTGTTCCTTTAGCTGTCACTCTGTGTGTGTCAATCTTGCGTTCATGTGGAGTGCTGTTGTGTGTAGTAAACACCCTTTCCGGGCAACGTGTGGCATTTTTCACATGTATGTCACCTGTCATGTACTATGTGATTATTATACATTCTGTGTTTAACGATTTAGAACTAGTCTTTGCTTTGCATCCAAGAGCTTTTTTATATATTGTCAGTTCTACATTAGGCCAAGGAGGTCTAGGCATAAAGTTGCCTCTAGGCACAGAAGTGAACCATCAACCAGGAACTTCAAATCGCTACACTATCAGAGTCTTCCCTGCAGTAAAGTGCTTGCGGAAAGGGAAATATTTTGCAAGAGATTTAAAAGATAGTAGAAAGCACCATGATATGTGTATGAAGCAGATAGTTGTTTAAAGTGCTATTGAATCATCTTCTAAACTGAGTCAAAATTATTCTAAAATTGAAATAAAATTGGAGTACATAGAGTACACTACCGTAGAGAGCTCCTCAAGAACACTTTGCGCATGTTCAAGGGATTTTCGCTCAACATGATCTGAGGGAGTTAACGAGACAAGTTGATTCAGCGAGATGATGTAGTTCGGAATCTGAGAAAGGAAGATTTTATAGTATGTCATTCGATTACTATATTATCTATTTTCAAAATGAGGTAAAAAGGATAACATTAATTGTCAAGCGAAGTTGGCTAATTAACTGGCTACACCATGATGGAAGCGCTAGTTCTCGCCTGCTGATGAAAAAGGAGGTTAACATGCACACTTTCTAATGCTTGTACAACATAGATGTCTAGGCGGTTAAGGACGGTCTATCCCAGCTACTGATCATAACCAGGAGAACCAAAGCACGAATAATGTCATATTACTTTGAATTTACTAAGGCTCTAATTAGCATCTTCCTGCATAAACTGAACCTTAATTCTCAAAAGGATAACTCATTAAATATAATCATGTGAGCATTTTCTATGCCTAAATTTGCAACATAGAAGTCAAAATTCTCAATCCCTTGATAAGCCAAAACCTGGATATTACCTTGAAGTTTAACATTCTTAGAGCTGGTATTATAGCTATGTAACTATTCTTAATAGCAAAGAAGTGTCATTTCCATATTCAGACATAGTTGCAATTATAAGGGCTTAGCTCTACTCAATTACAAATGCATGGATGCAAGATATGGCAAGTATTGACGCCCACAGCTTTATACCACACTGCTCAAATGCGTGGGATGTGCTTGGAAGCGTCAACTTTGCATTGCAACAACTGCCAGGACTTATCGCAACAAAAAATTCCAATATGTGAGCTGCAATCTATGCCAGCTCTGTTCCCTCGTTTTCCCACCCTTGTTGAGTGAAGTGTCTAAGTCTACTATTTTGGTCAAAATGTAAAATAATTCTTACCCTATACATTGGGATAGTAAGAAAGCTTTCCAGAGTTCGTCCATTGCAAATTTTTCTCTCTTCATGCATCTTGAGAACTCTTCTGAATGCGTCTCGCTGTTTGCAATCAGCCAGAGTCTAAAAGAGCAAATTAAAATGAGCTAATCATTAGCTACTTTGATTAGAAGCTTCATGTTAACCAAAATTGATATGTTTGTTTGTAGGCTGATGTATCAAATTTCACGCTTTATCTGTGGGCACTCAAAGGAGGACACTACAATGAACCAATCACAATTCAAAATATTGACTTGGTTCGTTTATAGGCATTAAAGCAAACTGGATGATCTCGGCTGACAAATTTTAAAGAACATTTCCAAGAGGAGGAGGTTGACGAAATGGATTATACTAGAAGTAGATTATCACTGAAATTTGATCAGGCAGAGAAGAAAGTACTTCACAAACTCAAAAGTGGAAGTTTTTAGCCTAGTTGTCTTTCGTTCATTTGATGCTATGGCATTAACCTGCAAATTTGTTTTCTTCATCTTCAAGAAGACATACACTGCTTAAGGAATAGTTTACTGTACAAAGCGTTCATTGCTCAAGGCAAGTTTCGAGCTTGACTTAATTTTAATTCACTGCATATTTATTGAAAATTTGTTAGGAACTTTGTGGAAGCACTGTAGAGCTAAAGGTGGTAAAGTATGGAACACGGTCACCATACCTTACCGACCGATAGCCAAGCAGCATGATCAGTCCTCTCTTTAAAAGGTACCCCTCTTTCGTCCTAAAATGTACTCGGCCCTACCATTTCCAGTAAATATAGCTAAAACTCTCCTAGTACTTCATTTCTTCCATCTTTTGTGTAGAGGGGCAGCTATGGCTTTCCTTTTTATCTGAGTACGTTTGGGAGCGTGCGATTGGTATAAATTGGAAAGAGTAGAGAAACCAGGTTTTAACTGCTTTACATGACCCTCAACAAACCTGCAAACTGTAATGGTGATTTCTGACGTATTCTTGGTATATGCTCAACATTGGCAGCAGCATGTCAAATAGGTCGCCTTTGAATAACACAAGATGGAATCAATTGAGACTCACCTATAACATTTTAAGGCCTAAATGTTTTAATATTAGGTGAAATGTAGCTATTGTAGTATCATGTTCAGGTAAACCGGAAAGAAGATATTTAACATTTTACATCAATAACTAATTGCATTGTTTCAAATTCCTAGTCTGCTGGTATCAAGATAACACGATTTCTAAATTGCCAATATTGCAGAGTTTTGTCACTATTAAACTACAATTTGTAGCATCATGTCCATTCGTAGTAACACATTAGTAAAACTTTTTGACGATAATGTTCTACAAATTCTACTATTGCAGCGTTGAATTTTGATCGTAAATATCAATTCTTTTAGCATCAATTTAATCAAACTCTTAAGGTACTTTTATAGAATGCCGCCTCAAAATGTCTGTATATTACACAACGAAAATTTATTGAACTTTTTGAAGTATTACAAGCACCTTATAGTTCGTGACAATTCCAAAAAATAGCCCTACCTACTACAATGTCGCCTTCACGCATCGTATGAAGAAAATAAATTGTGCTTTAGTAATAATTACCTAAAACTAATGTTGGCCAACTTTCCATACGTGTCTGCAGCCCATTGAGGAAGATCTGATGCAAGAACATCAGCGTCTCACTTAAAAAGTCAAAAAATAGTGAGTAATGAAGCATCCAAAAATATCTTTATAATTCCTTTAATAAAATATTATTGTTAATTTAGCACGCGTAAGCAGAAGTACAAATATGCAACAGGGTCGACAAAGCATAACATGGAAAAGTGTAGCTAAGGATGAGGTAATACTGATTTCATACAAAATTGATATCCATGAATGTGATTGAAAGCATAAAGACGGAACAGAGGGATAGGAAAGATGTACACTTCTCGCTGAAAGGAGCAAGAATGCAACTAAAGCAAATTCTATGCAGTCAAAGCAAAAGCTACGAAACTATAGCATACCTGTTTAAAAAGATAGAGTTTACTTCTTCATGAGAGAGAGGTGGCTTTTTAGAGCTAGCGGCCATCTTCAAAGGTCGGAAAAAAGACGTCACTAGAGTTGAAAGGGTTTGCAAATATTCTTCTTCAGAGCGAACGAGCTCAAACACGATCTGATTGCGTTTACGCATGCTTTGAGCATGGGGTGAGCGAATGTAGTCCTGCACGATGTTGTGCCACCGTCTTCTGCAAAGTAAGCCTCTGAAGAGACTTTGCACCTGCAAAAATATCACACCCTATCACATAACATCGAATCACACGAAATAACACGAATTAGAAAGTGGTTTATAAGAAAGTAGTAATCAGCTGCTCATAATGTTAAGAAAGTTTTGTACTGGATTTTTGAGACTTAAGAAAGTTTTTAAGTTTCTATGCATTTAAAATTCGAATTATCTGTATACAAAATGTCATGCATGTAATGTTCGCTAAGCTCTAATAGTTTAACTTCTGTTATTTACTAAGATTTATCTTCATTTCAAATGTACATGGAGGTTTTTCACTTTCGATTAATGCGCGTGGGCAAAATATTGGAACTGGAAAACGTTTGCTAAGAAAGTCTTGATACTGGAATTGTGAAAACGTTAAGAAGGTTTCAGTACTGGGCGAACAAGAATTTTCTTATAAAAAAGACCCGTATCTTGGTTCACATCATCGTAGCATGGTATCTTAATGATATTGGGCATATCAATTTTCTGTCATTGTATATCACACCATTTAATCTATCATATCCTATCATATACAGTCACATTATTTTTTATCATATCCAATCATTCAACAAGTTTTCACATCACATCTATCATATCATAATACCTTACATTATATTATATTATATTATATTATATTATATTATATTATATTATATTATATTATATTATATTATATTATATTATATTATATTATATTATATTATATTATATTATATTATATTATATTATATTATATTATATTATATTATATTATATTATATTATATTATATTATATTATATTATATTATATCATATTTTATTATATCATATCATATCATGCAGCATATATCACACATATCATGTATGATGTCATTTCAAATCATGTATCAGGTCAAATTGGACCATCGCATCATCATATCATATGATGCCATTATGCCATATATCATTTCATTTATAAACCGTACTTCAGGTAACATCGTATCTGACTTCGGTTCCGTTACTTTAGTGAGTGCCAAAAGAAAATGCTTTATTGTTAAAGTAGATTCACAGTACCTTCTTCACTTTCGCTATTTCTTCTGATTCGTTATCTTCTGCTTCCTTGACTGCAATGTTGCCTTCACTTTCTCTCTTTCGGAATCCAGCAATCTAAATTTAGAGAAGAACAAATTTGTCAAAGAACAAGAGCAGCTATTGCTGTTCCAAAGAAAGCAATCACCTAGAGGGTTTGGAAAGTCCATGTCATAAAAACCTGGATAAAATTTTATAGTCAAAAAAGTCACTTCCTCATGGATTTGCAAGCATGTAATGACAATGAAGCGAGTTATTAAGTTCATGAATGCAGAACTTTAAAAGGAATGTAGTTGTGAGCCTTTTCTAGCTACATAACGCGCTCGAGCTTAGAGTTGTCTACAAGGAAACAACTAAGTTTTCTACACACCTTTTATATTACAGCAAAGTATTGAAGTGACTTACTTCTTGTCTTAAATCCTTGAGTTGTTGTGCTTGTTCCTGGCACTGCTGCAGTAACTGCCAGGCTCCCGCTCTCTCACTGTCCAGGATTTGAACAACGTGACAATATTTATGCTCAATATCATCTTTCCTTGTTTGGAGGGTTGCGTAACTAATTAGAAGTAAATTGGTCTCATCTAAATGATCATCAGCAATGCTACTATTAATTAATTTAAAACCAAGAAAATTCATAATAGCAGATGAAATATCAGCTTAGCATTAAATTACAAAAGGTTCAGAGGATCCTGATATCTTTACCAGTCATAGTAGTAGACTAAAACTCTTTGTATAGTGGTTGCTATTCTGTAGAGAAAATGCTCTACACTGTTCAACAGTTCCAAAGTTCTACTTCAAAACAATAAATTCTGTCGCACATTATCTATGCATTCAGTGGAGGGGGCATTCATACTCTCCAAACTTGCGCAAAATTTTAGGAAAGTTAGTCATCCTGCAGGAGATTTAGAATTCCAATGATCTAAGCGTTTTACTTGATTTTCGTGGCAGTTGGTCAAATGGTTGAACCACTCCTCCCTCCAACAGAAAACAGAAAGCATCTAGGCATGTTCTTGAATACATTGGTCCATTTATCTGCATGTACTGTATTATATACATTGATTTAGCTCTACAGCTTTTTAATCATATAATAATAAATAGTTTATTAGTTCATCAATTGATTTATCATTCAACATTGTAAGTAACAAATTTATCAATCAATCAGTCTGTCAGTGCGTCGTCAGCAAGCCGGTGAGCTACTCAGTCAGTTAGCCGTCAGCCAATAATCAGTCAGTTTGTCAGTCAGAAACCAAATTATACCTTGACTGAGTAATCTTCTGAAACCAAACTGTGCAGTCATTCTCATTTTCGGCTTTCAGGGTTATTCGTTGATATGAATTCACTCCTGGTACAACAATGCAAAATGAAAACTGCAAAGCAAGACAGAAACAGCATGTAAGTCATTATAGGTCTCGAGAACGATACCTATCTCCCCATTGCAATATCTTAAAGAATTATCATTATCATCAAAAGCAATATTACTACAGTAAATATCACAATCATTATCACATTTTTATCAACAAAGCTGCTCACTGACACTACGTCAGAACCATTTTCAATACAATCAGTATTGAAACTTTTACCATTTTTCTCTTTATCACTACTGGTCACAATTCTGCAATAGCTTCTGCAGCTTCAGAAAACCATATCATTTTTTGAGAAATTACAAATGTATCTCCAGTAAAATGTGGTGTTTAATGAAATGCAAGTCGACCACAGCAGATACATATACTTTTTATAAGAAAGTGGTTTATAGGAAAGTTGTGCTCAACTGCTGAAAAAGTTGAGAAGTTCGCTACTGGAATTTTGAGGCCTAAGAAAGCTGCTAATGCATACGTATGTATTTTAAAGTTCTAATTATGTATGCCATAAAATGCTATGTATTTCCCGTTGACTGCTTTCAAACAGGTTAAGTTCTGTTACCTACTAAGATCTATCCTTACCTCAAGTGCACATGGAGCTTTTCACTTTCAATTAAAATGCATGTGCAAGACATTGAAACACAAAAATTTTACTATGAATCTTTTAGGATAGTTCTGATACTTGAATTGCGAAAAAGTCAATCAAGTTTCAGTACTGGAGTGAAAAGCTGTCTTATCAAAAAAGGTATATACTTGACTAGATTTGCTTGGAAATGGCATTACCTGGTATGAAGGATTTCCTGTAAGCAAAGACGTAATCAAAAGTAAGCTCTGAAGTAATTTATTAGCTTTGCCATTGATCATAAAACAGGTGCAGGAAATTGACTAGCGTGGAATTGATTGCGAATAACGTCAACACAGGAGATGAACTCTCAAAGAAAGGAAATTAGCAGCAGTATATTGTATTGGAATTCACCTGCTAGCAATGATGTCACAATAGCAACTGCAATTACGGATTGGTGATGATGGAAAGGAGATCAAAATTACGTAATTTTTTATAAGAAACAAGCTTTCTGCATTCGGCCTGGATGCTCCTCAATATTTCATCAAATCAGTGATGGCGCCAGGGGAAGGCTAGGGGGTACAGCCCCCATATAAAAAGTTCTGACGTCACCCCCTGCATCAAATCCAGTCTTAAAAATTTAGACTTCCAATAACAATAGCAACTCCGATTGGACAACTATGATGCAACGAATAAGAAGTTCATATTTTTTGAAGCATGCAGTGGATGTAGTTTCTATGTAGCTCTTTATTTTCATTTAAGATTTTCATGCAAAAGCAGTTTTTTAAGTTACTGTTTGGATGAATCTCAGTCTGCCAGTGGTTCAGATATGTTTCTTAATTTTCGCCTGATTTCATCTTCATTTTTCTTACAGATATTTTGTTAAAAAAGACTTGTAATTGTCTTTACTATATGATACCAGCAAAGGCGACGTGATATTAACATGCAAAGACACACAGGATAGGGTTCCAACGGATTGATCGACTTGAAAAATTAAGCGCAAACTGTCATGGCATTATTAAGAATCAGGTGGTTAAAGAGTCATTGATATTTGCTTATAGGATGTTTCGTGAATGCAAAGAGAATACTCAACGTTAGCTAGAACTTTGTTCTTTTTTTGAATTATTTCGCTCTTAGTGTACCATAGAAAGAAGATAAATTAGTGCAAAGGTCTTCAACTTTATTCTTTCATGAAATATCATGTGTATAAAGCTTTAGCCCATTAGTATCGAAAGTTCTCACAATTAAACTGTTGCATTTGAGGTTATACAACAACTTGGAGAAGAAGATAGAGCAAGCGAACAGAAGAGTGAATATCGCTTTTTTCAGAGCCATCATGGGCAATTTTTACTCACTGTTGATTTATCGTTTACAGTAATCAAGCAATCTTTAAATTTTCTTGCATTCTTAAAGACCTGATACCTGAAATAATGTTCAACATTTTCAGCTATGCATCACATGCAAAGCAACAAGCTAATGTATCTTTCCAATCCGATGTATATTTCTTAGGAACTCAACAGCAACTGAATGTTATGACAGCCAATCATATTAATTATCATAACAAGGAAATTATCTCAATGGTTTGAAGAAGTCCTTCATTCCATTTAAAGACTGTTGCAAGTAAACTTGGGAAAATATTAGCTGGCTAGTTTTACGGCAGCCAATCAAATTGATAATAGCAATACAAATTTATTTCGTGATGGATTTAAAGAATCATTCATTCCAGCCATTGACTATTGCAAGTAATCCCAGGGAATCATTGACTACTGCTTGTTGCGACAGCCAATCAAACTAATAATGGCTACAAAAAAGCTGTTTCATTGGCTTGAAGAACTCCTTCATTCTACTTAATGTCTACTCCAAGTAAATCTGGGAAATCATTGACTGGTTCTTGTTGCGACAGCCAATCAAACTAATAATGGCTACAACAAGCTGTTTCATTGGCTTGAAGAACTCCTTCATTCTACTTAAATTTTATTCCAAGTAAATCTGGGAAATCATTGACTGGCTCTTGTTGCGACAACCAAAAAGATTAAAAATTGCAATAATAAAATTATTTCGCTTGTTTGAAGAACTCCTTCATTCTACTTAATGTCTATTCCAAGTAAATCTGGGAAATCATTGACTGGTTCTTGTTGCGACAACCAAAAAGATTAAAAATTGCAATAATAAAATTATTTCGCTTGTTAGAAGAACTCCGTCATTCTACTTAAAGTCTACTCCAAGTAAATCTGGGAAATCATTGACTGGTGAATGTTGCGACAGCCAATTAGATTAAAAATAATATTAAATTTTGTTTCATGATGAGTTTTGAATCATTCATTCCAGTTAGTGCCTACTGCATGTAAATTTTGGACATCATTGACCTTTGCTTGCTGCGACAGCCTATCAGTTTAGTTTTAATAAAACAATTACTTATAATGAGCCATATGTCCTGAAAGATCATTGACGTATTCCATATGGTTATACAGAATGAAATTAGAAATACGTTTAGGGGTAGAGAAAGCATTTCGCAATTTATAACCTGGATAACATTAAAGAATAAATTATTACAAAGATAGCTTTGAAATATGAATGCTTAAAAGTTCGTTAATTGACTCGAGTGAGCTTGATGCCCTCAATAACAATGGTAGTTCAATACATAGACATGGAACAACAAAAGCGTTGGAGAAGGGTGGCAGTGGGAGGCAGCTCCCCCCAGTTAAACAGAAATCTCTTTCATGTGGGCAACTCCTCTGAAAGAAGAATAGGAAATTTTCAGACTGCTCTCCAGACGTCCTTGGTGAGTCAGGTAGAAAGTCTACAGCCCCATTAAAATTTGAAGTCATCCTACGCCCATTGGAGCAACATGAGCGATCGATTTCCTGCTGTAACCAGACAAGTTTAGCTCGCTTGTAGAATCCGGACTTAAGAGTGAGACTGGGTGTGTTTCTATGCTTCATAAATAAATAATAACACTGAGAATCTAGTCCAAATTTTCGGTGAGCATTTTGCACTCCTACTAAGCACGTATACTGACAAACACATTCAAAATAGCCAATCCGTAACATTTAAAATGGTAAATTAGAGAAGAACTAAACATTGTACCATTGTTGGAAGATATAGATAAAAAGAAGCCACCCTGGTATGGTAATGTCAAGAGAATGAACGAAGAGAAAAAGCTAAAACAGTTTCTTGAATGGTGTCCACCTGGTAAAAGGCTACTGGGTCATCCAAGAATGAGATGGATTGACAGTATTGATAAGGCCTTGGGGAAAAGAGGAACATCGATTAGAGAAGTGGGAGAGAGTAAGATATATGAGAGAACAGGGGTGTGGAGAAAATTTGTGAAGGGTTCACCAGCTGACAGATGAAAACCTAACAGGTAAAATCGTGTGAAAGGAGAGAGAGTTATAATGCTGCTTTCAGATGTACTTTTGCACTATCGATACAAAATATAAACTCTTGCCGGTTCTTATGCTGTAGAAAAGCATTAACAAAGATTGGAATATATTCTTTAAATTTTTGCACGAAGTTACACCTTTGGTACTCAAGAATACTTTAAGAAGAATCCTAGGCTCAAAATCAGTAAAACTTGAGAATAATTAGGATCCAAAAAAAGCTAGGCATTCTTATAAAAATTGAGTATAGTGATAGGCGAAAGTCTTAGGTTGCGTTCAGACTGATCACAGTTGAGTATAGTAATAGGCGAAAGTCTTAGGCTGTGTTCAGACTGACCACAGTTGAGTATAGTAATAGGCGAAAGTCTTAGGTTGCGTTTAGACTGACCACAGTTCAACATAACTCACACAGTAAATTCACACCTTTTTTATAAGAGTACCTAATGTAGCGTTAATAAGGCCCTAGGTCAAAGGGACTAGTTGCACCCTATGCTATAGTTAGCTTGTCGGTTCTCAACATGTACAGTAATTAGCACCATTACGTATCATGCATGCTTAACAGGTAACTTGAATTGATTTAGTCAGTCTTGAAAATAAACATCAGAATTCAGACGTGTTCTGTTCTGTGTCGAGTCTGCCTAAGAAAACGTTACACTAACTTGCTGCCGAGCCTCAATGCTCTTAAATTTTTCTAGTTTTGAGCCTAAGACTATTTTTAAATTATTCTTATGTGCCAAAGGTGTAACTTGGTCTGGAAATTAAATGCATATATTTAAATCTTTGATGACGTCTTACTTCATGATAAAGAAAATCAATAGAGGAACAGAATAATATATATTGTATTGATAGTCCAATAGTTAATCTAAAAGCACCTATATAGCTCGAATGCACAAAAATTCCAAGTCCTGATGGAGCTTGAGCCTTATATTATTTTTAGATTTATCTTAAATTTCATCAATTCTGAGAATTAATATTCTTATAAACTTTATTCTTATAACATAAAAGTATGTATTTGAGAACAGATTTTTAATTTCTCGTTTGAAGTTCAATCAAATTTCAGGCTCCTATCTGATAAGCTGTATGCATGTTGTACGTCTTGGGGAGCTCAGATATCTATAGAGAACAATTGAACTTTATCTAGAATTGTGCATCATCCTCTCAGGAACAATCAAATCAAACACAGACATGTGCGAATAAAGGATTGAGTCTATTTACAATGGCCAATGACATTTTAGACAAAATAAAGCGACTGATTAACGCTTAGACAAATGTCTTAATCCGTTTGCTCTGAAAAAAGCGTCTGTATCAATTATTATCTGTTTAAATAAAGGCGTGTTTGATTGATGTGCAGTACCAAATGTTCTATGAAAATGCTTTACTTAGTTGCTATGCTCCCATGCTAGCCAGCAAAACATGTTCCATGTTCTTGACTGATTTTAGTGACTGAAGCATTTGTACATGTAAAATAATGGCGATGGTTTCTCACAAGCATTAATGAAATTGAAAGCAACAATATTGTTGCTAGAAGATTACAGCATCTGTTCCATCCATTATAGGACAGTTGTCAAAGGAGAAAATGTTTATGTAACTAAGGGCCTTTTTATATGAAGCGAGGCAACACGGCTTTTCAGACTAGCCCATGTCACGTGAGAGACTTGACAATAGAACCTCTTTATAATTCTGCATGTCTTTATATGGAAATGAACCCAACCTGGGAAGGTGAAATCCGTGGCAAATGGGACAATATTTTCGATATAAAATAGATGATTGAGGTAGCACGGCAAGCCATGCTGCCTCACTTCATACAAAGAGGCCCTAAATGCATGATTACGGTCTTGTCCTATATTGCCACAGAATCATTTGAATGAATACATTTGCCACTACAAGGTTACCAAAAGCCAGGGGTAAAACTATTAAAGGTCAGTCTGTATTGCTGTCTGGGTTAGACTTAATGGTATATGAATGATGTCTTTATTGATATCGTCTGAATGCCCTACTGGATATTCACCATGCCTTACGGGCAATTCCTCTGTAATAGAAGCTTTAGTGGAGCTTTTTCAGTTCTTACACTACATTTCTAAGTAAACCAAATAGTAAGCTAAAGATGGCAGTTGCAAATTTTCTCTGGACTTCCATGCAGTCTACAGACTTTCCTTATCTCTAGTTATTCAAAGCGGTATAGTAGACTTTATACCATACTTTCATTCTACTCAATTCTTTATCAAATCTACTTTTGTTGCAAATCTTTCTTCAATAGGACAGCGATAAAATTCAACATTCAATAGAACTTCATAGCGATTGTTATATTTCAACAACTTTAACGAGCGCTTTAGCGAGAGAAACAGGGCCACCAAGCGGGAGGCAATGGGGCAGAGTGCCTCTAGGCCACAAACTCCAAGGGGTCTCATATCACCAAATGCTTCAAGGTCTGGGGGTCTCATAAAGTAAACCAGCTGTAGTTTTTCGAAGCCAATTTCTAGACCCTGAAAATTTGCTGCTCACTCTGCTCGCAAGGGGGTCTCGTCTTTTTCTTTTGCTCCGGGGCCTCAGAATTTTCTCGGCGGCTCTGTTTAGAACCCTAATTCTTGTACTATGCTGGTTTTGAATATCGTTACTATATCCTTGTAAGCAGTAAATGCATTGTTTCTTACTGCTAGAAAGGCCTCCCACATATGTGTGAAATCAAAACAAGAGATATAAACAATTTCGGCCTTTTGTAGAGTATATCAAGTCAAAAGCTTTCAAGCAGAACTTTATAGTGTGTGAAAGGATATAGAGAGTCAACAATGTGTTGCACATATGAGCTGGAAAAATCACATTGTAATCTCATTCATATCTCTAAGTCACCTGCACCTTTTTAAATATTTGTAGGTTTCCAATTACTCATCTGTCTAATATCATCATTCACTAAATGTTCACTTTCACTGTCATAGTGACGTATTGCAAGCGGCTTCTTTGACACTAGCTACTTACCTTCTAACTACTCTCATCTATTTGCTATATCTTAAGTCTATCTCATATCATCAGCGTATATTGAGGCAAAAGTCGTCTATAGGACAACCAAAAAAAGCAACCTAAAAATCTTCTTTAAGCAGCGTTACAACTTTTCAAAATATTCCCCTACATAGAAGAATATTTTGAAAAGTTGCAGCGCTGTTTGAAGAAGGTTTGGAGTGACTCTCTACTCTCCAATCTTCCAATGTATGCGAGAACGACTTGAAGATACATCAGTTCATGCGAGAAAACTGACTGACTTATGATGTGAAATTTATTATTGTCTGCATACCCAGCGTTACGTTTGTTTTAACTTCAAAAATTAAGATAGTGATCAAAAAAGCTGAAAAAGTACCAAAAAAGTGACAGAGCTGCTTAGCAGTAAGCAGTAGCTCAAAAGATACTTAATACTAAAAGACTATCAAAGCGTAACTAAAACAGGGCCGGTCGACCTTTGGTTGTCCATTTCAGCATTCTCAATGCCACCAACGAGTAAAATAAAGTCAGATCTGTCTCCAATTTTTGGAAGAAGTACGAAATAGATATGGTTTGATCGTTCTATGATGGTATATAAGATTTTGAACAAGTTGAGTCCTGAAAGGAATATCCCAGCTAATATTAAAGAAATCCAAACACTTTGGAGCTTCAAAATAGAACTAAAAGCGCGCCTAACGAGCTAAGAATGCTAAGAACAAGGACACCAAACCACGACCCTCTGGAAGAGCAGCCCAAAGAAACTTTTATTTTTCATAGCTATTACTATAGAACATTGTATCTGGTTTGTAGCTGAAGAGGTATCATGTAAATATGATAATGACAATGATAATGCTTGTGATGACAAATAAAGTCATACGGCTACATGACATATTAAAAGGTATCAGTATATTCTTATCTTGCAACCAGTTGGTAGGAGCATAATAATGAACGCTTCAAAGAGACCATTATTGGCATTTTAATCTATTATATTCTGTAAGGGCCACAACAATTCTGCATCCTTTCACTCAGTTTACGATAAAAACGATGTGCAATGCTTTTGCTGCTGAAAGATGTTCTTGTATAAAAATCTAGATAGCTGAACCCAGATTCGTTGCAGTAATTGTAAAATTTGCTTTGAAAGGAACTGAGCACCAAAGGTCACCTATTTTTCTATCTCCCTTAGTATTACAGCTCATGAAAAGAGTCAATTGGCAAATTCAATAAAATGAACTCAATGGAATAAAGAAGATTCTGGTAGAGGGTTTTCATGGCAATTCATTTTTAATTCAGCAAATCAATGCTGCTTTCACATGCTCCAAAGATTGCCAGTTCCAAGCTACACCATTGCTTTGTAAGATGCATTTTCAACTCATGCATTAAGCCTTCCAATCACATTGATTCATAGATAAGGGTAGGACTCAATAACTTCAAAAAGGCATTCCCTCTACAAGCAAAAAGCTTATTTTTGTATACCTCTATATCCATGAAAGTATATGAGAGTTAAATCAGAATTCTCTAAAGCTGAAATCACTGACAATCGGTGGAAACAGCCTGTCTTCTATGGTTAGCAAGTTGAGATAAAATGATAGACTGCAGCTTAACTTTGCAAAGTATCCAGTTTATCATTATTTTTCGGAGCTGCCATACAATTCTAGATGAGTGATAATGTATCTTGTCAAATAATTGCTGCTGCTAAAACAATGCTAGTTTCTATATTTTAAATAAAAAATGGGAATGCTAAAATCGAAAAACAATAATAAACATTATAGGAGAAGTTAACAAGTGTGATGAAAACTGGAAAAGAGTCAGGCCTTCTTGATTGTTAGTTATGCAATTTGAAAGTAGAACTTTCGAAGTAAGCAGATATTCAAAGCAATAGAAACTTCCTCGACAGTCCAGATAATGTTTCATCATAAATGATTCAATGATTTTCAAACAATTGGCAAACAATGACTAGCCGCTATGCCCGAAACTTGTCAACAACAGGTTTTTCCACGAAAAGCGTAGGACTCGCGGTTTTACAATAAAAAAGTGAAAAGATCGACAGGGTCATTTCAAAATTTCACAGTTTCTGTGCATTTTATTTAGAGCAAGTAATTGTCGAGAAAAGAGATGCTCTCTCACCTGGTGTTCGGAATCATGGATGCTTTTCATCGCTGTTCGCTCAAAATCACATTGCTCAAGTAAAAACACATTGCTCGGCTTGTTCGTCTCTTGATTTTGAAATTCGAAAAGAAAGTTCAGGTGCAAGACAAAATATCTCAGATTCCATTTAGTAGTGCCAGAGTCAGATAACTTTACTAGCAGATTTCCAGACTTAGCTCCATTGTTCTTTGCTTTTTCTGCAAGATATAGAAGTTGTTGTTCACTGATTTTAATTTGGTTGGAGGGCATATCAATTGTGCTTAATAAATATGGCTAAGAGCAACTTTATTCGGTTTCTTGCAAGAAAACCTATCTCTGCAATGAAGTTCTTATCAGCTGCCCGTTTTGCTTTCCATCCTTGAGCAAGTTCACGCCGTCCGCTTTCTTATATGCCTTCCTGCTTCTTCGAAACGTACTCTTTGTTCCCCTTTTATTACGCGGAGGTGATACTGCTTCATTTAAATAACATTGCCTGGAGTAGACGGAGGCTGAATCGGTTATGGCCTATCGCTTAACAATCAAATATGCTCTCAAAGTTGCCAGTCTTTTAGCGTGATCAACATTTGAGATCAGTGTTCAGGGGGTTTCGCCAACCATCAAGCAGGTGGAAAAGCAACCACAATTGCAGCGTAATTGTTTGCCATTAATTTTCTGTTTACTCTTTCCTCTTTGCGTCTGATAACAATAGCAGCAGGTAGGAAGTACAAAGAAATTCGTTATAAGGGCGATCTGTATTTGAGAAGCTTTCCAGAATGCAATCAATAAAAATTCATGTTTCCAGCGTTTTATTCAGACGATCACAAAAACCTATTCAACAGAAAGCAATAACTCCAATTTTAGCATGACTGTCCGGCTAAAATCAAAAAAAGCAACCTTAAAGACAAAGGTAATACGCAGAGAGTCTATCTCTAAATTGCTTCAAAATTATCGTCCTTGTACATGGTTACGTCATATTTCATAATTCATGATGTGAAAAGTGTATCATATATAGAATGCTGAGATATTGCATTAAATTATGCAACTGAAGATTATAATAGTGAAGGTTTAAAGGACTATATGGACGATTCCATCACGTGCATACTCAAGAAATTGCAACGTTTGTCCTTAAAAGTGAAATACCAACAGTAGTATTAAATAATACAAACGAAAGACTGTAATATTAAAGATTGTAAGGACTATATTGACCATTACATTCAGTGCTTGCTCAAAGATTGTACTAAATTATTCTCTTCAAGTACGATATCAATATTTGTATTAAATAGGACGCGTAAAATACTAAAATTTTGAAGACTATTAATAGCATATTGACCATTTCATTATATGTGTACTCTGAGAGGATACAAAATTAGTTTTTACAAGTACTATACCAGTATTGGCATTGTAAATTAAAGATAACTATTTTGAAGATTGTAAGGATAGCATTGACCATTCCATTCTGTACATGCTTATAGAAAATTGAAAAATAAATATCATAATATTGAAGACTGCAAGCAGAAAGCATCAAAAAACAAATAAAATTTTACAATATTGAAGACTACAAACACCAAATTAGCCATTGTGTGATCCGAGCATCTACGATGTTTGAATTTACTACAACCTGCTTCTTGATGGACCTTCAAAAATACTCTTTAAGCTAAAACCAAGCGCAAAGTCAACAAAAAGAACGAGTAAATGTCTGCTTGTTCACTGAGTAAAGTTAGGGACAAGGAGACAGCTTTTTTCTGGTTGTCAATTCTTCAAAAGATAGCTACTAGCATATTTACTGCTACAGGTTGTCTTATATTAATCTCTTATTTTCTTCTTCTGTTTGGACAAAGCCATGATTTGAACCAGGGCCTATTTTAAGGAAATTTTCTAAGACCACATTAAAAACCTTGACCACACCCTACTTGAGCTTTTTTGTAGATCACGCCTTTTAAACAAGCCAAAAGATCATGTGGGGCCTTTTATTGCATGATGCAGCATTGAAAAACATGTACTGTTCTCAAAGTTTATATAGCGTATAAACAGACCAAGGCACCGAATGAGTTCTGCGAAATAAGTCGCATATGAAAGTGAGAAAGTTGACCACACTTGTAAATTTCTAAGACCACACTCCAGAGTTCCAAGACCACTAAAGTGTGGCCAGGAACACTCTAAAATGGGCCTTACCTTGAATCTAAGCTTTCTTGCACTGGCAAAGAGGGACAAGGCATTTCATTTAGGCAAACAATGCCCCTGTGCCCTGTAATTTTAATGCTTTGCTAGGATATATCACTTTTGGGCTACACTTGCAGAACGTCGATGAATATGATAATGATCTTGGAATGAAGAGCAATTCTTAGATGATTTGTCTATATTGAGAAAACAGTATTTGATTTTTTCATCCACGGATGAATGAAAAAGGCGTAGAATTCATTGATAGCTGTGTCAATAGCAAATAACCGCGTCACTCCAACGTGCAAAATAGAATGTTCCTTAATTAGGCCTTGCTTTCATGAATAACTTTGAGAACGCTTAATTTGAAATTAGTTTTATTGCTCTGTGACAGTGGATAGAATGTGTTGAGTTGAGTTCTCGGCGTGGCTCAATGGGAGATGCATAATAATTGGAGATGCATGACTAGTTGTAACAGTTTCTCCTTGTGACTTTAAAAATTGCGTTAGTAGCTCTTTGGCCCTCTTTGCTTCAACTGTATATTTTGTTTCATGTAAACAACAAATAATACATTGACTATGGGTCAATGAACAGCAAAGCAGGAAACTAAAGAACGAAGTACTCGATAGCTACCACCGTAACACAAATATATTATGATCTTTAACACTAATGAATGGAAATGGGTTCCTCTTTCATATTTGTTGAAAATTATAAAAAGTGTCCCAAAATTGAAAGTTCTGTAGGGGTGTTGTTGTCGGCACTAGCGGTCCTGTAATTTTTCCCACCTTTTGCAGATAGGTTCCTTATAACCTGTTTCCTTGCTGCAAAATGTACAATGATTACTTTAACATAAATACAATGAACCAATGACTCAATTTGAATTAGCTGAATACTTCTGCCAGGATCCATCTTTAGGTACCACCTTAGCATTTCCGCAAGTAGAAGTAGATCCCCTGATTTAAATTGTCGTTTCTACCCAGCCAGTATGATCTTTCAGCATTGCTTCAAACTATCATTAAGCTCAGATTTATACGTTAATAGCTGCTGTTTTTGGTTTCTAAGATATTTTCGGTATCTAAGCTAGTTTCTCTAAATGAAACTCTTTCTTATTCTTTGTTGGGTTTCAGAATCTTGGAGAACTAATGTGGCCTTCCGAGGTTTCTATTTTTAGGTAAGCGTCACGAAGTGCTATTGACTTTGCAACAAGCAAAGAATTTTTAGCTTCCTTATAATTATTTGATCAGCTCATCCTTCAGTTATGCCATACATTCTCATCAAAAGCCCTCATTTTCTACTGCTATCTTCTGCCCTGTCCTGTCCTCTCTTGCCCTCAACTGTGCTACTTTGCCCTAACTTGTCCGCTACGGCTTTCTGCTAATTAGTAGCATCTTCCAATGTATGCAGTCTATCCCTGAAAATCTCAAAGATCACTGCCCTTCCAAATTCGTTTAATAAGCATTCATTTACTTACTGAATTTTATCTTTTCATTCTTCATCTTATTGAAGTTGGTGATGTGAATAACTATAATTATTGATTTTGCATCTATTTTGGCAATGAAACGGTTTTTAAACGCCGCTTTTTTTACTCTGATTAGGCTACAATACACGATGAGTTTTTCATCAGTTTTTGGGCATTAACCTTTTCCATCAATTTTTACTACAAAGCTACCGCATTTGCACGATCAGAAAAAGTTCTTCAGTGTTGCAATGGAAGTCTATACATAAGGTGCTGCACTACTGCAATAATTATTGGCACAATTCTGGTGGGAATTGCTCTCCACAGATGCACTATTATAATTATATTGCATGCTGAGGTGGGGTCATTGACACTGAGCTCACTGGGCTATAAAGAATAGAAAACACTTCCTCCTTACAGCTTAGAGGAGATCCCCTCTGCTCAGTTTTAATGAAAATTTAATCACGTCCAACTTTGAGAAAAACTGATAATTTGTGGCTTTTCACTCGAAATACGTCATAATTTTTGACTCATGAGTTGAAACTTGCGAAAAAACTGATTGTTTATTTTAGTCTCTATTCATTGGCTAATCATAAGTTACTTCGTATGTCACAACTTTTCAAATGATACTTTCGAAACTAATTAATAATTAAAGAAGTAATGGCATGAAATAAAAATGATATCAATTAAGCCCTTCCACGTCAGGTATAAAATACCACAAAGAACTGGAAAGTTGATTACTTTTCATAGCTTCGCATTATTTCGCAAAGCACCATTCACTTTTGATACTAAATCTTTGAGGATAGCTGCATCCAGTAAAAACTTCTCGTCTTTCAAAAATGAAATTATTTTCACAAAAGTAGCTACGAGTGAATTCAATGTAAAAAAGTTAAGATAATTTCTAACGCTGAAAAAGACATAAAAAATCAACTGAGGTCATTTTAGCAAATGCAAATGTCTTGTGTATATGCCTTACAGGTGCAACAAATGCTAGTCAACATTTGTAAGATATAAGTGATTCGAGTACAGGTCCAATAAAATATTATTGAAAGGAATCTCATATGTATGTCATAAATTATGAACATCAGGACCAACTTTTGAAAGATCACGAATCACCATTATTTCTTGGGATGCAACTCTGCAAAAGATCCAAAGCTTAACTTCAGGATGGGCATTAGGAGCCAAATGAGGCTAAGTTCAGTAGGATAACCACCATAGGCAGTGGTGTATAAGAGGGTGAGCACAGAGAGCCCAGCCCCACTAGATCGGTAATTGTCTTGGAAAGCAAGAACTGAATGGTTATCATTTAATGGTAAAAGACTACTTTAGACCTAAAAAGTGGTTGAAAATTTGTCAAGATAAATCTGACAAATAAAGCATTAAAAACTACGTTGTTTTCTTAGCTATACTTTCAGTTTCCGATATAACTAGGTAGACCAACTTCTAAATTTCTTATCAAACTGCATGCACGAGGAGAGCCCCACTAGCTATCCATTTACTTCTGGCCCCCAAGCTTTTGTGTTCCTGAAAGGGCCCCTCAGAAATAAGTTATTCAGAGTGTAAATGAGATGGGGCCTCAAACTTATTGAATTCATAAGATTGCCAAGTATCTCTGTTACGCCACTGGCTAAATTGTTCTTTTCTATATTCAAACAGGTATCAAACACTACATACTAGAACATCATGTCGCATAGCAGGCCGCTCTGCAGGGCACAGTGGAAATTGCTGCCCACGTCCGACAAAAAGATGACAATTTTCGAAGATTTTTTTCAATTTTATAGGGCGTAAAAATATGTTACTTGTTTGCGGAGATCAATCTATAGCAAAGAAGGCCTCCTCTAGCCAACCAAATAGTTTATTTTCCTGTAGCATTTGAAAATGTTATGTCATTTTTCACTGCTGTAACTTTCTATACGGTGTACCATCGGACGCATGATGGAGTACGCGCAAAATGTGCCCTCTATCATTTTCTTCTTGCTTTTACCTCATTTCCAGATCCAGATTTAAAAACAACAACCTCTCTCACATAGCTTTCACTAAAAGCTTAATTTGTTGGCGAAAAAAGCTTATGCCACTACGAAATTTTCTAGCATGTTGTCTAGTTTTCTTGCAGATAACTTAATTTTCATGTTTTTCTCAACTTGCTCTAGCAAATTATTGATGAACAAGCCTCACTTTAAGAAACAAAGCGGCACTTTGCAGTTAATTTGTGAAGAGTAGAGGCACAGGCTTCTTGGGTACACCTTTATGTCTAAACTCATCCCATTCTGTGTCATGAATCTTTTCTTTGTGACTGCAGTGATGAATTCACTATTAGGCATGTGTTTAGGAACATAGCAACCGCAGAGAAGTTGAAAGAACTCACAATTATCACTTTCCTGTATCATTCTGTTTGGTTGGATAAGGACAAGCTTAGACTTTTACAGTTATGTCTTGGATACTTAGAAGCGAACTTGCTACACTATTACTTAACGCAGTAGTCGAGCTTTTCTGCCAGGTTTAGCCAAATTTAGTTCCAGTTCTTACTAACGCTTGCTAGCCTAGACTAAAATATCAACATCATTCTACCATCTCTACTGACTTTCACCGTTAATGCCAGCTGGCTTTCAATCTATAAATATACCATTCCAGATGAAATCCCACGCATGATTACATTAAACGCTTCTTAACAGTTTCTTATGAAGCAGGTTGCTGAATGAACATGCAGAATGCAGGTGATGGTTGAAGTCCGACTCTCAACTGAAGTTGCTAGAACACAAAGTTCTCCTCCAATGCTCAATAGAAATAAAACATTATCGCTTCAGTAAGATGCAAAATTCACTCTCACCGTCTACTTTCTTACCACTCTGCATGTTAGATAAACCAAATTATCTTTCAACTAATAGTCCTCTTTTCAAATTACCGTAAATGACCGAATAACCGCCCAGTGTCGAATAACCACGTCTGCCTAAATAAGCGCCCCGGGCAAAAACAAGATTTAGGAATAAGCGTCCCTCTAGAATTAGCGCACTCTTAAGCTCTCCTTGGAATTCTAACAAATGAAGTAAGCATTCTAATTTGTAGTAACTATTCTGCTCATAGATGTTATTTAAAGACTGGTCACCCTACAAATTTTGGATTCTAAAGGTCAAATCAAAATGAACCTATTTCTTTTTTCGTTTTGAAATTTTTTTCGAGAGACGTGGATGATGATGAAACTGACATTGTCACTGTATAATAGTGCTTTTTTGTCAAATTTGAAGTGAACAAAATGAGTATTGAATGGTTGAAATTTCTGTTCTTGTTACCTGTACCGATCACTATTCATAAGCGCACCTACCGAATAACCACCCATACTTGAATAACCAACCTGCATCAATTGCTAAATTTTTACTAAGCGCCCCAGTGCAATTATTCGGTCATTTACGGTATTCCAGTCTTTCAAAATATTTCTGGCTCTCTTCAATAGCAATCGAACATGTTGTTCGTAAATTTGGCCGTTTCACAGCGCAAAAATGGTAGTAAAATGTACTCTTGCAGGGCAATATACAGGACAAAGGACCATTGGTGAACTACTGTTAATAGAACATAGGTCACAGACAAAACGGCTAGCAGGGCAACCTCTTACACCCCCTAAGAATTTAGAAGTTACGTCCCTGCATCTAGTCTTCAGTTCTGAATAATCGCCCCCCAGCTGAAAATTAGTTTTATACAAATTATTTTGCAACCCCCAACCTTTTCTAAACCTGAAGCTTATTCCAGCCCTCCTAATTATTACAAAAAAATAGTGTTGGTATCTATTTTCCAATCCAGCCCTCTATTGCAACAACCATAATTATTGTTTGTGAAGAATTTCTCTAACCACCCTATTATACCCACACCTAGTTGTTTGACACTTCAAACGCGGCGTTACTGGAGTGGCTTTATCACCCCTCCCCACTTTTTGCCTCCAAGTGATGTCAAAAGGACAGATTCTCTAAAGATAGCACTTTTATTTGCTTTCCAGTCCCCATTTATCATGGAGCTCCCACCCACTTTCTATCTAGTAGCACCATGCCTATACTTAGGCCTTCTCTTTCACTAAGTACACCATTAGGATTACCAAATAATACGTTTCATTAAAGAAAAACATGGAGCTTGAAGAGATAACTGTATTGGGGAAGCTGTCCCAACTGGAAGCCTATCAGGGTATCTCGAATCCGACTTGCATAATCCCCAGCAGTAGTGTTTCGTCGCCATTATTGACTACCGCATTTTTTTCGTCCGCATTTCTATCCCACAAGGCTACGCATGCTAAGCCCTCCAACTATTTTTGTCAATACAGAAGAGTGCTATTGCTAATTGTTGAAATTTTCTAAACAAAACATAATCTAAATCCAACAGTTATGAAAAATATATTTACTGAGAGAGATGTCCAATATATTTTGAGAAGTAAAAATCATTTGCAGTTGCCAAATGTCAAGACAGCAAAATATGGAATTGGAAATATTCAGTACCTAGGTCAACCATTTATGGGTCTCATTATCGGAGGAGATTAAGGACTCAAGCACACTAATTAATTTCAAGCAGAAAATGAAATCAAGGAAAAGGAAGTACTTGCATTTGCAGGTTGTGTAAAATTTTTATCAATGGAGTTTGGTTTTTATAGCTTTTGTTGTCTTAAAGCATCTTTATGATAATTTTTCTTTGTACTTCGTTGGCGTTAATTAGCTCGTTAGCTACATTTGTATATTTTAGCCAGCATTAAAGAAATTGTCGAAAAGACCAAGAATGCGTTTCATCGATGACATTGAAGCCAGTGGTGTAGAAGTAAATCAATAGCTATGGGGGCTCTTTTCTTGTATAGATCTTTATAAGAAACTTTGAATTTAATCTACGCAGTTACATAAGAAGAAAACGATAATGTCATCCAAAAAGCAACGTATTTTGAATACCCTAGATCTTGTAAACTAACAATTTATGGACAGCTTTTTGAATGAAATAGCTTTTTACAGCAGAATGTTGATTCTTCTGTTTCTACTTGGAAAAAATGTACAGTCCCCCTCTTTTACCCCACTAATTAGAGCAGTTTTTGAAAGGAGATACTTTGACTGCTATTGAAGAGAGCAAGAAATATTTTGAAAGACTGAATGCCATAATTGACTGAATAAGTGCCCGGAGGCGCTTAGTAAAAATTTAGCCATTGATGCGGGATGGTTATTCAAGTATGGGTGGTTACTCGGAAGGTGCGCTTATTAAATATTGAACGGTACAGGTAACAAGAACAGAAATTTCAACCGTTCAACACTCATTTCGTTCACTCCAAATTTGACAAAAAAATCGCTGTTATCCAGTAACAATGTCAATTTCATCTTCATCCACGTCTCTCGAAAGAAATTTCAAAACGAAAAAATAGTTTCATTTTGATTTGAACTTTAGAATCCAAAATTGTAAGGTGGCCACTCTTTAAATAACATCTATTAGCAGCATAGTTACTGTAAATTAGAATGCTTACTTCATTTGTTAAAACTCAGTCCTCCCCATTCACGCATTACGTGTCCTCCCTGAGTAGAGGCACAATAAGAAGCGCGACAATATAATCTTTGTCCGCATTTATATCCCAGCTTGCATTTGGATAAAACTTTGTGACGTCATTTTAGAAGAGTGCTACACTCTTTTTTTATAAGAATAAAGTCTATAAGAATATTGAGGGTCAAAATTGCTAAAAGTTAAGAATGATTTAAGAATATTGCCAGGCTCAACCTTCATCAACACTAAAACTTAATCGAATCAAAGCTTTATACGAGAATGGATGGTTCATGGGACAAATCGAGTACTTCAATAAAACTCTTGTCAAATATAGAGTTACGTCTTCAGATGATAGCGAGGACTACATTGGCATTGATGATATTGATGGAGTTGAAATAATGCTTTTGGACTAAAACCGTATTTTGACTTGTTCTGTTTGTTCTCGTTGAAACTTATTATGAATCAACACATCAAAAATGATTTAATATGTTTCTTTGATCTTAAGGCGAATTTACACCTTGTGTTGAGCAAGAAAAATTTAAGAATAATTTAAGAATAATCTGAGGCTCAAAACCGAACATTTTTAAGAATATTGAGGCTCAGAAAAAAATTAGGTATTCTTATAAAAAGAAAGAGTGTATTGCAGATTGTGCTGGTGAATGGTCACATATTTGTCTTTCAGTTTTTCTAGCTTTGATCCCACTGCCTTTGCATACCAGCCGTAGTGCTTCTTTAAAAGTACGATTTAGCTTTGCATTAGTTGCCCTATTATTAAACATCCATAATAGTGAGAAATATTTAACTCGTGAATTGATTAAAAACTTCATTAAAATTTTTAATTTAACGGGATCAATATCATTTGACAAGCGTGCAAGTGCACGAAACTTTTGATTCGCCTTTCTACATAAGTCCTCTATATGCAGCTCTTTGAAATTTAATTTCTTGTCGAAAGTCATTCCCCGCAACATTTCAAAGTCACTTTCTTTAGTTTCTGAAATTCTAATTGCGATTGTTACTTCTATTTTTTATCCCCCAAATACCATAAAATGGCATTTTTCATCATTGAGTTTCAAAACATTATCAGAAAACCATTTTACAATCACAGAACAGTATCATCAGGTCTAACCACGGGCCTAGTACCTGGTGACTGCCGTAGAAGGTATTTCTTTGGTAGCCTATCGTCTGTAATCCTAATGACATGCCTACACTATCTCGTTGGAATTCTTTCTATCTCCTCTAGCAATGACTCCACTTTCAAGTCCCTTCTAATATCAATATATCTAACTCTATCGCTTCATATCATACCTTCTTAAGTAATAACTACCATGTCCCAGCGCTAATATCCTACTATGTGAATTTCCTTTCCACATCACATTCCTGCTTGCTTTCATTCATTCATTTAAGGTGACGATTGCGGCAGCCGTAAGTTGTCAATCAACAATTTCCAAGCCTTTCTGTATTCAGAAGTCCTTTTCAAACTACCATAGTCCATGGCCGGCAATATCGGGGGGGCCGGGGGGGCCATGGCCCCCCACTTTTTTTGGAGCAAAATTTTTTTCATGAATATAATCATGGCAAACGCATTTGATAGTCTTGTAAAGGCAAAAAAAGAGAAAATATTTGTCTGGGGGAGGCCTAAGCCTAAGCCATTTTAAGGCCTCGTAGATGGTATAATCCCAAGAGCTTCCGGGGGCTCCGCCCCTGGACCCCCGCCAGGGCTATGCCCTGGACCCACTTGGGGACTTACAGCGCCCCACACCCCCAGCTGTTATAAGCAATGATGGAGTCATTGCATGCGTGCATACGGCATGCTGCTAGACCCTTGAGGGCAAACAAATTTTCACCACTTTGGCCCCCCCACTTTCAAAAACGTTTTGCCGGCCCTGTAGTCTGTGATGCTGAACCAGTCCTGTATGCCATCTCTCCATTTTTTTCTTCAGTTTTTCCTAACCTGGTGTTTATTCTCATTCCAATTTCTATTGCAGCTTGATACAATCTATTTGCAACTTCCTGTAAACCTACCACAGATTCTGTGATCACTGCTTCAACAGTACTATAACCAAAATATGAGCATAAAATCGCAAGAATGATAGTGTGCTCTTCAATGCTGTGCTGATTATGCAAATCAGCAAGATTTCTCCCAATAGTGAGTTAAACGAGAAAATACAGAAACACGTGACTTTTACAAAAAGACAGGGTGCATGGACTTCCATGTAGTTGCTGATATAAGTGTTTAAACACTACTGCTTCTCTATAAAAACATTCTTTTATGACATAAGCAGCGCTATATTTTTCCTTGCCATAAATAAGGCTTAGTACTTCCATGTATTATATTTGATATTTTGATACTTTCAAGTTCAAGATCACGAAATAGAAACAAAGAGCAACTTCATTAAGCTTTTTTGTTTTTTTTAGTATGTAATGACGGGAAAGGCCTTAGGGCCTAAAAAAGCTGCTTATACTTCCATAAATAACAACTGAATATGCTCGCAATTCCTTTCACTTCATGGGTGGTAATAAAATACATAATGAACAACAAACTGAGATTAGGAAAACTGAAACATTTAATGACTTTGTTAAACTTTTCAAGAAGCATTTTTGCTAAGCAACATAATATCCTTTTATCTAGGTTTCAATATTATATAGCAGGTTAGGTTTTTATTTCATTTTTTGCTTCACGTTGGTCAGAAAACATGCTGATTACAGCAGTAAATACTGAAGTGTTATGTCCTTTATAAAAATTCATATTATTATTTCACTGGTGAACACATATTTTTCAAAAGAAATCTAAGTAACCACATCATAGAGTATTTTTGAGCTAATGTCAATATGACCCCCAATTTTACAAAACCAAATGAAGTTCAACAATCTGCATGAAATGTCTGCAGTTACTATCATGCATGATTTAAGAATATATGTTGAATATTATTTTTTAGTAGATAAAGTGCTACAAGTGGAATATTTGTCAACGTAATGTAATTACTTGATGTCGTTAGAGTTTCTTCTAACTTTTTTGGTTGATATACCATGCATTGCATGCTCTAAAATGGTTGTGCACAAACTTTCAGAGAAGCAACACTGCCCACGATTGCAGAGATAGTGTTTATAATCCAATTGAAAGCTATATAGAAATGAGATGTTAAATGCTAATAATATTTCCTCCTCTTGCATTCTCAACTTGACTTCTTCCCTAAGAATCCCAGGGCTGTATGCAATGAGAAGGGTGAGAATTCTCTTCAAGGCATAAAAACCATGGAAACTCTTTAAAGGCGCAGTGAATTGAAAACTTATTATTGCTTTAAAATAGTCAACTATACTCCAGAATCATGCCCTCATTGATCTTTTTCTTATTTGCGAATGTTTTCATTCACAAAGTGAGGGCTTTATTGCTACTTGAAGTAGAAAAATTTCAGTCATGAAACAACAACAACAACTTATAACCCTGTTCTCAGGTTTCCACTCTGGAAGATCTTAAAATTGATGATGAGTCATGTATTGACCAAGATTTATAAGAGGGATAAATCAATAAAGGGCCAAATGATGAACTACTTCCCGTCTTACGTCATATGTTATACACACAATATTTTGAACAAGGCAGGGGCGTCGAAACGATTCTTAAAGTGGGGGGGGGGCTAATTAATCGAATTCACAGGGGTCACGGATAAGCTCGGAATTCTGCTTATTTGTGTTGACTAGAGTATCACATTTTAAAGTTTTTTAAATATTAGCACGTAGAAACTGGTTTTTTGTGGTGCCTTGTTCTAAAAACAAATTGTTGAATAATAAAAGTTCAAAATCCTATTTCAATACACCTTTCACCATATAACTTCTGAAAAGTAGCATGTTTTATAACACAGGATTCTAGTATTTTATTATTAGTTAGATGCTATTACCATACGCTTGAAGTGAAAGCATTAAATTAAATGCATTCGGTGACATTTAAATTACCGAAAGCAAGGTTTCATTCATAAATACACCTTTGCTTGCGTTGTAATAACAAAAATGAAACGATGCCTTTGTAAATTAACACTTTCAGAAAAGATTGGCACAAAAATTATATATAAAATGCAGTTACAAGCAGCGCAACAGACAACATCTAAATTTGTATGAACAGAACACCATGAAACTGGAAAAAATCTGTAAAACAGCTATGAAATATCGATAGCTGTTTTCGTAGGCCTAGCATGTGCTCTAATAATCTATATATTCAAAACAAGGCTAAAGTTATGCAATAATCTGTTACTACAACTCAAACAGAGGCTCCTTTGAGCAACAAAACTATCGGTTGACATAGTGAAAGGGTGCAAATTGGTGACCTTACCGACAAAGAGGGTGACCTTGTCAGACATGTTGGGAGTGGGACCACCCGAAAGTAAGGGCTGGACCCTGTCTTGTGAAAAAGGAATCAGTTTGCTTTTTCAATATATTTTAAGATTTTACTTGCTTGAAATGTGAATGCCAAAGTTGGCCTATTCACTTTATCTGACCCTAGAAAACATAAAACGAGCTTTTTTTAATTTTCATAATTTTAGCTTCACTGCAACTTTGCTAAATATGTTGGATGGGGCATGATTGCAGGTCACTTCTGCATGCAGTAACGTGATAATCCTGACAATTCATTTAAGAGAAAATCACATTTGTGAAGAAGATAAATCGCATAAATGTCACATTAGAGTGTTTGATCTAAGGACGCTTGCGCGTCGCTAAAGCAGGGGGTAAAGTTTCCTCTGATGGCACCTCTATGTATATGTATGCTCCTCCATAGGGGAAGATTTTGGTTTACAAATACTTTTGTAGAAGAACAATGTATAGTATATTGATCTCGTACTTATACGAAGTGATTTGGAGGGTTATTAATTTATGTTTGTGAGGTGTATCAACTTGTGCAGGTGCATTTAGAAGTTACTCTAATATGCTACCTTTCCTCTTCGAAACAAACGCGCACGTTAGCAGTTTTCTTTACAACTTGACAACAGAAAAGGATGCTGCAGCTAAAAGCAAATGGCCATGGTGTTGGGGATAAAGCTTTCTTGGAGTATCAAGATTTGGCTCAGAGCATTTTTTCCATCACTTTAGCATTTGCTGAGCACACTCTTGCACTATAAGACTTCTTCTCTGAAGATCAGCGTTTTGAGTTTCATTAAATTTATACAATACAGGTTGAAGTGGGGTCATACTTTCCACCCCAGGGTATATATATATATA